>PVHT020000180.1:12324063-12374247 GCA_004024745.2 Catagonus wagneri
GCCATTAAAAAGAACGAATTACCAACATTTATAGCAACATGGATGGACTTAGAAATTATCATGCAAAGTGAAACCAGTCAGACAATTAGACAGCAACACCCAATGATACCGCTTACATGTGGAAACTAAAAGACACAATGAACCTTCTTACAGAACAGACAATGACTCACAGACTTTGGAAAACCTTGGTTTTTCAAATGAGACAATCTGAGGGGGTGGGGGGATGCACCTGGGGTTTGGGATACAAAATCTGTAAAATTGACTTGTGATGATTTATGCACCTATAATTGAAATAAAATCCATTAAGAGAAAAAATAAAAATAAAAAGTAAATAAATAAATAAATAAAATAAAAAATAAAAAAAGTGTAAAGCACACATAGCTTGAAACTCTCTATAAAGCTCATACATCATGTTGCACCTTTGGCATCCATCAATCCAGTGTTTGCCTGCCTGCTGTATCCCAGGTGCTGTGTTAGGCACAAGAATTGGAAAACAGAAGTGGTGTCAACTGTATGGAGTTTGAACTCCAGCGGGAGGAGACAAAGAACAATTATGCATACAGGCTCTGATGGCTGTGATATGTTCTATAAAGAGGAAAACACGATAGAGATTCTAAGGAGCTCAGTTTTAGAGGGGCCTCTCTGAGAAGCTTTGCTGCTCTGTCCCTCAAAAATAGATAAATACTGGATGTCATGCTATGAAAGAGCAAGAGAAACTTCATTCATACTAACCTAGCCCTTTGGCCTTTTAGAAACTGACATTCCGATTGATTCTAGAGTTGAATTATTTTCTTTTCCATTGAATAACTTGGCAGCATCAAAGAGCCCTCCAAAAGGACCTGGCCTTACCACCAAACAGATTTTATGCTGAACTGAACCTCAGATTAGATGGAAAGTGCTGTCTTGGAGGCAGATGCCAAGTGCTTTATGCATGTAATAGCACTGTTCTTCATTATCCATTATTTATCAGCCTGGGGAGATTGAAGGAGAGAGAGCAAGACCCCTTAGCTTAATGTGAGGTCTTTATCTTTCAGCTTTTTGAGCTCAAACATGCCAAGAAAAGATGTTGAATTGTTGTCAGCGGACACACGTATCATTGGCTAGCCAGCTCTCAGCCTGAAATGCCCAGGACCTCAGAAATGAAGCCACGTGAAAACTCCATCAAGGTTCCTAGGGAGCTGATGTTGGCAGGCAATTTAATTGTAGAGCCAATGGGGAAGGGGTGAATGGTGGGATTTAGGACAAACATTTTTCCTCTGAATTATTCTTGTCCTTTTTTTCCATAAAATAGCAGTTCTCAACCTTGGCAACCCATCTGTGTCATTTGGAGAGTTAAGCGAAAATGCTGATGCCTGGATCCACACCCCTAGAGAGAGTGACTTATGAGATCTGGTGAGAGGCCTGAGCAGGGGGATTTGTCAGAGTCCAGGTGATCCTAATGTCTTGTCAGTATTGCAGGCCGCCTCTCTCCAGAGAGGCGTGATAGTGATGGACAGCTTAGGTGGGGGGCAGAGGTCAGATGTTTTAGAACTACGTGTCATGCCTGGCTAGCCTGCATAGGTGATTGATTCAGTCATTCAACAGGCAGATCTTTTTTAATGTGTTATTATGCCACCATTTTGACCATTTTCAACAAATGGGTCAACTTATCTGTATTTAAGTCACAGAAATGGTAAGGTTTCTGAAGTTACTTCAAATGTAGCTTTTTTTTATTTTTTTTTGAATGCGTCTGGTCCAGGGAGGCAGGATGGCTAAACCAGTGCTAAACCAGGAGGAGGTGACAAAACCGCTGCAAGTCTCAACCGGGTTTAGCTCTGCAGGAGAGAAATGTGGCCAGAGGGCATGAAGCTGGGGACATGGGAAGAGGAGAAGGACATTGATCTGTGACTGACCACCAGGGATCTTTTTTCTTTCTATTATGTGCCCCATATATTTGATGTTGGAAAGTTTTTCTTACAAAACGAAGGCATTTTCATGCCAGAATATTTCATCGGAAGCCTTTAGTGGAATTTCTCTTTGGCAGGAGAAAACTGCTGATATAATTCCAGCCCAAAACAAAGAATCTCAGCTTGTGAGATTGATCTCCCACAGGTGTCCCCACAAGAGTTTGAGTTCTGCCAAGCCTCTCGGAAAATGCACAGTGGAGGGTGGACTCATGGGTGCATTCAGAGACCTCAGGGGAGTCTAGACCCCTCAGAAGGAGAGAAGAGAGCCACAGACACTTATCACCCATGATGGGCTGGCACTGTGCTGAGAGATAGGCATCACCATCCTCACTCCTCCTGTCAGGAAAATCAGGACTTCAGAGGTCAAGTCGTTGGGTCACAGTGGATGGAGCTGGGATTCAAATTAAGTCCATCATTACCCTGTGCCGTTTCCCCTATGCCACGGCAACCCTTGCAGAAACTTCCGAATTTAGACTTTCATCAGTGAGAGAGATTGCTTCTTGGCCCCCGCAAAGACACTTTTATTGAGTCCTGGAGAGTTCCTCCATCCATCTCCTGCAATGATAGGCTGGGCTAATAGGCCCAATTAGGAAGCCCCTCCGGCTTCAACCCTGGATGCATTAGACTAGGTTGATCGAGAGAGAAGCTCTGGCCTCAGATTGTGTGGAACTTAATACAGCTCCATCACCCACCAGTTGTGCTACCTTAGACAACTCACTAACCCCTCAGAATCTCAGTTTCCATCCTCTGTCAGGCGGGGGCAATGATAGTCCCTATCACGTAAGGATTTTGTGAGGATTGAATGAGATAATCATGTCAGATACGTAGCACAGCAAGTGGTAAGGGCCCGATAGATGTTAACAGTTACTGATATCAGAATCCCCATCCTCCAGGGCCTGCACCACCACTTTGCCTTATGCCAGCAGGCAGGGAAACAGATCGTTGATGCCCCCTCTGATCTTCCCTTGATTCTAGGGCTCGGCAGCTTAGTCTGAGCTGTGCACCGCATCCACTGCTTTTTCAGCTTCTGCCTTCCTTCTAACTGTGTATTGATCCCATCTCCTTGCATCTCCAACCTCCATTCATATGGAGGTAATGCAATTGCTTATTTCAGAATGAGAGGGAAGAAAACTGACTCCTTCTCTTTGAAGAATAGCCGAAAACCCCTCAATTTTATACTGTGTTAATCAGGCCTGAAAGAAATGACAGAAAGCCAATAGCCAGGCTTGGAAATCTGCAAGAAAAACACCCCAGCAAGGCTTGTTGGTTTCTTGTGCATAAGTGGGAGGCAAGTGGGTTCTGGAGAGCTTCAGGAGTTGCTGCTTTGATCCCTGCCCAAACCAGAGTGAGGTCGATGGGGACGGAGGTCCCCGCTGAACCCTAGGGTCCCTGCATCGCTGTTGGAGAGGACAGGGCGCTCACAGCCTCAGGGGTCTGGAGCCTGTGCCCTGGAATGGCTTCCCTAGAGCCATGCCCACACACACCCACATGCCTGACTTGTACCCCTGCATCCAGTGCATCTTGAATACCGTGGTGGTTACGTTCTAATTAAGACACTGGGAGGCCAAGTCAAGGTCACACATATCCACTCTTTTAATTGCAGGTTCTGTATAATAGCAGTATCCGCACTGCCCATTCCATGTGTAAGACCTGTCCTTTTTTTATTATCTTATTATTAGAAAAGGAATGCTGGGAGAGAGGTGTTTTTCCTCACGTAACTGTTACCCAGTTATTTTTATTTGATTTGTTTATGAAATAGGAATAACCCTGTTTCACGGGACTAAGGATCAAATGAGGACATTTGTAATATATAGTAGCTATTAAATTATATGTCCGTGGGATCTGAACCCTGAAAAACCAGCCTTTGTTGAAATCTCACATGCCAAATAGTGGCAAAATCCAGACTAGAATCCAGGTCTTCAGAGCTGCTTTTCTTAATCAGAGGTTGACCCCCCTGCTGGAATTTCTCAAAGCTAATTTGTATGTTGTTTCTACAAGGCAGCAGGGACAAGAGGGAAAGAGATGCCTTGCAGAATGTCACAGGAAGATAACAGTCTCAGGAGTGAGCATGTCCCAGTTTGACTCAGGTTTCATTTGGCACTATCTTTATGACCTTGGACAAGGGAGATTTATCTGAGCCTCTATATACAAATATACAAATATCACAGTAATATTTGCCTTGCAGGATTTTTGCTAGGTTTAAGTGTGACAATATGTGTAAAGGTAGACTTAGCGTTTGGCACGTGTAGAACAGTAGTGGGTTCAACTCAACAGTTGGGAGACATAAGGGGAAGTTGTAAGTGGGAGAGGTGAATGGAAATGTTCAGGTGCCACCTCCCCTCAGAGAGGAAAGAGATAACCCAGAGGCAAGCTGCTGAGTACAACGAAGTCCAGGTCTTTTTGAGCCCTATTCTCAACTAGAGGTGGCAGTGAACATCCAAAAGGAGGCAAGTTGCTTCCTGACTGGCATGGGTCATGCAGCTATAAGACAAGTCCTATGGTGATCTGACTCCTAGAGGCAGAGACAGTCTTCATCTGTTATATAAGGGCAATTGCTATACCTATTGCAAGGGCTGGTGGAGATGATCCATGTGGAGCAGATCAAGCTGACCTCAGTGCTAGTCTAGCATCTATCAATAAACACTGATTTTTAACGTGCGCTTGGATAGGTCCTCTGCTTACTGGAGACAGGTCTGCACAGACTCTGCTTAGGGCATGCTTGCCTTATATGGGTGGACAGGGGCAAATCTGACCATGTGATTCACAGTGAGGTCAGCAAAAGGGGATATAGAAGCACAGAGAGGGAGAACCCTTCCCTGGGAACCATGGGTAGTATGAGGTCAGAGTTCATCTGAAGAGTATCTAAGAATAGAACGCTGTTCTGGACCCAGGTTTGATTCCAAGCACTGTCATTTAATAACCCTGGGGCTTTGGCTGACTGACTCTGTCTGAATATCAGCTTTCTTATCTGTAAAATGGGTTTATTCAGAGTTACTTGCAGAGCTTTGGGGGAGGATTACAGGAGATAGCCTATTCAGAGAGCGGCTAGCACACTGAAGGCCTGAGAGATCTGCTGGCAAGGTGTTCATGTTAATAGACATTGTTGTCTCCAGATAAAATACACTCTTCGGGAAGTTTAAGTGTGACAATATGTGTAAAGGTAGACTTAGCGTTTGGCACGTGTAGAACAGTAGTGGGTTCAACTCAACAGTTGGGAGACATAAGGGGAAGTGGTAAGTGGGAGAGGTGAATGGAAATGTTCAGGTGCCACCTGAACATTTAGTTGTCACACTTAAACATCTAGTTGTCACACTTAAACTTCCCGATAAGTTTCCTATCAGTGAAGCTATATAAGCAGAGACTAGACTTAAATCATAGAGAAGATTTTTATAGTATTTCCCAATCCATTTTAGACCCCATGCAATCTGAGAGTTGTTGCTTTTACCTAGGAAGGGGAAATGCAGACTCCGGAAAGGGATAGTTCTCCTGGAGGAGAGCAAGCCCTGGTGTCATTATCAGAGAGAGGAGAGGAAATCTGCTGAAGTGGGGCTGAGGACCAGGGATCTTGTGAATGGCTATGGTCCTGTAGAGAAACATCACATATGCGTTAGAGAGAACATGTGCATTAATGCTCACAGGTGTGGGTCGGGAAGCACATTTAGAATAGCCAGAACAAACCTTTAAAAAAACACAGGAGACTGGATAGGAGGAAAGGGGACAGCACACAGAGGTATGACTGTAGTCCGGTTGAGACACCATACTGGCCTAGAATGGCAGTGAAACAAGAGAAGACAATCAGAAAGGATTGCTATTAATATAAAAATAACTGAGAAATTCATCTTCTAAAGAGCTCATGGTTGAAATTCTCTGGTGGTCTCGTGGGATCCAGCATTGTCACCACTGTGGCTCAGGTTCAATCCCTGGCCCTGGAACTTCTGCTTGCCATGGGTGTGACCAAAAAAAGGTAAGTGGCTCATTGTCTAGATATGGAGGTAATGTAGCTGATATTGATGTCAGCCTCATCATCTAGAGTCAGCCAGGGCTTGGGTCCATCTCTGTTTTTTACTAGGTATGTAGCCTTGAGTGGGTCTCTGTATCTATTTAAGCCTCAGATTTCCTCATTTCAAAAATGGGATTAACAATGGTATACATGGATTGGGAGTTGTTCGAAGCCTTAGGAAATAACCCACTCAAATTACTTAACAGTCAGTAAATGTCCACATTGGTAATTCTCATTATACCTAACAGAATTAATATAGTATGCATACATATATACATGCATATTTATATATCTGTATAAATAGTATTATGCTATATTATATATAATTAGTATATACTGTATATAGTATATAGTAGTGTTATATATTTTACCTAAAACCCAGGGGACAGGGCTCTCTGAGCATATGGAGAGCCCCTGCAGGGTCTTACCACTCATCAGTTCTCGGGGTGAAATTATTTAATTGGCCCATCTCAACTTCTCCATTCACTTTCCTGTGGGATTCAAAGAAACTCCTGTATATTTCAAAGAATAATAGATGTTGAAAGATAAAGTCTGGCTTAACCTTCCTCCTTTACAGAGAATAACATTTTTGCAAAGCTTCACAGTTTGCAAATCCCTTGACATATAGAACATCTCAATTTTTCTTTATGTGGATTCTGGGTGACAAATATTATCAGGCAAGGAGGTGAGGAGGAAACTTGTATATTTCTGATGTGTGTGTCCTGTTGCAGTGCCACCACTTTCAAGATGTGTGCCCTCAAGAAAATCAACCCCTCCCTTCCCCCCGGCTCCCATATCACTAGGCACTGGGTGTATGGTGGAGAATGAAACAGATGTGCTTTCTCTGCAATTAAGCTTATATCTCATGAGGGCAAATGAACTATAAGTAAGTGAATAAATGCATATATATGTACCTGTAAATTGTCAATGTACTAAAATGGGCAAACAGATTGCTATAATGGAGTATGAGAGAGAAAGGGTCTGTTCTAGGAAGGTTTCCTGGCAGAGAGGGCAGTACTAAAACTGAGACTTGAAGGAGGAAACAGAGCCTGCCAGGGGGTGTTGGGCTATCCTGGTTGGCTGGCAGGCCTGGGGGTGGTGCCTCCCACCATGTGAACAGTCTGTAGCACTCTTCCTGACGTGTGGGGCCTGCTGGGTAAATGGGGGCTCAGATCTGGAATTTATTTTACAGCTGATCCCACTGAGACTGAGAATTGACTGAGAAAATTATCTAGGCTTAATAGAGAAGATGGAGAAAGGGTTCCAACCTGGTTCTTTTAAAACTGAATCCTACCTTCTCACCAGTAGGATCAATTGCCCAGGAGAGTGTTGCACAGATTGACAGAGGCAGAGATGCAAAGCAAAAGGGCCAGCAGGACAGCCACCCAACCCCAACTTTATTTTTCCTATTGCTCTGTCCTAGACATTGCCATTCTGCAAAGTAGCTCACTTTCTTGGATCAGATACAACCCACCCATTCACCCCCGCCGCTCCAAACACACACCTTTTAAAATAAAGGCTTCTTTTTATTTCTGCCCTTTGCCTCTTTCCACCTAAATTGAACTTGACTTGACTAAGCCCAGGCTACCCTGAAGGTTTGGTGTGGGTCCTGTGTGGTGTGTGGAAGAGGAAAGCCCTCCAGTGCAGACTGAGGAGGTTCCGAGGGTGCTGAGCTTTAGGGTCTTGGGAATACGGTGGGGAATAGAACAGCCACCTAGCATAATGCCGACTCAACCCTAGAGCTGCTGCTAGCATGAAATATGCGTCTGTGATTTCATGAAGGCCCCATAAACCAAACAACACCCAGCGGTGTTTTAGGGACCCTTTTAATTTACAGCCTGCTCTCTGTGGAAGGGTCCACCAGGTCAGGATGCAGGAAGGGAAAGAGTAGTGTGTGTGTGTGTGTGTGTGTGTGTGCGCGTGCGCGCGCGTGTGCTGAGAGGGGAGAGACAATGAAGCAGGGCAAAACCATGAGAAACCTAAGGAACCAGAGAGAGGCAAGGAAAGAGAGAAAAAGAAAGCTATACAGTGAGCAAGGCATGAAGGAGAGATACTGAAAAAGAAAAAGGTTTGAAACAAAGACAGAAAAGAAACACAGAAAGAGGAGGGTAAAGAGTGTGAGCAAGACGTTGGGAGAGATGCAGACAGAGAGGGAGAGACTGAGAGAAAGAATACAGATAGCTAGGGGGAAATCCCAAAAAAAGCGCAGTTAGAGGGAAAAAGCGACAGAGAAAGAAAGGGGGAAAGAAAACAGGAGAAAAAAAGAAAGAAGGGCACGTAGCACCCTGGAGAAAACAGCAAAACAAAGTCAGTAACAAAGAAACAAAATTTCTGTCAGACATACAGAGACCGGGGCAGAGACTCCAGAGACTGGGGTGAAAGGAAGGACGCAGAGGCAGGGAGCGAGGCAGGGGAGAGAGGTAGGAACAGAAAAGTCGGAGACAAAGAGAAACAGGCCGATGTGGGGAGAGAGTGCCCAGATCACTGCCACCCCCCGCCCCAGGACTGTGGAATCAGTGATGAGGGCAGGTGCTCTGAGTGGACAGCCACTGAGGCTATGAATTCTCGGGGCTAGAAATGGCCCAATGTCGGTTTGCAGTAACAGGATTCATTTAATGAAAAATCTCCAACTCATAAATGGTGTCTGCTAAAAGGGCCTCTTTTGCTTCCTTGGAAATGGAAGTGGGAGTTACTTAATATTGCTTTTCTGAGAAACAGGTATAAATGTCAAGAAATGGCCCTTTCTATTCTCTAAAAGAAAACCCCCGAAACTTGCAACCTCAGATGGTGTTTTTTATTGCAACTCACTACTCTCTGAGTGGACGTGTTCCGAATGTCAGCAGTAATCCTTTCCCATTAGATTTTTGGATAACCCTTACCACAAGGGAAATACAATTTCTTGGTCTGTGAATTGTTTATGTCCTCATCAAAATATACCTTTAATGACACTCTGGGAGATGATTTTCACAAGAACTTTCCAGTTTGCAGAGTTTTAAAAATCCCCTTCTAAACTTTCCATTGGTTGGTAGAGAGAAGAAATAACACTGAATCTGGAGCATTTAGCTTGCAACATTTATGCTTTGTTTAATACTTACAATAATATAGACTCTTTATTGACCCCCAAGTCTGGCTAGGTGCTTTACAGAAGCATCCAGTTTAATTATTCTCACAACCCTACAGAGAGTATTAGCCCCACTTCATAGATAAGGAAACTGAGGTTCGGAAAGGTTAATAACTTGCTTGAGGCTATGTCATTAATAACACCCCTCATTTATGCAATACATTATACCTAGCATATACTGTGCACGAGTCTGTTCCCTAGATCATCTCATGTACATTTCATAATAGCCCTTTGTGAGCATTCTGAGACTTGGAGAATTAAGGTAAATTTCCCCAACACCAGTTAGCAAATAATTGGCAGACTGGGAACTCAAACCATGTCTGACTTCTATGCCCTCTGTCAGGTTGGTTAATCTCTCTTTGTGCTCACCACACATCTCAACATGTCTCAGGCTTTGAGCTCAAGGAAGTCAAGGGTTGCCTTTTAGCCACTAGTGTATTTCCCCACAATGTCAGTTCCATGAGACCAAGGACCTGTGTTTCCAGTCCCGGTGTGGATGCCTGGCATTTATGGAGGCTCTACGAGTAGGTGTTGAATCAGTAAGTCTCAGTGAATCCAGCACCTCTTATGCTTGGCACATGGTTGATGCTTCTTGCTGTCAGCCCACCATCCTTCAGCCGAATGCCTCTGCTTTGAGTCTCAGTGGTCCTCAGTGTACTGATGCCTGCAGTATTTTTTACTGCTTGAGGAAAACAAAGAATTTAAAGTGCATGGAGTTCCCACTGTAGTACAGTGGGATTCGCAGTGTCTGTGCAGCACCGGGATGCAGGTTAGATCCCCAGCATGGGCTCAGAAACTCCATATGTTGTGGGGCAGCCAAAAAAAAAAAAAAAAAAAAATCCAAGTCCAGCACATTCGCCCTAAGGATTCAAATCAAGTGCCTTTCTGAAACAATGTCCAAGATGGGCTGATAGGAAAACCGTCACTTAAGAAACAACTTGATTTGAAAAATAATGGCCATGTGCATCCTCATTCATTCTTTCAGCCTGCTCAGACTTCAGTGTCATTTTTAAGCTTCAGATTGAAAGCAAGGACTTTGATTCATGTTCACTGCTACACGGAGGAGGCAGGGACACAACTGTTGCTTTCCTTAGAAGGCAGCTCTGATCAAGCCCCGCTTACACCTCCAACTTGTTCTGACTTTAATTTGCAGAGCAAAAGCGGATCTAATTTAATTACATGGGGCCTTTTGCAGACTGGTACCTAAGAATTTTATGGTGAATTTTGGGCTCATATTAAATAAGAACACTGAGCCTATAGGCTCCAAGAACAAAAAGTGTGTGATGAAGGAAACTCTCTGAGCCACGGCTGCTTTCTCCTGAGTCTCTCATTCTATTTCTACCTTAGCTGGATGCCAGATCCCAAATGTTCTCTATTTATAAAGTAGCATAAGTTCAGCAACGACAGGGTTATTCATTAATATTTCCATACAATCGTGATTCTTGAATATATACCCCATAAGGCGCTTCTACAGACAGGCTGCTACTTCCCTCTCCTCTAGCTGTTTTAGCCACATTTGTTAATAGCAAACCAGCTAAGGGCTTGTCTTCACCCATCCAGGAGTGATCCTTGACTCTTCTCTATCTCATACATTGCCCAATGTGGAAGGCCATAGGTCTTTTTCATTTTTTCACCTAAGTTAGCTTGGATACCATCCTTTTATCTCATTTCCCACCACCCTGGCTCTATCATATCTCTTAGAACATTGGCATAGTCTCCCAACTGGTCACCTGTACTTAAAGTCTTCAGCACCAGGCCAGGTCCATGGAGAAGTGGATTCTTCCAGTAACTGAGGCTACAGGCCTCCTGTAGTGTAATGAATTGATAGTAACTACCAGTGTTAGTGTTTGTGCCATACGCTTACCCTTACTCAGTGTGCTGCATATATCACCTCATTTAATAATTGCAAAACTCTGTGGGAAGGTGCTTTCATTATCTCAATTTTACAAACAAGAGAATTAAGCCTTGGAGAAGTTGAGTAAATTGCCTAAGATCAGAGAGTTAGTACTTTGCAGCATTAGGATTCAACCTGGCCGGGTATCCAACGCACTTTACCATGCTCCTGTCCTTCCTCGCCAAACCCTCGAGTGAAATCAGCCTGGTTTGGAAGCCCAGCTCTGAAAGATACTGACATAATGACCATGCAAGCAGCATCTCTTTCTGAGCCTCAGTTTCCTCATTTATAATACAGACATTATCATGTTTATTTAGGGGATTATTTGCTCGGATTAGATGAGCTAATGGCTCTAAAACCCATAGCACTAGGTCACATACCTAGCACAGCTTAAAACAAGTGGAAATCATTGAAAATACTTTACTTCTCCCTAAAAGGAAAATCTGACTCCAGTGTATCAGGTAGAGAAAAGATCATTTCTTAAATGTCTATATGCATTACACATTATTATATACTTGCAGAAAGGTGTAGTATGGGGGAAACTGGGATTTAAAACCACATTTCTCAACTCTTTCCTCTTCCTCCACAAAATATGACCTTTCTACATTAAAAAGAAAAATCACCAACAAAAGCATTCTGTGAGAAATATCTCTTTCTCTCGTCTCTCCAATCATCCCATTTATCCTAATGTTTGGCTCAAATTTTCCTGCCCACTGCCTACAATGCAAAGTAACCTGCCCTCTTTGTTCTAATACCGCATCTAGATGTTGGGGTTTCTTATGGGCAATTTGAAGATGGCAAATGATGATGGAATATTCAGTCACACACTGAACTGCCCTCCTGGAGTGAAATATACCACATGGTGCTTAACTGTTTCCCTGCTGGTGTTTACCAAGGAAGCATTATCACCTCAGGTAGAGAACAGACAACAGAAGGCAGGCTGCAAAGACTAAGGTTTCCTGCTGGCTCAGGGAGCAGTGTGATCAGTTTACCTTTTGATGCGTTGTTTTGTACATCAATCAACAGGGTCCCCATAAACCCCTTCAACCCACAGCAATCAGCCAGCTGTTGTTGTAGTGGAAAGAAGAGCGAGTACAATATTGGCTCCTGACTCACATGGACTGTGTTCACCTGTCCTTCAGAGAACTGGAAATGAGTATCAGGGAAAAGGGGAGGGAGACTCAGATGTGTGCCCTATTGCCTCGCAGAATTTCTGGTGAGGAAGTGTGATTGCAGTCACCCTGAATGCCACCAGCAGCCTACAGGCCTTGAGCCTCTTAGTTCTGACCTTCCTGGTCTTGCATCTGTTCCCCCAAATCGCCCATCTGTTCACTTGTGAGACCCTCAATCTGTTACTCCTCCCCTCCTCCCCAAAGGCTGTTCCTCGGTGGTCTCCCTGAAGCCGAGCAGATCATTCTAGCAGAGACTATGTATGCATGCATTTACTTGTGGTTTAATCATTTGCTCATTGATTCATTTATCTACAGTGAGTGAGGGATATCATCAGGGTAAAGCCCTCATGAGAGTTCTTAATGATGGAGGCTACCTGTGAACAGTCAGACAACAAGCAAACAGCCAGAATTTTTCAGTCATCTCAGCCCTTCTTAGGAACAGGTTATCAAGTCAGCACACAGAGGCAGCCCTCTTCCCAAAGAGATGGATGAGCCCGTCAGTGAGGACCCCAATGTGTCATGGGTGCTGTCCTTGGTGCTGGAGATGCTGTGATGAATCCAGCAGTGTTCTTGTCCTCAAGTAGTTCACAGTCCAACCTTTGCTGCTCTTGAACAGTGTATGCACAGAGATGTCTGCAGGGAGGAGGGCGAGACTAGATCTTTGCAGACTCTTTTCAAATATCAATGCATCTTACCCATCCATATCAAATCAACTTTTGAATATGGAAGAGGAGCAAATGAGGGCCCAGAATTTGAGGGGCAAAGAGGTGGGAGCTGTAAAGACACGGCATGGAAGGACTGATCCAGGCGCCAGTGATGGATGCATCTCCTCAGAGCAGCAAATTATTTCCAACAATGTGAAAAGGACAAAGTAAGGGCAGGGTATTGAAATCTTAGAAAATCAAGTTGGGTGAGGGGGACATGAACAAATCTTGAAGCAGGAAAAAGGAAGCCAGATGAGGACTAGTTAGAGAAAAATCAGGCCTCAGATAGGAGTGAATTACCTATCAGTGGGAAAGTTTTACCTCTTCCTCATCAAAATCTGAATACAGCAGAGAGGAAGTAAGGGTTTTATTGGGGGTTAGATTGGCTTGGAAATATGAAGCCATAGCATGAGGGGCAACAATAGGCCCTGTTCATGGTGGTTCATGATGCATGATGATCTCAGGCTCTATCAGTCCATTCCACCACCCAGGGGCTCCAGGGCAGAGTCTGGGACATGCATGTAAGAGCAAGTAGCAAGACATGTGGCAGTGCCAGAATTTCAGACAAGGTGGACTAGGATCCCAGGCAGAAATCTGGCTTTGATATACAAGGTCAAGACACATGGGGTCTTAGCTAAGAGGCTAAGATTTGGACAGGTCTAAATGGGAACAGACTGCTAAGAGAGGAAACAGGCACAAAGCTAGAGATGATGCTGGTCCTAAGGAACAAGGGTAAAGACAAAGATTTGGTGCCCAGAGTTTTTCCAAGGCCTTGGAGGGTTGGGGCCCATGGCAGTAAGACATGTGCTGGTGTGGCTGGGACAATGGGACTATAGGTCTGGCCAGGATTATCTCAAGAGGAGAGTAGAATTGAGGCATAAGGTCAATATCATCAGTAGTGGGCAGCTGAGAGAACCCATCAGGGGCTTGATGGGAAGAAGGCCAGCATAAGAGACTGCAGGCATACTTTCCTGGTGTTGCAACATTAAAATAAATGGAAGTCTTGAAGTGGTGGGCAGCAAAGATGACTCTTGGAGAAAGAACAAGCCCAGGCTTTGAAGTCAGTCAGACAGGGGTTTGATATCCACCTCTCATGATGGGAATGAGGATGAGGATGCTGGTGGTGGTGATGTCATTATCACGGTCACTGTGAAGTTTAAGTGCGATACTGAGTAACACATCTTTTGAGCACGATAAGCAGTTGTTGTGTGTCAGCTGTTCCTGTTAAGAAGGCGTGGAATCTTCCCTGTGTAAACCACAGTCTTACCTCTTCACGTGGCAGCTGTTGTCTAGCACTTCAGTTCTAAGCCCCAGCTTCCTCTAAAATCATCACCACCACCACTGCTGCAATGATGATGATGAAAGCAGTAGCTGATATTTGCAGAGTGCCTATTATATGTCAGCCACTCTAAGTGCTTTAAAAATATTATCTCATTAAATTTGTAGAAACAACCCTGTGAGGCAGGTACTAGTATTCTATTTTACTGGTTTGGAAATCCAAGAAATGGAAAGGTTCATTGACTTGCCCCAAGTCACACATCCAGCTCCTCACCTTTTCTCTTTTGTCCTCCAGGCTGTCACTGTTTGAGGTTCCAGACAACCCCGGTGTAAGGCCCCAGCAAGCTGCAGGATCCAGTTTGAAGGCTCTGCTTTCAGAATAGGGGTGGGGGGCACTGGTTGGGAAGGCGGCATAAATCTCAACCTTATAACCCGCCAGAGCGTCTACTCCAAAGCCGTAACTCCACATCCGTCAGGCTGAGGCCTGGGAGTGTTATTAGAGAAAGCACTGGGGATAATTCCTTCCAGGAAAGGGCTCTTTGCACTATGATTCATTAAGACTCCCCTCTCAGAGCTGCCTCTTGCTGAGGTGCCAGCGGCTCATTTTCACAGCCAGTGGGAGAACATTTCTTTGTCCTCCAACCATAGGGGTTCCAGTGAAGACTTTTGATTTCCATTTTCCCCTCTAAGAGGAAGGCTCAGAAGCAAAATTCTCATTAAATATTTATTGCCTTCTTCCCACCTCTTTCTTGGTATGTTAGACCCCAACAAACCTCCTTAATCACAAGGCAATCAAACCCTTAAGAGCTGGCCAAGTGCTGGCTGAGGAGGGGTGCCCGACATACATAGGATAAGGGTGAAAGGCAGGGAGGTTTCCCCTGTTGTGGGAGGGAATCACACACTGGCCTGATGACCACGAATGTGGCTTGGAATGGAGCAGATCACAACTTTGGGGGACAAGCACAAACATGCCTTTCAGTGGCCAGAGCTCACCAACAGCACGTTAACGCTTGCGCCCATCTCTCCCTGTCCTCTCATATTGTTCCCCAAAGTCAGTTGCAGATTTTGTTCCCTGGTTCTGCTTGACCCCACTTCTCACTGGGTTTTCCGAGTTTCAGTTACTGAGTGTCCCAGACAGTCCCGCCGGCGTCTCTCTCGCATTAGGTGCTGGGAACTCAGTGACCTGTACACCCAGCTGCAGTGTGACTCTGACAGTAACGGTATCAGCCTTCCTACAGGAACATACTAAAGGCTGCCTCTTCCTGGAAGGAATGGTCATGTCCGCTTTCTCCACCTGGACCTCTTAGTTCTGGACCTCTGAGAGCTTCACCTTCTTTTACCTTTTTTGGTGGTGATCATCTGTGTGAAAGATGGGTCTTTGTGTCTTTTTTTTTTTTTTCCGCTTATCTAGAGCTGCAACCGTGGCACATAGAGGTTCCCAGGCTAGGGGTCTAACAGGAGCTGTAGCCGCCGGCCTTCACCGCAGCCACAGCAACACGGGATCCGAGCCGCGTCTGCAACCTACAGCACAGCTCACGGCAATGCCAGATCCTTAACCTACTGAGCAAGGCCAGGGATCGAACCTGCAGCCTCATGGTTCCTAGTCGGATTCATTAACCACTGTGCCACGATGGGAACTCCTAAAAGATGGGTCTTTGAACTCTTTGATTCCAGCTTCCCAACAAATTTAAGATCTGAATCCTCTTGACGTCTCACAGTTTAAGGGACAGGCTTCTGCCAGTCCCACCTTACTGATTTCCTCCGATTTGGCTCTGTCTGAAGAAGAATGAGAAGGGAGCCCAGCCTGGTCTGGAAGACTGAGTTTTGCTGGGGGGCCTAGAGGCCTGGAGCCATATCCTCAATGTTGAGGGGCCAGTGACTAGACCAGGAAGCCCACCTCCCTTGATTGAAACCTTCACCGCCTCTTACTCTTCCTCAGCCGAGTTTTGATGCAGATGCCAGTTCCTCATCTCTAATTTAAGCCTTTCAGGAGGGAACTGATCTTCACCTCTGGCTCACAGCTCCTACTTCCCCAGCCTCTCAGGACTCATTTTGCTCTGCTACTCTGGAATTAGACTGATGAGACTGATACTTTGAGGGTTATGTTTTAGTTTGGGCTGGTAGAGTTTAATGTTACTTCTAGCTCTAAAAATCAATCATTTTAACCTTAACAAAAGCCTATCAAGACTGTTCATGGTAAAGAGTTCCCATCATGGCGCAGTGGAAGCAAATCCGACTAGGAACCATGAGGTTGCAGGTTTGATCCCTGGCCTCATTCAGTGGGTTAAGGATCCTGCGTTGCTGTGAGCTGTGGTATAGGTTGTAGATGTGGCTGAGATCTGGCGTTGCTGTGGCTTTGGTGTAGGCTGGCAGCTGTAGCTCCAATTCGACCCCTAGCCTGGAAATTTCCATATGCTGCACCTTAGGCCCTGGGAGGGGGGGAAGCATCTTCATGGTAGATGGAGAAGAGAAATGGAAGCTCAAAGAGGCTAATGATTTTACCCACTGAAATCGCCTGTCGACACAGACCTGGAAACGGACTCAAGCCTTCTGCAGCCCAGCAAAGGCTTTCTAAAAATCATTGTAGTTTGCATTTCATTTCTGTGTCTTGTGTTTTGGTCTCCTGTCAAGACTTTTGGAAAGAGTGTCTAGAGGAAGCTGTCTAAAGTTGTGAAAGCCACCATCATTGTAACTGCATTTGTCAGACGGAGATGGAGGGACCTCAAAGGAAAGAAGAAACCTAGACACCAGTCTGTCAGTTGCCCTGGATTCAAGGCTACAAGAGCCCCCAGTGGCTTAAGAATTTATCCCTGGAAGAACATCACTAGGCAAAGCTACCAGAATGTTAAAATTTTAAAAAATGTGCATGTCAAGTTCTCACCAATCTTAGCCATAGCCAGGCAAATGAAGGATGCGTGGCTAGAGCAGTTGAGATAGAGCAGTGCTATTTGCAGTCCTGGAACTGGAAACAGCAGCAGCAGCAGGAACAGCAGCAGAAAATATCCCCAAAGGCCCTCTGTAGTGTAGGGAGCACTGGCTGGGAGGCCCTACTGTGTTCTAGTCTGATGCACAGAACAGACAAGTTGTGTAGGCTGGCTGTCCCAAAGCATTGGGTAATGAGAGCCTTGGTAGGTGGCTGAGGCTATCCCATTTCAAATAGTGCTCACACAGGTCTGGGAATAAAGGATGGAACAGTGCTTATAATCTTTAATAGCTAACTCCTATTTCAAAAGGTTGTAATAAGGGGTGATAATATTCTTAAACCAATAACTCAGGAGAAAATGATAGTACATGGTGTAACTGCATCTTAAGAAGCTCATGAAGATTCTGCCAAGACTATTAGACAGAAAGACAAATCACCCTTGATCTAACACAGACTCACTGCACGCCCTCAAGGAACTGACTTTCTTATTTTGGAACCTCTGAATAACGTGGAGGCTTTATTAATTGTGTTCTCTCAGTCCTTCCAACTCTAAAATTCCATCAGTTTGTAAGCATGTAGGCTAACCCCTCTTGACAAGTATGTCAAGTTCTCTGTCCTTGGAATGTCTTCCAATAAGTCATTCTGACTTATGCAGCTAGTGAAGTTTTCCAGTTTATGCTGAAAATTCAAGTTCCCACAGTCAGCATGAAGTCATGGCATCAGAAACCAGAAAGCTCTTGAGACTTGAATCATGTGCTGGAAGCTATTTCAGAGGAGCCCCATGTAACGGTCTTCCCAAGAGAGATCTGGGGTCCCCCGGAGACTGACTCCATTCATAACCAAGCCAGATTCCTAAAAATGCCTGGATCTTGCCAAAGACATAAAGGAAAGAATTATTTCCCTTTAAAAAATCCGTCTGCAACTCATTGTGGGTCCATAAAGATAAATACTCAGAATTTGGTTCTGAGCAGTTGAAAGAATTTCTGTTTTTTAAAGAAAACTTTCTGATTGTAACTAGGACACAAGAAAACTAAAGATGCTGTATTCTCAATAATTGTAATATATACTTTCTGGATAAAAAGAGCCTTCAGTCATGACCACTCTGCAGTGTAGATAACAGAAATAAGTAGAAAATACTTCCAGTGTAACTTTGATCTTTTCTCAAAATACAAGAGGAATCTGGTGTTTGATGAAAAATTATACTGTAAAAGAGAAGACTGTGTATCCTGATTCTTTCCTAGGCTGACTTTTGGCCAAGCCAGTGACCCTCTCTGGGCTTGAATATCCCTAGATGTAAAATTAGGAAGTTGAAATTCAATGTGTCTTCACTTCATTTCTTTCATGTATCATAGGTTATTTAGGGCTCTTTTGATGATGAGTGGCAGAAGCCAGGCAACTAAGTGAAACATGAAATCATTGGCTCGGTGAACAGAAAGGCCCAAGGGTAGCTTCACATTCAGACACGGTTGGTCTAGGGGTCCAAGATGATGTTATCAGAGCCCAACATCCCCCACGCATCTGTAAGCCCTTCTCTGAGGTACATAGGTGTCTGTTCTCAGTGCTGTAGGACAGCCAGATAAGTACGTGGGATCCAGAGCTGCCATCTATAAGAAAAGGATCTCTTTCTCTCAGTAGTTGAACAGGCATTCTGTGCATGAATCTCATTGTTCTAAATTGGCTAATGTGGACAGTAGGAGCCAGTCACTGGGTCTAAGAAAACTGAAAACAGGAATCACCTTTTGCCAAGCAGGGTCTTCCCAGGAGGAGATGTCAACTCCATTCAAACCAAGAGGCTGAGTATGGGGAATGGTTATTTCCCAAAGAAAATCCTGGGTGCTCTTTTACTAGGAGAGTGTTGAATTATAGGCAGCAAAAACAAAGCTTTAACCACAGATGTTCCCAAGAATTTAGCATATCCCTAGAAAATAAGCAAATATACAAATTTAAAACCAAACACAAAGCTTACGCAGGAATTGAAGATTCAAAGACTCTCTGAAACTTGTCCATGAGTCTCAGTTACTATTATAAAATATCTGTTTTAGGAATTATTCTAAAGTGATGCTTGTAGTAATAAGGACTCACCTGGCTGGAAAATGCAAACCCTAGTGCTTTGTTTTGGCCAGGGCACACGAGGAGCCTCTCAAACAAGTCCCTTTAACAAAAGTGCTCTCTGGCATTGGTTTTCACATGTTCCTCAAGCATTTCTTTCTGTTCTGGAAGGTATAAAAATAGCTACAGTCCTTACAGAAGTCAGTTTTGCCTGGGGTATTAAACTGCCGATGCTCTTTGACCCAGAAATTCCACTTAACGGGAATCCAGCCAAAGGAAATCATCAGAAATACAAAACAGATTTATGCACAAAGATGTTAATTTTCTCAGTTGTGTACAAAAAATTGAAAGTGTGAATGCTCACCTGTGGCCAATGGTTAGGTAAATTGTGGAACTTGTATTTTCTGAGCATTCATAAAAACATCAAGTTTTAAGAGTTTGAGGCACACTGGAAATATTAGTGTTCCAGTGTTGAAAGACAAAGTTATATGAAGTTATGTAAGCCATATATGCACTATTGTATGTATGTAGCATTGTTTTACAGTGATTTGTAATGATGTATTATATTCTTAAAATGAAATGGAACTGAGCTGTTCTTGAGCTCAAGTGGTGAGTTCATGCTTCTTTTCCATCTCTTTTTCTCATTCTACTGTGAGTATAATTTATTTTATAATGAACAAATACATTTTTTAAATTAACAAATGAATGCATAAATTAATTTTATAAATTAAGCTTTATGGATCCAGGAGGTGGCAGGCGTGGCTGGTGGGAGGCACGTGAATGAGATTATTGGGATCATTGGTGGAGCTGAGTATGGACATGAGAGAATAGTATAGTGACCGTGTTGAATGTCATTCTTAAGAAACACACATCAGATATTTACGGGTAAAGAAGCAAGTTCTCCAGCTGACAGAGAAAGTACAAATGGGACCATGTAAGGTAAAGAAAATCCTTCGTTGAGTGAAGACAAAGGTATATCATCCTCAGACCTTCCCCACCACTGTGTGTGTAAAATAAATGAACTAAATGCTCATTTCTTTTCTTCCTTTCTTCCTTCCTTCCTCCCTTCCTCCCTCCCTCCCTCCCTCCCTCCCTCTTTCTTTCTTTCTTTCTTTCTTTCTTTCTTTCTTTCTTTCTTTCTTTCTTTCTTTCTTTCTTTCTTTCTTTCTTTCTTTTTGTCTTTTTAGGGCCGCACCTACGGCATATGGAGGTTCCCCGGCTAGGGGTCGAATTGGAGTTGTAGCTCCTGGCCCACACCACAGCCACAACAATGTCAGATCCGAGCCACGTCTGTGGCCTATATCGGATCCTTAACCCACTGAGTGAGGCCAGGGATCAAACCTGCATCCTCATGGATCTTAGATGCATTTCTGCTGAGCCATGATGGGAACTCCTAAGTGCTCATTTCTGATACCAGCTGAGAGCTGGGTTGAGGCAGCCATTGTAGAGTTTAATGAAATCTGGGGGATTTGTTATTTGTACCTCAGATTAAGGGAGCTCTGTCCATTGAAGGTCCAGGTGTCAGATGGCTTTTTGGGAGGTGCTGCCTTTGTAGACATTTCTCTCAGTTTAGAGCAGCTGGAATGTGAGAGCTAAATGGGGACCTGGAGAACTTTTTGGCCAGCAAGTTGCATCCATTTGCTGTGGTTTCATCACACATGCTTTTCTTTATAGAACATTTAACTTAGCAAATTAGAGAGTATTCGGGATAATTCTTACATATCCAGAAACTTAAATAGCATCATTGACATTTTCATCCAGGGTGACCAACCAGCTCAGTTTCCTGGGACTGTGGGGTTTTCTGGGACAAAGGACTGTCAATGCTAAAGCTGAGACCATTAATTGGTCCCCCTAACCGTCAAATCAATCATCCAGTGGGTCCAACTTGATGTTGCTTTTCCTGTCTGACCTCCCATCATCTTAGTCTCTCACTTCTCTTCTGCTCTGCTTAATGGACCAGTCTCTGTATACTCTGAAGTCTGTGCTCACAGCTTCACCACACACACTGCTGGTTTGGGAAAGTGTGTCTGACTATGTCAAGCCTCTGATTCAAACCCCTGAAAGACTTTATACTGCTTGTAGGAGAAAGACACACATCCATTATATGGTCTATGATGCCATGGTTCCTGTGCCCCAGCCTGACCTAGATCTTCTGTCTCCCCATCCTCTCCCCAGGTGTTCCCCATAGCCACCCTGCCCTGCTTTTGTCCTTCATATGTGCCCTGTGATAGTGAATTTTATATGGGGCTGTGGCCAGGCTACAGTACTCAAGTATTTGGTCAATGCCAGTCTCGATGTTGCTGTGAAGGCATGTTTTAGATGAGATTAGCATGTACATCAGTGGACCTTCGAGTAAAGTCAAGGGCCTTCTGTAATGTGTGTGGGCCTTGTCTGAGCAGTTGAAGGCTTTAAGAGAAAAGATTGAGGTGCCCTGAGGAAGAGGTAGTTCTGCCTCCAGGCCACCTTTGAACTCAAGCTGCATTATCAACTCTTCCTTGGGCCTCCAGCCTGTCAGTCTGCCCTACAGATTTCAGAACTGCCATCCCTCACAATCTTGTAAGTCAGTTCCTTAAAATTAGCCTATTTTTCCCCAGTATCTTTTTGGTTGCTTCTCTGAAGAACTCTAATGCATGCCCATGCTCCAGAAGACGTTTTTACACTTTGTTATGTATTCCTGACCTCTATGACTATCTCAGAACTCCAGGCAGCACTCTGTTAAAATACTTTAACTTCCCAGGCAAAGCAGTAGTGCAGGCATTTTTATGATTATGGGCAGATGCCTCCACTAGAAGATATTTTAGGCTTACTGTAGTACATGCTTATTAAATATTTACTTTATGAATGAATGAACACTATGTGAGTTATGTTGCATGTCTTGGGGGAATAAACACTGAGAAACACCGATCTATTCCATATCTTTTATTTTATGGTTGGGGAAACTGAGGTCCGTAAACCCATGAGCGTGCTGAGACTATATCAGTTCAGTTGGTTTTGCAATTATATCCAATTATTACTTTTGTTTTGTGAATTATTTTGAAAAATACCCAGTGCCTTAGATAATCACTAGTTGTCAATCCTAACTGCTAGGCAATGTGAAAAATACAATTATCCAAACTCATCCAGAAACACTGTCTTGTCTGCATTCTTTCTTCCAGCTTTAAAAAAAAAAAAAAAAAACTGAGTGTGGTCTGCAAAAGAAAAGAGAAAAGAGGCCTGATTAGTAATTTTTTTCTAGACTAAATCCTTGGAATACATATGAGCTTAAAAATCTATGTGATTGTCCCTTTGCTTGTGTCTGAATAATGAATGGAGAAGTCTTATTACCCACTTACCCATCATATATACTCATTCATTCAGACAGGCATTAAAACCAGTCATTACAGGAGACCTACTATGTGGCAGGTGATTTACCTGAACGGGAAAGGGCAGACATGAATTAATCAGTGACCACCCTCAAGTCGCTTATAACCCCTTGGAAGTGGGAATATGTGTGTGTTTAAGACGACATGGAGTGGAACATCCTAATTAGGATTCCAAGTTGTACAGAGAAGAGGGAATTCACTTCCTGTGGGATGATTTGGAAAGGCCTGATGCAAGAGAAGGGTGTGGAATGAGGCTGTGAAAGATGAGTGGGGTTTTGAAAGGCAGATATGGGAGAAGCTGTTTGATATTGCAATGCTTTGAAAAACAGCAACAATAACGAGGACAACAAAAACACCAGATTTGGTCAGGTTGCATCTATGGCCTGGAGTGTGGAGGAATCTTTCCCTTTACTTATCATTCATTCGTTCTTTCACTTATTCATTCATACAGCATATATCTGTGGAGCACTCCTTCTGTGTTCTTCACTGAATATGTCCTGATCACAGACAGAGAAAATGACAGTTGTTATGGTCTCTGCTTCTGGAAGCTTCCGCTCTAGAGGGCAAGAAGGACTTAATTCAGTATTTTGCTCTCCTGGTTGTACAATTACAGGCTGGGGTGAGGGCTGTGGAGTAAGGGAATGAGCTCTTTGAGGACAAAGGACCAAGGAGCTTGACTTGATGGCTTCCATAGCGGAAGAGACCCTGGGATGAGAGTCAGCAGGGAAAGAGTTAATTAAGTGGGGAAAGATGGGTGGAAGTGAGGAGTGATGATCAAACCAGAAGGAAAAGGGCGTTCAGAGGCCCTGTGTAGGGGGGAGATGGTCAAACAGTGGCCATTACCTACCTCGTTTATCTTAGAGATTTTTTAAAGGCCAGTCTGTTACTTTAGTGCTGCCAAAATTGTTTTGGGTTTTTTTTTTCTTCCCCCAGATAGCAGTGGGTTCCTCAACTGACTGCAGTTTAGAATCACCGTGGGAGGTGTATATGTCCTTTCTAAAGCCACCAACTTGTGACTGCTCTCCCAATGACTCTGATTTTTTTTTTCTTTATAGGTCCGCCTCTGCAGCCTATGGAGGTTCCCAGGCTTAGGGATCAAATTGGAGCTACAGCTGCCAGCCTATACCACAGCCACAGCAACGTCAGATCCAAGCCACGTCTGTGACATACCCCACAGGTCACGGCAATGCTGGATCCTTAACCCACTGAATGAGGCCAGGGATTGAACCTGTGTCCTCATGGGTGTTAATTGGGTTTATTACCACTGAGCCACAATGGGAGCTCCCCCAATGATTCTGATTTAATTGGTCTGAAGTGTAACCTGGGTTTCCAGTGAGCAGCTGGGCTTGAGAACAACCAGCCACTAGGTGATCAAAGCCCCCAGGTCCTGAATAGTTTAGCTGCTCAGGATCTTGAAAATACAGAGGCTGCCAACAGTCAGTCTTGTTAAAACTTACCAGTTGGATCCTATTTTGTACTTCCTGACTCTTCACTCACCAGGAGGGCTTGGTTATTATTGTGATGTTAAACCTCACAGTTGCCCATCAATAAATAAGCAGTCATGATAGGATTCACCTCTTTGACCTCCCTAGAAGAGTGAGTCACTTCCTTTGTGTTTCCCACAGTGCTTAGGGTATCATTCTTGGCATTTCTGCCTTTTAATGGCTCTCTCACTCTCTCTCCTCTCTCTCCCTCTCTCTTCCCCTTATACACAGGACTGCTGGCCTTTTAGAAAGTGTAGTCCTTCTTGGTCTCCCTCATTTCCCAGCATCAATTTCAGCACTTAGTCGGTATTCAATAACTATTAGAACGACAGAGATTTTCCTGAAATCTGGGAATTGCTAGAGCTCATATTCAGTGTGAGCCATTGCTAGACTGAGAGGTACAGAATTAGTCAAAGGCAGACCTGGGTCCATCCTCTGACTCTACCTCTTACTGGCTCCGGGTAGGGGTGGGGTGGGGCTTTATTACTGCTTATCTGCTTGGAGCCTCAATTTAGTTGGGGACAGTCAAACTTAACTTTAAGAGAAACTGGAGATTTAAAAAGGCTAAGTATGTAAAACACTCTGTACAGGCCTCCTGTCAGTTAGGAGGTCCTCGGGAATGGGTAGAAAGAACTGATAATAAAAATAGCCATAACTAAACCCAGGAGGAGTCACATGCATCTAAGCTGTGAATTTCCCCGATCCTAGCACAGATATCTCTCCAGCTCCAGGTTCAGTGTCTGTCCTTCGTACACGCTGCTCTTCTGTTTATCCATCCGTCTGCCTTCCTGCCCAGACTGTAAACAAGGAGCACAGGCATCCTATCTGTTGTTTCCCACTGGATCCCTAGCCCCAGTATAGGGCCTGGCACATCCTGAACACACAGTCCTAAACTTGCAGCGTCACCACCTCGGTGACTGATGGAAGGGCCAGGTCCCAATGGCCACTTGAAATTCTTCACCCCTGAGACAGATGGTTACTGGTGAGTCACCTGACCTTCTGAACCTGTTTCGCCTTTGGACAAAGAATTGAGTTGGATCATCTCTGTGGATCCTTCGTCTAGCCTCCAAATCAAGAACTATTCTTGTTGTACCTGTTACCATGGGTCGGGCCCACACAAAAGATGTAAAAGATGGATTATTTCTGGCTCCAAATACTAGACCAGGGTTTGTTTTTACAAAATTAATTTGAGCTCATCAGTTTATTCATTTATACATTCATATATTTATTCATGCAGTATTTATTGAGAATCTGCAATGTAATGTTTATTTTACTACAACTAAATACAAAGAAGAATACAGCATAGTCCCTGCTCTCCACAAGACAGTAGTCTATGGAGGAAATCAAAAACATGAACCTGCACATTTAATAGAATGTGAGGCATGTTTCTGACACAGATATTTCAGAGGGACAATGACAGTCCTCGAGAGAGGAACTAAATTGTTCTCATTTGAATAAGGGGAATGTTATGCATCATGGAATATGAAGGACTTCCCAGATAAGGTGCCATATTGAATCAGTCTTGGAGAATGAATAGATATTCTTAAATTTAAAAAAGGAAGGAGAGGAGTTCTCTTGTGGTACAGTGGGTTAAGTATCTGGTGTTGTCACTGCAGCAGTTTGGGTTGCTGCTGTGGCATGGGCTCAGTCCCTGGCCTGGGAGCTTCCACATGCTGCGAGCATGGTCAAAAAGAAAAAGAAAAAAAAAATGGAAGGAGAAAGGAAGTGCCAAAAGGAAGCATATCCAATACCACTGAGCTGAGAAACAGCCTGGAGTATTCTGGCACCTACACATACAGGTTTTTGTGGCTGACAAATAGGATGAAGATGTTGAAGGAGCAGGAGCAACAGTCTGAGAGGTAGCCGGGGGGCAGATCCTGGCTGCTCCTAATCTGAGTGATTGGCTTTCCAAAGACCAAGCTTCAGCCAGGAATCAGGAGCCCTTTGGAAAGGGAGAGCTGGTTTTGCTCCCTGGGTTCCCTGCCTGTTCGTCCACACGGCGTGAGTTCCCAGGGCTGATTCGGCTCCGTGTCCACAGTCTGATTTGGGTGTAGCCTTCTTTGCAACAGATTTTCTCAGCTCCTTATCACAGCTCCTACTCTTGTTATGGCAACGGCTGTGAGTGTCTCACTGGTGTGGGTCATGGCCCTAGATTAGTTATCTCCGCTCCATTTCTCAGTGTTGTTCCAGTTGGCTGGAGGGTGCTCTCATCACAGGGAGAAGAGGAAGGGAATGCTACTGAGCACCAGCTAACCTTCTTCCCCTCTCCCTGACATGCCATGGACAAACATGAGCCTACTTTAGGCTGAATTCTAAGTCTTGTGGTCGATTCCCCGTGATCCTGGATGCCCAGGACGAGTCGATGGGTAGACCGTCTGTGCAGACCAGAGGGGTCACGAGGTGTAATGCCTGGTTGTGGACCTGGGTTCCTATCCTGCCTCTGCCACTTCTTAGCTCTGTGTTTTCACAAAGTAATTTGAATTGGTCTTTAGTTTCCTCACTTGTAAAATGAGGACCATAACCCCTACCTTTTCAGCTTACTTTGTAGATTCAACAGCACTAGCACTTAAAGTACCTTGAGAATAGTTTGACACAGGCAAGCACTTAATACATGGGCGTGATCATCACCATCATCATCACCACCTAAAATAAAACATATTAAATCCAGCTGGCATTAAACAAGTCTGACAGACACACACACACCTGATCCTAAGCTTGACTCCCTCAGAACTGCCATAGGACTTTGGACAAGTTTCTGGATCTCCCTTGGCTTCAGTTTCTCATCATGTACAAGAAGGGAGTAGATTTGATGAATGTCCTGTGAACATATTCAGTTTTGAAAGCCCATGTTCCCTGAGAAAGATTGATGCCCACTACTACTCTTCACCTGGGTAACCACTCAGTGACAATTCTGGCTAAAAACACAGCAGTGATCGACTTTATTAAATACCTTGAGGGTTTCACAGTAGATAACAAACCTTTTTCCTTAGCCTCAATCTAAAGCTTTCCCTCTAGCAACTTTCCTCTCAGTCCAGCAGAGTGTATCTGTCTGGGTTTTCAGCTGTCACAGCACTTGCTGTGCTCAAGGATTCTCCATGGCCTCTTTAAGGAAGGGAGAGTACATAGCTTCTTTCTCCATTTTCTCAGCCCCAATCCCATGGCATGGCCTGTGGTGAGTTATGTATACATATTTATTAGTTGACCAAAGAAAAGAATGAGTGACAGGGTCAATGAATGAATGAATACACCCCTCTGATTGTCCCAGTGGTTACGTGGACTCAAGGGATGTGCAGGTGGACATTCCCAGGGCACCACTGGACCTTAGAGACAAAAGTGATTTACGGTCTATTCCTCTTGTGATGCTGGGGAATTTTCTACAGTATTCTAACAGCTTGTCTACGTCAAGGGATGGAGGACCCAATGCCTCCAAAGGCAATGCATTTCCCTTTTGAGCAGCTATGACTGTGAGAGAACTCTTTCTTCCATCATTGAGCCTGGGTTTGTCTTCTGTTGTCATTAAAAGAGGTAACAGGCATATACACTTATCACCCAAAGGTTGTACAATTGGCCGTATAGACAAAGCCACCATGTGTGTGTCTTGTCTATGTCTTGTGTAGGGGAGATGTCACATGATGGGGTCAGCAAGGTCCAAGGAACTGTTTGGCCTTGAGACGGCATTCAGAGGTGACCAGAACTAGGAAAGTAATTCATGCCAGCCAAATTTACAGTTTATCACTTTATAAACTTGACCACAATTTGTTCATTTTAACTGTAGCACCTTCCTGTTATGTCACCAAAGTACATCTGCCTGCGAGTCCAGGCATATTAGAAGTCAGCCTGAACTGTGGAAGGTAGCTTAGTGGTGATTCTGAAGACCCATTTATCCTAGGCTCTTGAGAGGTGGTTAAGATCATGTCTACCACATCAGAGGATGGAATAAGGAGGGTCCTCCAGGTCAGATTCACTTTCACGGAAAAGATCCACTACCTAACTGCCTTTAGCGTCCCTTTTCTGCTCCTGGTACAGACCACGTTCTGTCAGTTGCAGGATATAAGAGTTTTGTACGTTCAGTGCAACGTGGAATAAGCCAGTCAAATGTTTTCTTTTCATCGTCAGTGGATGAATTAGGCATCTGTTTCCAGCGTTGGAACACCCTGTAGCTTGTATTAGGTTCAGATATGTCAACGCAGTTATGTCATTCTCAGATACACCCTGGTCATCTTAATAAACTCATACCTTCCCATGTTCTTTTAGCCTCCCATTTCCTGACTTTTCTTGGGTTGAACATGCATGATATCACTCATTGTTTGAGCAGTTTATCAGGGTAACTGTCAGAGAGACGGGCAGGAATGATAGGTTTGTTTCCTCAATGTTGCTTCTTGCCCCCTTCTGCCTGTTGACCTCATCTGCTATAGAGACATTTTCCAGCTTCCACTGGGGCTGGATATGGCCCTGTAACGCCGTTTTGCCTGGTGAGCTGTAAGTGAAACCCTTCATGCTTCCTCCTTCCTCTTCCCTGAACTGTGTTGGTTGATATGGTCTTACACCCATTAATAAATCAAGCCTATAGGATTGGGGTTCATGCTGTGACCTGGAACATTCCAGGCTCATTCCTTCTAGCTTTGGGATCCTCCTGGCCTCCCAGCTAATAACTTAGCCTCTTGAAGATCTGAGCTTCTGTCTTCCTAGCTGCTGCAGTTGTCATCTTGTGTGACCTGACACCACCCTCTGAGAAAATAACTTAGCAGGTATTTATCTTGCATGGTGACTAAGGGAGAGACAGCTCTGTAAACTCACACATCAGGAAATGTGATGGCTTACCAACCTGGCCAAAGCAAATGGAAAGACTCAATAGATAATTTTGTTCCAACAAGTCTAAGCATACCAAAGAGGAAAATGTCTTTTCATCTTGAAGGCATGCAACTGTTAAGGCAGTTTAAAAGGCAGAGAGATTTAGGGAGTGGTCTTTGGAGTAAGGTCAATTTAGGTTTGAATCTTGGCTCCAGCACTTCCTGGCTATGTTACTCTGGGCTGATTGCTTAACCTATCTCTGCCTTAGTTTCCTCATATGTTAAATGGAAATCAAAGAAGAAACTAATTCATAAGGTTGGAAAGGACTCAGTAAAATGATACATGTAAAGTGCTTGACAGAGCATCTGCTACCTAGTAAAGTGCTTAATAAATAACAGCTCTTGTTATGATAACTAAGCTCTTAATTATCATGCTATTTTTATTATTGAGATATTAATGCTGATTAAGTTTTAAGTTTTTATTTTTCTAGAGAGAGATGAAATTTTATATCCAAGAATTGATAAGTAGTGGTATCAGTAAGGGAAGGTTGGTTTACTCATCCGTGGGTCATTGGTACAAAGCTACTGTGGGTAACTTCATTGTTATTGTAAGCTTGTTGGGCAAGAATATCAGGGACTGGTTCCTTCTTCACCTCAGCTCCAGAACCCTTGGCCTTGTCCCTTAGGCCGGAGGGACTGCACATGGCGTGGGTAAAGGAGGAGAGGGGAGTGCTCTAGAAATGCAGTGGTCAGGCCCTTCGTTCCCAGAGCTGTGCAGGGTTCATGGCCATCTAGGTTTCTGGCTTCCCCACTGAGATGCCACGGGGCTCTTTCTTTCCTGTTCTCAGTCATAGACAGGACTGGAGATAGCTAGAGCTAGAAGGATCTTTAGTGGTCATCTAATCATGCTTCCCCTTGTTCCAGATCTGTAAACTGACACCCAGAGAAGACACGTGGTAGAGGTTGTACATCAAAATGCTCAATTATTATTTATTTATTTATTGTCTTTTTAGGGCCGCATGCATGGCCTATGGAAGTTCCTAAACTAGGAGTCGAATTAGAGCTGTAGCAACTGGCCTAGGCCACAGCCACAGCAACACCAGCTCTGAGCCAAGTCTGCTACCTACACCACAGCTCACACAACGCCGGGTCCTTAACCCACTGAACAAGGCCAGGGATCGAACCTGCCTCCTCATGGATACTCGTCGGGTTCATTACCGCTGAGCCACAAGATGCTAAATTGTTTTACTATGTTTTACTTTTAATTTCCTGATTTTTTCCGGCTGCACACTAAGTGCCTACCCACGATTGTGACCAGTATCTGCTATCAAATGAGAAAAGAGCTCTTCCCAGTTAGGAGGTGATTAATCTTGAGCCTCAGCATCCTGAGGAAAGAACCAGAACAGTAATGGGCATTGAGTATCAGCACCCAAAATAGCTCACAAATATGCTAGGAAGAGAGATCCTAAAATGCTCCCTATGGCCTCTCAGTACCAGTGGGGTGAAGAGTTTCCTTTGCATGAGGAGAAAATCCATGGCAACAGGAAGTGTGATTGGTCCTCACTCTAAAAGGGCTAAAGAAGTTAGCCAGACAGTCTCAGCCTCCACGATGGGGAAGAAGATGTATCGCAGGAAGAACACGGATTTTAGAGTCAGAATGATAAGGGTCCGAAAATCCTTTCCTGTGAACTGGATATGATATCTGAACTTCTTGTGCCTTGATTTTTCTCATTTGAGAAGTGAGTGTGTAGTTCCAGCTGCTTTCCAAGATAACTTCTCGCTCATAAAGTGTGATTCTAGTGAGTTTTTTTGTTTTGTTTTGAACTGCCGTGCCTAGCGTGACTTCATAGGGCAGTCACGTTCACAGAAAGGGAAGGAATCTGGCCCCCACTTCCAACCCTTGGGACCACAACCTCCTGGGTGGATCCTGGCTCAGTCTGGGTGGGCATAGGTATGTTCGAGGCCTGGTTTCTTTCTCATTTGTTCCTGGCAAGAATTCAGCTCTCATTTTTGTCATCCCTTGGGCAACTGTAAAGAAAACTCAGAGGGTGGGGAAAAACCTGAGATTTTTAATCACTAGTTTCTGAGGCAGAAACTAGTTCCTTTTTCAGTACCCTCGTCCCTCTCAAATTGTCCATTGCATGTTGCTTTCTTCTGTCCGTAGTTCAGCTCTAGATCTTCTTGTTTCTTCTCAACAACATAGCATGTGGTTTTATGATTATTTATGGAGCATGAAAGGTTCACAGGTTTCAGTCCCCAAACCTAATGTTCTAGCAGATCAAGCAACCAAGTTCTGGAAGCCTGGCTTATCTCAAAACTCACACTTAGAGTTCACAGCAGAGGCAAGACTTCATCTCTGGGAATCCTACATAGCCGTGTGTCCTCCATGCCCAGATGTGTGTTCCGGATGTCTGCGTGAGTAAACCAGGCTTCCTGGGAAGCAGGTCGGTGTGACAGAACAAGAACAGCCCATGTATTTGTGACTGGGCCACACCCGGGGTTGCAGCCACTGTCAGTTTAAGTTCTTTCCCTGTTGTCTCTACCTGGGCATTTCTAGGATTAGAGTGTGAGTCCATATGATTTCAGAGGTCATGAGCCTGATATTTATCCGGAGGGGGAGCCCAGAAAGGAAATTGGTAAGTTGTTTTGGCTGTGGTGGAAAGGCACTAGAGAAGACAAAGAGAGAAGGTATACGGACAGACGCTGAACTGACAGACCTGAGAGATAACGGTCTGGACCATAGCAGAGACCCTGGGCAGGGAGGACAGTGGAGAGGCCTGGATGGGAACAGAGGAGAAGGGCTGCATGGGTTGATGAGTTCCTTCAGGGCTGATCTTTTTGAACAGACTCCCTTTTGTGCTTTAAATTAAGATCTTGGCATAATCTTTGGTCTCCCTTCTAATGTACACCGATGCCCGTCTATTCCATTGCTAAGCATATCACTTCTATCCCTGCGAAGTTAGTAGTTTCTTATTGGATGTCTCTTGTATCAAACATTGTGTTAGAAGATGAAATGAAATAAACAAGATTTCATGATGGATTAGGTTTAAAGGATGAGGCAGGGTTTGATAAAAAAAAATGATTTTTAAAACTCTGGCTTAAAATTTGGGATGTTTAGTGGAAAAACATTGGGTGGGAAAATTGGGTCTAGTGAATGGACCTTGAGTTTGGTTATAGTCATGTTCAGATGTTCAAGGGAAGGTAGGCACTGATGAGAGCCATGTGCATTCAGTAACCCTGAATAGATTACTTAATCTTTCTGAAACTCCATTTCTCCATCTGTAAAGTATATAAACTAATCACACCTTTTAGGACTGTCATTGGACTTAAATGGTCTCACTATAAAAGCATGTATATAGTGACTAGGATCCTGTAAGTGCTCCATAATTGGTAGCTACTTTATGAGTTTGCTAGAGTTACCGTAACAACATACCATAGACTGGGTTGGAACAAGAGAAATTTATTTTCTCATGGTCCTGGGGGCTGGAAATCTGAGATCAAAGTGTCAGCAAGTTAAGCTTCTTTGAGGCCTTTCTCCTTAGCTTCTCGCTGGGTCTTCATGTGATCCTTTCTCTGTGTCCACAGGCCCCTGCTGTCCCTGTTTACTTTCCAGATTTATTTTTTATATAAGATTTTTATTTTTCTATTGTAGTTTATTTACAGTGTTCTGTCCATTTCTGCTGTACAGCAAAGGGACCAAATCGTTGATATATATATATATATATATATATATATATATATATATATATCAATATACACACACACACACACACACACATTCTTTTTCTCGCATTACCCTCCTTCATGTTCCATCACAAGTGATTAGACATAGTTTCCCTCACTGTTTATCCACTCCATATGCGATGGTTTGTTATCTACTAATTCTTCTTCTTTTTTGCTTTTTAGGACTGCACCTGTGGCACATGGAAGTTCCCAGGCAAGTGGTGCCACTGCCAGCCTACACCACAGCCACAGCAACATGGATCTGAGCTACATCTATGATCTATACCCTAGCTCGTGGCAACGCTGGCTCCTTAACCCACTAAGTAAGGCCGGGGATCGAACCTGCATCCCATGGATACCAGTCAGGTTCATGTACCCTGAGCCACCACGGGAACTCCCAGATTTCTAATTCTTATGAGTCCAGTAGTCAGATCACATTAGGACCTACCTTGGTGGTCTCATTTTAGCTAAATCATCTCTCTAAAAGCTTTATCTCCAAGTACAGTCACCTTCTGAGATGCTAAGGCTTACTTAGGTCTTCAATATATTCATATTCGGGGGGCGGGGAACAGTTCAGCCCATAGCAGCTACTTTTTATTATTTTCCATTTTATTAAGTCACAGGAATACAAATCTGTGCTCATTTTGGTTGCCTCATAAACCTCTAATCACGTCACAGTGTCGGTGCTCCTCTAACCAGAGGAGTTTGTGAAACACAGTGCCATGTAGGCCGAGTGGTGTGGCTTTTGGAATCAGACCCAGAAGGAATCAGTGGTGAGACAGCCCATCCTATGTGCCATGTTGTTTCTTCATTTTCTCCGTTTCTCCCTTCTGTGAGTTAAGCAATAAGGCTAATTAATTCTGTCATCAGTAAAAGTTGCTGTGCTTACCCTCTGTTTTCTCTTCTTCTGGTAGCAGAGATTCCCTTTTCTGTTTGAAACGGTCTTCTCCCTCATTCTTAGTCTAGGTGATCCCTGTGCGTCTGGTATTATGGCAGGTTCCAGGCATAGAGACGGGTTCCAGTCATGGCCTAAAATATAGAACATCCACCTGGATTCAATATTTTCCTCAGGGTTTCTCCCTCTAAGTCAAAACTTTGCTAAAGCAGAGAGACACTCTGCCCTCTGCAGATTCTAGGTTCTTAAGGAGTAGCTAAGCCACATGCCCTCTGGAATTCCCCTGGAGTTCCAGAATTTGCCTGGAAATGGAGCTGGCAGAGAGGGTATCAGGACAAGAGATGCCTAGCAAACAACACCAGCTGAAGCCACATTTGAATCCAAATGAAGCCTCTGCACTTCCTGGGCACTTGAGGAAATAAATCCGCTTTGTAGCTGCAAATATTTTGAACTGTCACTGCAGTAGAAAAAGACCTGACTCTAGAGATTGGATTCTAATCTAAATGCCTTTGATCCAAAGACTTAAGGTTTTTCAAGTAAACTACAGGTGAAAAACAAGTGCTTCTGCCTCTATCGGTGGATTCTCTTAGGTTGATTACCTCAGAAATGAACCCAGGTTAAGGTCTGGTTCCAGTCTGCAGTGGACAGGATATTTGACCCAGGCTCACAGACGTTCACTTCTCCCGTGACATGATCCCTTCTGGATCACCAGTGTTCTAGGTACCTTGGTCCCCGTCCCAGTGCACAGGCTCATCAAAGACCGCACTTCCCTCTAGGTCTCACTGGAGTCTGGGAGCTCCTTGACTTCTGGGGACCACATGGTTGAGAATCTCTCTTATCCCAAGAAGAGAGACTTGGGGCTTGGGAATCTGCTTTGGGTCCCAAGGTGAGACCTGAAAGGGAAATCCAGGACTAGAAAGGCTCGGCTTCCTCATTTGGTAGTTTTCAGCCTCTGGCCATCCTCTCAACTTTCCTAGCAGTTTGGTCTTACATTCTCTCTCCCAGAGGGCCCACTTAATGGGTGACTCAGGAAGCTCTGTTAGCGGAGAGGGGAAATAAGTCAGGGAAGGGAAAGAATACAATAGTGTTATTCCCCAGCTTGCTGCTGAGAGAAATCAGGATTCATTCTTCCTGGAGAACTTTCAGGTATAGTGTAAAACAGTCTTCCATCTTATGTCCCTAAAGAGTAAGGAAGCTGGGATGTTTTCCACCAACTCCTGTCGGCTCTTGGTTGAGGGCTTCTCCCTTGGGCCGTCAGTTCCCCGGCACCTCTGGCTGGCTACGCAGGCTCTAGTGGCTGGAGAAAACCTTTGGGCAAAGAATTGCAGCTGCTTGCAGTTGGAAGCCATCAACATGGAGAGGATGGGTGCTGAGGGATATAGACAGGGTATAGGCAGCATTAAATACTGTTAGAGTCAGATGGTGACAGTTGCCTCAGGCCTTGGTAGACGTGTGGGATCATGATGGGCATGGGGGGAGTATAAGACATAATAAAAGAACAAGAATGAAGAATAGAAGAATCAGAACAAAGAGGTTAAGAGCACCGAAATATCTGCTGTGCCTGCATATGAGGTTGGTTGGTCATAGTTGCTGGGTATCATCCTGCAAAAGTGGCCCAAACCAGGTTGTAAAGGGCATAGCTCAAGCAAAAGCTTAAAACAGAGTTTGCACAGGGAACCGTGTCCAGTCTCTTGGGATAGAACATGATGAGGAATGATACGAAAAAAAGAATGTGTAATATATATGACGGGGTCACTTTGCTATACAGCAGAAATTGGCACATCATCGTACATCGACTGTATTTTAATTAAAAAGAGTTAAAGTATAAAAAATGTTTCTAGGGCTAAAAAATGACAATAACAGAAAAAAAATAGTTTGATTCACACCCAGGCGTTACCAATTTGAAAGGAGTGTTCCCCACACTTATTTGGAGAAGGTTTTCCTTTGGAAATAGTTAAAATCTACCCCAAATTTGTCTATAACTTTGGTATAAGATATACTGTGTTTCATTGTAATCTTGTGCTAATTGTAGCATTTCTGAAGACAGTGATCCTGGCCCAGTTCACCTCTGGATTCATAGAACCTGTCTCAATATGCAGATAGTGCTTGAAGCGTGTTTGTGAGATAACATAGAGGAATTTGCATAGATGATTCACAGGACCCACAGCTGTATCAAAGCTGCCTTTCATGCCAGAAACACCTTTGGAGTCACATCAGTACTGTGCTGCTGTCCACTCACCTGCAGGAGGGCTAGGGAGGTTCTTTGCGGAGCTCATTCTCAGCACCGTGAGCGATCACACTCAGAGGAGCTTAGAGCAGATGCAGATTTTCCATAAACATATGATGTCCTAAATAAGGAAAAATGGTAAGTGTGTGGTACTGAAAACAACACCTGAGACTTGGAAACAGATTCTGAGCCATTGTATCTCTGTTAATACTTTTGTCTTGAAGTTTCTTTCCATATTAACACAGCCAACCCAGCTTTTTTATGATAGCTTTTCTTTCTCACCTATCTCCTTTTCACCTCTTGATTTACAACCTATTTGGGTTGTTATGCCACACAATTTGTAGTTGGTGGGGCTGGTATTTGAATCCAGGTGTGTTAGATGCTGAAACCCAGGCTCTATTTCCACACGCGGGTCTTCCACTATCTGACTGACCTGAGGAGACTGCCTCAGGTCCTACAGAAGGACAGAGCTTTCCAGGTGTGAGCTTGTCCCCTCCCTGTGCTGTTAATTCCTGTCTTCTAAACCCAGATCTGCAGGGTTTAGTACGAGAACAGGGCCAAACACCAAAGTTGTGTATGTCATTCTTGCCAATGAATCAAGCGCTCAGATGATGGCTTTTGGTCCATTATTACTTTCTCTAATAATGTCTAATTTAGACATTTCTCACAGGTCCTGTAGGTTAATTTATGGGGGGGGTAAGTAAAAACCTATTAGCCTTTTTTTTTCTGCCTCAGAAATTATAGACTTGGATGTTTCTATGAGGCAACATTAATAATGCATTTATCATTTCCAGCCCTTAACCTCTTAAGTTCTTCAAACAGAATTAAAAGAATCCTGAACTACTAAATAATTGCATTATGCGGCTGAATGGAGAGAGCGAACACCTCCAAAATGACACTAATCTATTTATTCTTCTCCTCACAGCCTCACCATTCAGAGTGGGGTGGATGCTGTCACTACACTTTGTTTCTGCCTCATGGCTTCTTTGGAACTTCTCATCAATTAGGTCCCAAAGCTTCTTCCCCTAGTCATCTCTAGACCACCAGCCAGTCCCCTCACCCCCTCCATAAGCAGAAAACCATACAAATGGAAGTGCAGCCATAGTTAATTGCATGGCTTTCCTTGTAAACACATCACTCTGAGGTTTTTATTCTATTTTTTCCCTCCTCTCTGGTAGCTCTTTGGAGGCATGAGGACATAAGTCACAGGGCTTAGGCTTCAGTGTATATCATTCCATCAATGTCTTCATGGCCCAGCCAAGGCTGACCTAGGCTTCAGGGCTGAACACTGTCACCTTGGAGTCCTGTACCACCCACTTTTTTAGACTAGTGCTGATCAGGGCTAACACTACCCTATGAAACTCCCTTCAGAGGGAGTCTGGAATTAGTCTCACTTCCCCAGAGTGGGTATCCGGGGCAGGACAGGGGTGCATCTCTCATTTATCCACTTGTTCTCTTCCACAAGCAACCAGGTTCTTTTCCTTGGTCTTGATGACAGCTTCCAATTCCAGTGTTCTCTTTCCTTGAAGATAGGTCTGCTGGTTTGGCTCTCCAACTCATAAGGCCTGAGCCATGGGGAACCGCCCCTTCCCTCCATATCACAGCCTGGCTAACTGTCGGCACTCTGTTTCACTCATCTGAAATCTGAATAACTGATTAATAGATGAATGCATGAATGAATGACACCCTATCCACATTGACTTCCCATTAGTGGCTTATGAATGTAATACTATTACTTATGAGTAGAAGCATAGCTCTTCTTGGGCTACCCCATTGATAGGATAGGGCCCTTCCCCACCACCAGTTTTTCCTTTTATTATGCTGATAACCTGTGTTTTTTTGTTTTGTTTTGTTTTGTAGGGCCACAGTCATGGCATATGGGGCATATGGAAGTTCCCAGGCTAAGAGCTATATCCATTGGCCTGTGTCACAGCCATAGCAATGTGGGATCTGAGCCACATCTGCAACCTGTACCACAGCTCATGGCAATGCTGGATCCTTAACCCACTGAGTGAGGCCAGGGATCGAACCTCCGTCCTCATGGATATTAGTGGGGTTCATTACTGCTGAGCCACAGTGGGAACTCCCTGCTGATCACCTCTTCAGGAGTCTGCCTTACCACTGACTCAGTTCTGCCCACCAGCCTCTCCCCTCCCCAGCTTCCCACCTGTTTGCTGTGAACCATCAACTATGGTGATAAATTCTTATGAATCCTTTCCTGATGCCTGAATATTTGGGTGGACATTTGCTACTGTGTTTGATTAGCAGAGTGGAAGTCTCACTAACAGCTCAGATACATTTTTCATGCACAATAAAGAATATTGATAAAATATGCCCTTCTACAGTTCCCATAAATTAACCTCTCAGTCCATACAGATCCACCTAGACATCTATTCCCAACTCCTTTTCATCCTCTCACATCCCTCCCTCTTGTCCAGTGCCACTGTAATTCTGGGTCTTATTCTGTGTCTCTATCCCAGGGCCCTGGCTCACACTTAAAGACTAGAGTAGCCAGGAGACACACTCACCTCTTTCTCTTTAAGAGGGGTGGCCTCTTTGTTTTTATCCTATTTATCCTGTTCACTTGATTTTTCCTCCCCAAAGACTGTCTCTATGCAAAGTTTGGAAGAGAAAGGATAAAGACATGGGTGAAGGGTCCAGAGCACCCTGGTTTGCCTCGAGTTCTTCACCAGGCACTTTATGAAATTTGCTTTTCAAAGTACTCAAGATTCATGAGGTTTTCTGTACATTTTTTTCTTTTCCTTCTCTAGAGTGGCTAAAGCAGACAGGTGGACAATTGGGAAGGAGACAGGGAGATTCTTAAGACTTTATGAAATGGATACCAAAAGCGTACTGAAGTTAGGCAATTCATCTATGATCCCGTAAGAATTCTGTAATTTAAGAACACTAGGATTTCTCCCTCTTTTGTGATTTCTTTCTCTTTTTCTCTCTGCCTTGTGGCAACAGTAGAGTCCAGTGTTATCTGTTTAAGAGTGCTTCCTCTGGGGTTGACTCAAATGCATGCATACACACACACACACACACACAGAGAGAGAGAGAGAGAGAGAGAGAGAGAGAGAGAGAGAGAGAGAGAGAATTCCCTCCTATTTTAGTCTCAGGAAGAGCGCTTTAGAAACACAGACTTGAGGTTTGTCCCACCCCTGCTAATCCAGATTCTGAAATAACCAGATGAGAAGTTCAAGAATGCATGTTGTTCAGTCCCCAAGATCTTACAATCTGAAAATGAACTTTGTTTTAGTTAAGTTTCACCTTGTCCCAGTCCCACATCATCCTGTTTAATTGCAGGATAGTGAAGACGGTACATTCACCAACAGTCCCTGTCATGCTTATGATGCTATTCATCCGTTATTTCAGCACCCCTTGGAGAATTCTTGAAATTATTTTCATTTTACACATAAGGACATCAGGCTGTAGGTAAATTTACCAACGAGGTCAAAGGCACATCGCTAACGAATAACAAATTAGGAGTTTCGAATGTAGGATTACTGTATGACCACAAAACTAGCATGTTTCACGGAGCTTCCTTAGAAAACAGTTTTCATTTTCACAACTTGCTGTTTTCTTATCTTGCTCTTTCCAAGGTCTATCTTAATTTTATGCTTTCCTTATGCTACTTAAAGAAAATGTAGAGGAGTTCCCACCGTGGCTCAGTGGTAACGAACCTGACTAGTATCCTTGAGGACGCAGGTTCAATCCCTGCCCTCGCTCAGTGGGTTAAGGATCCAGCATTGCCGTGAGCTGTGGTGTAGTTCACAGATGCATCTTGAATCAGGTGTTGCTGTGGCTGTGGCCTAGGCCAGTAGCTGCAGCTCCGATTCGTCCCCTAGCCTGGGAAATTCCAAATGCCACAGGTGCAAAAATGACAAAAAAGGAAAAAAAAATAAAAAGACCAAAAAAATATATATATAGAAAAAATTGAGGGAAAAAAAAAAAAAACAGAGCGTGCTTCTTGTAGTCTTGACTTCCAAACCAAACCACATTATTATTTTTAGGATAAATTAGAGCTGCACCGTCAGTGCTAAGTGAGACCACTTCCATTAGAAACCCAAGAGCAGTGATTACAGGTGATTTTCTTTGGCTGCTGTGTTTGGTTTGCTCTTCTGTCTTAATCATAAAAGATCTGACCATTGAGTGGTGAAATTCTACTCCTAATATGAGCTGAGTGCCTCTCGTATTGGCATATCTTGTGAAGCGAATTAGCCATCTAATAGCTCGCACAATGACATGAAGAGAAGTCCGATGTAGCATTGATTTCCCAGGAGGCTTCCAAGTAGATCAAGTAACACTAAAATAAAATTGTCAAACTGGAAAATGGTGCTCATCAGAATATGTTTTTCTCCCCTATAAATAAATGACATAGACCAGTTCAAGAACTTCACAGGCTGTGGAAGACACGGCTTTGGGTGGTTTCACAAAGTGCTTATTACCATTTTTTATACTTTTCTGTAATAGAAGGTCAGTCTTTTGATGACTAGAAATTAGCTTAAACTTGAGAGTTCTCCCCAGTCCCTGACTTTTGCCCTTTCCTTTTGAGAAAGACGAAAATAACAATGAAGAAACTGGCTCACAGCTTCTGCTGCCTGGAGAATGTTTAAGGAATGTGTCTCAGAACTTTGAAGGTTCTTTTCGCTTAGCTACTTGACTTACCATCTGCTACGCGGGATTCCCAGTCATAAAGATAGGGGAAGAAGAACAGTTGTGCTAGTTATTAAGAATACATGCCCCCTGTTTCCTATGAGAGAACTCTTGCAAAGCATGTGTTAGCACAGAAAATACTGAATTTGGAATAAGAGTGACCTGAGCTTGCATCTCAGCTGAGTGTCTTTGGGCAAAAGCCACTTCTTTCTGAGTATCAGTGTCCTCACTATATGATATAGTCACAGATTCTTAGTTTTATTATTAAATATATCAGTAAGATTTAAAAGTCAACGTTTATTAAGTGTTCGCTCCGTGCCAGGCACGAAGCTAGGAAGTACTTTATGAGTATTATCTTCTTTAATCTTCACAAAACCCTCTTTACAGTATTTTTATCCTTCCTTTGTTTTGGTTGTTTCGTTTGCAGATGAGAAACTGAGGCTTAGAGGTGTGAACTCCATTATCTAAGGTGACTGTGCTGTTATGTGGCAGAACAAGGATTTGAATTCTCATATTTTTGCAGAAAATTTTTTACTGTATAAAAAATTTGCAATAAATTTAATATCATTGTTTTATAAATGGGGTGGTGTTTAGACAGTTTAGGAGAGGTGTAAGAGATTAGCCAGCTATTCAGTGACAGGGTTCTCAATTCTGTGAAAGCTGAGGCCGACTACGGGGTGTGACACTTGGGGATCCCTAAAACTAAATTCTTCCTCTGTCTCAAAATAATTGCAAACCATCGTGACAGATAGGAGTCTGGTGTCATTAACTGGAATGCTGAGCTTTTCAATTTGCGAAGGGGGGATCTGCAGCTCTGAATTTTCTAAGACGGTTTGAACATCTGGTATAAATGCATGTTGACATCACAAGGAATAAAACCTGAAACACAACAGAAATTATTCCCTTTGCAAAACGCCTGCTAGAGGGGGAAATCACAGAGTCATTCCGCCAAATTTCTCAGCAATTCTCCCAAGATTGTGCATGTTAATTGCTTGTAGCTGTAGGTTAGTACTTCTAGCTCCTGTGTGGTAGCTAAATACCAAATGGCAGCCCCTTCCGTCACAGCATTATAGATATTAGGGGCCAGAGATGCCCGCCAGGTCCTTCTGCCCCTTCTCCACCCACATGGGCCGTTCCTGAAGACCAGTCTTCATGTCATTTTGCCTAGTTGAGTCTGAAGTGACTGAATGATGGGGTTTCCCAGGGAAGTCGTCATAACATTGTAGATTTCACTGGGGGGCAATGTTTTGTTTGGTTCAAACTATCGTGTTATTTGCTCAGTTGCACTCATTAATTCTAGTTCCCCTCTGGAATGCCTCGTCTCTCATCACACAAGTAAAGCTCTTGGGCCAGTGTCCCAAGTTCGCCACTGATTTTCACGGTAGCCGTAGATGTTTATTTCTCCTCTCTGGCTCTCAGTCTCCCTTTCTACAAAATGGAAGGATGGGAAGGGATGGCATCTAAGATCTGTGTTTTTCCCTTTTCTCTCCTTTGTCCTTTCTGTTCTTTATTTCTTTGTGGTCATTTGTTTGTGCCGTGTCTCTGCCCCTCCCCCTTGCCTTCCTCTGTAACTATCTTCAAATGATTAAACCCTCATCCGGGGATCCCTGGGTGTACAGAGGTAGCCCTTACCACCTTGGAAAAGCCAGTTTGCTCATTTCTTCCCAACTCAAGATCAGTGATGCCTCTTAGCTTAAAATTGGCCTCCGTGGGAGTCTTTACACCATGGAATTCAGCAAAGGTAACAAATCACCCCCTCCCTAAGGAGAGCCAGTTGTCAAAGAGTTACTGACACACCACTGCTTCGACCACTTTCTGAGCATTGACATGAATGATATTCTCTCAGTTAAAATAACCATGAGGAAAAAAAAATATCTGATCACCCAGCTTTGAAAGAACTCGCCTAAATTTAATACAAAACCCATATTCAAGAAGGGGGTGTATGTCTTGGAGGTGGGCCTATTAAATAGGTTTACAGCATCTTCTCTGTACCAGGAGTAAGTTTTCTTAAACCATCCTTTCCACAGCTTTAAAAGAAGGTTTTATCCCCATTTTACATATAAGGAAACGGAGGCTTATCCTGCTGTGTAGCACTGGGACCTATATTGAGTCACTTATGATGGAGTATGATGAAGGATAATGTGAGAAAAAGACCGTATATATGTATGTGTCTGCGTCACTTTGCTGTACAGTAGAAAATTGAAAGAACGCTGTAAACCAACTTTAATGGAGAACATAAAAATCATTTAAAAGCACAAAAAATGTAAAAAAAATCAGGTTATAAACTGGATTTATAGTCATACACATTGAGATTTTTTTCTTAGTATTTTTTAAAAGATACAGATCTGTAACTATTTTAGTTTCAATAATAAAAAAGAAACAGGCTTAGCAAAATTAAGTAACTTGCCCAGACCTATGGAAAGGTAAGTGGCAGAAGCACACTGCTCAGAAACAACCCAAAAGGCCAGGTCCCTCAACATTGTGCCCCATTTAGCAAATGCTGCAGGTGTAGAGTTGAAACCAAAGGTTCTTGGTTTCATACCGAATCCACCCAGAACCATTCCATGGTTACAGATTTAGAGAGGAGTCAGGTGAGCCCCTGGAGACTCTAGAGGCAATCACTTGACAAGTAAATGTAAAGCTTAAAAAAGAAAAGAAAAGAAATTTACCTGTGTGTTTTACTTTAGAAGTGCTCAAGCCTGTATGTCTAGAATGGCCAGTTGCTTTTAATACCTTAGAGTAAACTGGATTAGTTTTTTTAATTATTTGTGTGTGCTTTTAAAAATAAAGTTAGGGCAATTTAGGGCCGAGATCTTACTCAAACTCCTCTGTGGACCTTTCAGTAACTTCTCCACCTGCCCTCAGGCTCAGAGTCACTGTGACTTATTAGAGGTTGAATTCAAGCCCCAGTATATTTAATTCTAAACCACACGGTTTTCATCCATCACACCAGCCTGCTCTGCCCTGAAGAGAAATGAGTGCCATGTTGGATTGGGGATTAACTGAGTGCAACCTCAGTTAATACCTTTGTCCAGGACATTCTTGTCTGCAGCAGCTGCCTCCCCACTGGCATCTTTCAGCCCATCTCAGAATGGGACATTCATTTGCTTCCATCTTTTAATGTATTGAGGCTATCCCCACTGCTAATAGAGAACAGAGGTGCTGGCCACAATGGGAGACCTCCAGACAGAACTTGGGTGGACTTTCAAAGGCCTGGAGCAGGAACTTGGGGGCAGGGGCGGTGGGGCGGGGAGGGGGAGATCTCCGGAACCCAGCTGCCTCACAGATGGGGCTTGTTATCTACACCACTCTCCCACATTGAAGAGAGGCCAGCAGAGAGCCACAGAAAATTAGAGGCTTGTGCTGGTGAGGCCAGATGTGGAGACAACAGGGACATCCTGTCTCCACTGGCCGGGGTGGCGGCTTTGAGTGCTCTTTGCTGTGGTGGACAGTGTGGGCTTTTTCCTTCATAGGGTGAAAGTCATATTAAGAAGTTCTGTTAAGTCAGAAGCCAGGGGAAGTGGTTGTGAAATGAAGTAATAGCATCATTTCCTTGGAGGGACACAGAGAAGCCAGAGGGATCTAGCAATGCTTGAAGCTGCACTATGTCTACTGCTGTGCTTTGGCACGTATTACCTGATTGATTCCTAGGGACAATGTACTGACCTGGGGACTATTGGAGATTTTACAGACAACAGCAGTAGCCACAATTATTCCCTCTAGCTCAGAGAGGTGAAGTGAGTTGGCCAAGATCACACAGTAGGTCTTGAATTTATATAATCTTGACCCTGAACATTTGCTTCCCTTTACATTAGTGTTTGCTTCTCATTACGGTCCCTGGACCAGCTGTATGGACACCACCCGAGAATTTGTTACAGTTGCAGATCCCTGGGCCTGACTCCACACTTAATAAATACCCAGAGAGTGGAGCTTAACACGCCCTCCAGGTGATTTGGACGTGCACTAAAATTAGAGAACGGTGCCACCACCCCACCACGCTGCTACTGGTGGAAGGAGCCTCAAACTAATCTCTAGAGATTTTGTAGTCCCTTCTGTCCTCTTTCAATTAAATCTCTAGTTTTTAGAAACAGAGAAACAGCCCTGCAGGAGGCTTCTGGACTAGGCATTGTGAGATTTGGCTGTCTTCAATGAAAATTAATCCTAGTGAAATCATTTTTCGCATGGCTCAGCCTGACTTCCTCTGGTTCAGTGACTGTAGGTGCTGAGATGCAAAGAGGCAAGGGAGCGGCACCGGAAAAATGCTTTGAGGCAACCAAAATCTGGTCTTGACTTCCGTTCTTCACCCACTGAGTGGGCATCCCAGCAGGCACCCATGATGACTATAGGGCTTGGATCTCAGAGAAACCAAGCTGCCAAAAAGCTTTTGCCATCCAAAAGTATGCACTCCCTCCTGGCCATAATCAGTGAACCAACACTCATTGACCAAGGCTCTGGGTCATTCTTATCACTGAGATGGACTCCGCTAAAGCCAGGAAGTGCAATTCAGATTAGTAACTCATTTCCTTTCTTGGAGCTGTTTTAGGCCTTTGTTAAAATCCTAACCCTAGGACACAGCATCTGGCAGTTTTCATAGCCAAACATGGCACATTTGATATTTAAAAGGTTAAAATATCTTCTAGTGTGTTGCAAAAAAAAAAAGGAATCAAATTAAGAAACTGGAAATTTGTGTTAAAAACAGCTCAGGCAGTCCCAGGATACTAGCTGGTTTCCAAGCAATAGCCAAGACCAAATCCTGGGAGAAAACAAAAGTTACGGATCGCTGTACAGCCTGAGATGTACATACAGGATGCTCTAAGGAAGATATGCCATGAGGACAATGGGGCCTTGTGCACACAGTCACAAGAGATCAAGTTATTGTCATGCCATAGGGCTAGCTTCTCTGTGTAGTTGTTAAAATAAACGCTGTTTGCTGTTTTCACAAGTTGTTACAGATCTACCAACGCAACCCATGGGAATCACAGGGTGAGGGTATTGGGTTGGGAGAATGACTCTTTTCCGTGTCCTCTGGACTCAGTGCAAGGTGGATAGAAAAATAAATAATGGTGATAACCCTGGCCAGCTCACCATTGTGTTCATTCTGAATTCCATGTTTTAAAAAGATGTTGATAAGCTGGATGTAATCCAGGCACGGAAATGATATCTCCTGAGAGACAATGGCAGGACTGAGAGATGTTTTGACTGAGGAATAAACAGCTTAAGAAGGATGAGGTGCAAAAATCTCCTATCTGCAAATGCTTCCATCTTAAAGTATCTCTGTCATTACAAAATATGAGACATTAGGTTTGAGAACTTTGAAGAGGTACAGAGATAGGGTTTCTGCATCCCAACACGAGGCTTCCTTAGGTGTTGTGCATATTCCTTTTTAGTACTCAGTACACGTGGTCCACTTGGTTGCAACCCACATTGTACTTCCTTCTTAGTGGCTCCAGCATCATTCTGAGGACAACTGGTGAGAGTTGCTGGGAAGCTGTGTGGAGCACATCACTTGTAAGAGGGGCCACATGTGTAGCACAGTGAAGAAGGTCCTCACAATCAAAGCCATCTGACAGTGGAGCCAGACACCATGCTGGGGAAGAGTCCTTCTCCCCTAGGGCTATGTAAGCATGAACTGGAAGGATGTCTTAATAAAGCTGCCGGAGGATTTCTAGATCAAGTCTTCAGGTGATCAGGAGAGTGTTCACAGTCTCTTCCTGTTCTCTCTCCTTTTTTTAATTGCTTAATGAATTTTATTACATTCATAGGTGTATAAAAATAATCACAACTCAATTTGATAGCATTTCCATCCCAAAACCTCAGTGCATCCCTCCACCCCCCAGATTGTCTTATTTGGAGACAATACGTTTTCCAAAGTCTGTGAGTCATTGACTGTTCTGCAAAGAAGTTCATTGTGTCTTTTCAGTTTCCACATGTAAGCGGTAGCATTAGATGTTGCTGTCTAATTGTCTGACTGGTTTCACTTCGCATGATAATTTCTAGATCCATCCATGTTGCTATAAATGGTGTTATTTCGTTCCTTTTAATGGCTGAGTAATATTCCATTGTGTGTATGTACCATATCTTCCCTATCCACTCCTCTGTCAATAAGCATTTAGGCTGTTTCCATGAGCTGGCTATTGCATAGAGTGCTGCAATGAATACTGGAGTACATGTGTCTTTTCGAGTCATGGTTTCCTCTGGATAGATGCCCAGGAGTGGGATTGCTGGATCAAATGGTAATTCTATTTTGAGTTTTCTGAGGAATCTCCACACTGTTTTCCACAGTGGTTGCACCAATTTGCATTCCCACCAAGAGTGTAATAGGGATCCTTTTTCTCCACACCCTCTCCAGCACTTATTGTTTGTAGACTTTTTGATGATGGCCATTCTGGCCAGTGTAAGGTGGTACCTCATAGTGATTTTGATTTGCATTTCTCTAATAAGGAGCGATGTTGAACATCTTTTCATGTGTTTATTTGCCATCTGCATGTCTTCTATGGAGAATTGTCTGCCTAGATCCTCTACCCATTTTTTTGATGGGGTTGTTTGTTTTTTTGGTATTGAGCTGTAGGAGGTGTTTGTAAATTTTGGAGATTAATCCCTTATCAGTCGATTCCTTTGCAAATATTTTCTCCCATTCTGTGGGTTGTTTTTTTGTTTTGTTTAGGGTTTCCCTAGGGTTTAGGGAAACTTTGAGGTTTAATTAAGTCCCATTTGTTTATTTCTCTCTTTATTGTCCTTACTCTGACACATGGATCTGAGAAAATGTTGCTATCATTTATGTCAGAGAGTGTTTGGCCTATGTTTTCCTCTAAGAGTTTTATAGTATCTGGTCTTATATCTAGATCTTTAATCCATTTTGAGTTTATTTTTGTGCATGGTGTTAGGAAGTGTTCTAGTTTCATTTTTTTTTACATATAGCTGTCCAGTTTTCCCAGCACCACTTATTGAAGAGGCTGTCTTTTGTCCAATGTATATTCTCGCCTCCTTTGTCATAGATTAGTTGACTATAGATGCGTGGCTTTAATTCTGGGCTTTCTATCCTGTTCCACTGATGTATATTTCTGTCTTTGTGCCAGTACCATTCGGTTTTGATGACTGTAGCTTTGTAGTATAGTCTGCAGTCAGGAAGCCTGATTCCTCCAGCTCCATTTTTCTTTTTCAGGATGTCTTTTGCTATTCTGGGTTTTTTGTGTTTCCAGACAAACTTTAAACTATTTTGTTCTAGTTCTGTGAAAAAGGTCCTTGGTAATTTGATAGGGATTGCATTGAATGTGTAGATTGGCTTGGGTAGTATAGTCATTTTGATAATATTGACTCTTCCAATCCAAGAGCATGGTATGTCTTTCCATCTGTTCATGTCATCCTTGAATTCTTTCAACAGTACCTTATAATTTTCAGAGTACAGGTCTTTTGTCTCTTTAGGCAGGCTTATTCCTAAGTGTTTGATTCTTTTTGATGCGATGGTAAATGGGATTGCTTCCTTAATTTCTCTTTCTGATCTTTCATTGTTGGTATATAGAAATGCAGTTGATTTCTGTGTATTAATTTTGTATCCTGCAACTTTGCCAAATTCATTGATGAGCTCTAACAGTTTTCTGGTAGAGTCTTTAGGATTCTCTGGATATAGTATCATGTGATCTGCAAAAAGTGATAATTTTACTTCTTCCTTTCCAATCTGGATTCCTTTTATTTCTTTTTCTTCTCTGATTGCTATAGCTAGGACTTCCAGAACTATGTTGAATAGTAGTGGTGAGAGTGGACATCCCTGTTTTGTTCCTGATCTCAGCAGGAATTCTTTCAGCTTTTCACCGTTGAGAATGATGTGAGCTCTGGGTTTGTCATAGATGGACTTGATTATGTTGAGGTAGGTTCCCCCTATGCCCACTTTCTGAAGGGTTTTTATCAGAAATGGGTGTTGGATTTTGTCAAAGGCTTTTTCTGCATCTATGGAGAGGAACATATGGTTTTTATTCTTCAGTTTGTTAATGTGGTGTATCATACTGATTGATTTGTGGATATTGAAGAATCCTTGCATCCCTGGGATAAATCCCACTTGATCATCATGTACAATCATTTTAATGTATTGTTGGATTCGATTGGCTAGTATTTTGTTAAGGATTTTTGCATCTATGTTCATGAGTGAGATTGGCCTATAATTTTCTTTTTTTGTGGTGTCTTTGTCTGGTTTTGGTATCAGGGTGATGGTTGCCTTATAGAATGAGTTTGGGAGTGTCCCTTCTTCTGCAATTTTTTGGAAGAGTTTCATAAGGATAGGTGTTAGCTCTTCTCTAAATGTTTGATAGAATTCACCTGTGAAGGCATCTGGTCCTGGACTTTTGTTTGTTGGAAGTTTTTTAATCACAGTTTCAATTTCAGAACTTGTGATTGGTCTATTCGTATTTTCTATTTCATCTTGGTTTAGTCTTGGGAGATTGTACTTTTCTAAGAATTTGTCCATTTCTTCTAGGTTTTCCATTTTATTGCCATATAGTTGCATATGGTAGTCTCTTATGATCCTTTGTATGTCTGTTGTTACTTCTCCTTTTTCATTTCTAATTTTATCGACTTATGTCCTCTGTCTTTTTTCTTGCTAAGTCTAGCTAAGGGTTTATCAATTTTGTTGATCTTTTCAAAGAACCAGCTGTTAGTTTCATTGCTCTTTTCTATAGTTTTCTTAGTTTCTATGTCATTGATTTCTGCTCTGATCTTTATGATTTCTTTTCTTTTACTAACTTTAGGTCTTGTCTGTTCTTCCCCCTCTAGCTGCTTTAGATGTAAAATTAGGTTGTTTATTTGAGCTTTTTCTTGTTTCCTGAGGTAGGCATGTATTGCTATAAACTTTCCTCTTAGAAGTGCTTTTGCCGCATCCCAGAGGTTTTGGAGTGTCGTATCTTTGTTGTCATTTGTTTCTAGGTATTTTTTAATTTCCTCTTTGATTTCTTCAGTGATCCATTAGTTGTTTAATAGCATGTTGTTTAGTCTCCACGTGTTTGTATTTCTTGCCATTTTTTTCTTGTTGTTGATTTCCAGCCGTATAGCATTGTGGTCAGAAAAGATGCTTGATATTATTTCAATTTTCTTAAAGTTACCAAGGTTTGATTTGTAGCCCAGGATGTGATCAATCTTAGAGAACGTTCCATGCGCACTTGAGAAGAATGTGTATTCTATTGCTTTTGGATGGAACGTCCTATAAATATCTATTAAGTACATCTGATCTAATGTTTCATTCAGGGTCTGTGTTTCCTTGTTGATTTCCTGTCTGGATGATCTGTGCATTGCTGTAAGTGGGGTGTTAAAGTCCCCCCACTATGACTGTGTTGTTGTTGATGTCTCCTTTTAAGGTTGTTAGCAGTTGCCTTATATATTGTGGTGATCCTATGTTGGGCGCATAGATATTTAAAATTGTTATGTCTTCTTCTTGGATTGATCCTTTTATCATTATGTCATGCCCTTCATTGTCTCTTAAAATGTCCTTCATTTTAAAATATGTTTTGTCTGATATGGGTATTGCCACTCTGGCTTTCTTTTGATTCCCGTTTGCATGGAATATTTTCTTCCATCCTCTCACTTTCAATTTGTTTGTGTCCCTAGAAGTGAAGTGGGTCTCTTCAAGACAGCATATATATGAGTCTGTTTTTGTATCCACTCAGCTAGTCTATGTCTTTTGGTTGGGGCATTCAGTCCATTAACATTTAAGGTAATTATTGATAAGTATGTTCTTATTGCCATTTTATTAACTGTTTTGGATTTTTGTTGCTCTTTTTTCTTCCCTTATTCTCTTGTCGCCTCTCACAAGATGACTACTTTAATGTTGTATTTGAGTTGATTTTTCTTATTTGTTTGTGTATCAATTGTAGATTTTTGGTTTGCAGTTACCCTGAAGTTTTTTTTTTTTTTTTTTTTTTTTTTTTTTTTTTTTTTTTTTTTTTTTTTTTTTTTTTTTTTTTTTTTTTTTTTTTT
>PVHT020000180.1:12383588-12415482 GCA_004024745.2 Catagonus wagneri
TCCTCTCTCCCCCCTCTCTCCCTCTCTCTCCTCTCCCCCTCTCTCTCCCCTCCCCCTCCCTCTCCCTCTCTCTTCCTACTTCCTAATCCTTTCCTGAGCCCCAGATCACCCCAAGAACTCCTGTTACCCATCCTCATAGCACCATGTATTTCCCTGGTACAAGATGGATCTTTTCAAATGGCTGGCATAATACTAGCTTTCCCCACTTGATGAAAATGTCACTAGGACAGGAGCTTTATCTGGCTCATTTGACTTTGTTTCCCTAGCACAGGGTCTGCTGTGGTAGTTTAACACCCAAATGAGTAAAATTAGTGGCTCTACCAGTATGGAAGCCCAAACTGAATTTAGGAGTCCTGACTGGTAGTTTTGAGAGTTACAGGTGGTAGAGCAGCAGTGAAAGCAATGCCATCGGGTGGGACGAGATTGGCTGAGGGATTCAGTGACCCATGTGCCACATATTCTTTCCACCTTGATAAGAAGTGTGCAGACTCAGAGCCTCGACTCTTGATGTTTGTGTGTGTACATGTGTGTGTGCCAAGAGGCAGCTTCGAGCTTAATAATAATGGAGCCATCGCAATGCTTTCACTGAAACTGGTCCCTCCCCCACCAGCAGGTAATGTGCATTTCTGCAGTGTCCTGTCCAATGCCTGGCATGTAGTATGTGCTCAGTGAGTGTTCACCACTTCTTAAAATATGAGAGCACACACCAAAAGACTGGGAAACTAAAAGCTGGAAGCCTCGAAACCTAGTAGAATTCCCTTTCTGGTTTGATGACCGACAGCTTCGGATACCTCATATAAATGGAATCATATCAGGGCTTTGGGGTCACGGAAATGGCGAGTTGTTGTTCAATGAGTATGAACTCTCAGTGATGCAGGATGAACAAGTCCGCGGGTTCTGCTGCACAGCGTTGTGCATGCAGTTTACAGTGTTGTACCGTATGGGTAAAAACTGGGTAATCTGTTAGGCGGGTAGATCTTATGATATATGATTTTTTCCATCCTTTTTTTATTAAAGCACAGTTGATTTATAATGTACCAGTTTCTGCTCTTCTATGCCATATGCCTTTTTTTTTTTTTGTCTTTTTGGGGCCACACCCATGTGTATATGGAGGTTTCCAGGCTAGGGGTTGAACCAGAGCTATAGCCGCTGGCCTACACCACAGCTATAGCAACACCAGATCCAACACTGCATCTGTGACCTGTACCACAGCTCACGGCAATGCTGGATCCTTAACTCACTGAGTGAGGCCAGGGAACAAACCTGTGACCTCATGGATACCAGTCAGGTTCTTTCCGCTGAGCCACGATGGGAACTCCTTAATTAAAGAAAAATCTCTTTTGTTTGTGTGCATCAGACTTGCGGAGGTTTAGTGAAGGTCCTGACTCTAGACTAGGTCTATCCCAGTGAAGGCCAGGTGGCTACCTGGTGTCTATTGAGAACGCCAGATGACCTGTCAGGGCTCCTGGGGGTGGCCGTCTTCTTTGACCATGGAGATTAGCTTCACGGCCCTCCACGCCTGGGCTGTCATTAAGAAACCATTCAGCATCTCCAGACGTGATCTTGCAGCCTCCAGACGCAGCGCTGGACTCCAGTCACAGCTGTGTGACATGAATGCACATGCTTTTCCTGCACCTCTTTGGCTTTCATTCTCCAATTTCAAGCTAGGAATTGGGATTTCTGTGGCACTGACGCCTTAGTTTGGCAGTGATACCCTGGGATTCTCTAGGCCGTGTTTGTAATCAGAGTTACGCCACCAGGGAAGAGCAAGCAGAGGGGCTGTCGTTTCATATGAAAGAGCGGGAAAGTTATTTGCTTGTGTCTCAGAAATGACATTGAACCCACTGAAAGGGCACTGGCTGCCCTGCCCCCCACCCCCGCCTCTGCTGAGTTCCCTTCGGGTTTCCTGTAGAAGCAACCTGTGTCATTTATGACTCCGCCAGAATTTCTGCCCCCATCATCATATATCCGGTTTGCCTATCCTTACCCCCCGTGGGGGTGCGCTCAGCTCCCCTCAAAGTAGCCTCCAAGGCAGTGTTCATGATGGATTTGCGCAATTTCACTTCTGACTTCCGAATGCATTTCTGCTGTAGGACACCACGGGAGGGATGAGGTGTGGCCGTGGTCTGGAGCCACTGAGATCTATCCCTGTCCTCATTTAAATGAGTCCCAGACAGACTGCACAGGAGATTCTGAACACTTGGCCATCTTGCACATAGCAGGGAGCAAATAAGAGCGCATACTAAGCAATAATGCCTGCATTTAGCACCTTCAACCTGTCACTCTCTACCCCCACTCCTTTATTTATCTTCCTAACTCTCATCTGCTTAACAGGACCCACATCTTTCCTGGTTGCCTGTCTCCTGTCCACTCTGAAGTTTAGGGCAGTGCGTTGTCTCTTGATTCCTGCTACATTCCCAGTGCCAGGAACCTTTCCTGGTGTGTAGCAGGCCCTCAGTAAATATTTATTGAATGGATGGAAAGGACTCGGTGGCACTGTGACTTTGAGAGTAAGCAGACTGCAGGGACAATTCCAGTGCTAATAACGAAGGACTATCTGTTCCAGCCCAATTCTTCCCCCCTAAGAACCTCAGTTTCCACACCTATACATGGAGACTTGTAAGTACCCAGACCTCCCAGAAACCTCGAGAAGACTAAATGAAAAGATACAGCTGAAAGTGTTTATTAAAAAACAATATACCTGTGACGTGTGGCAGGCATGATTTATTTAGCCTGATTTTATTGTTTTGATTGCATCTTTGTCTTTTGCTGAAAGTTATGTACAATCCTTTTGAAAGCACGTAGAATCTAAGTGATGCAGGTAGAGAAGGAAATGATGAGGATAGTTCACAAAGGAGCATGCGGTATTATCAGAAAACTCACAAAAGGAAGAAATGTGCAAGTGGTAAAAATACATAAAGACAGAATTAGACCACTGATGAGAGATGCTACTTTAAGAATCAATTTGGTGGTGATCTCACACATGCACACACACACACACCTGGCGGGGGTTGGGAGGGCAAAGGTCCCATGAGATGATACTCATATGTTCCTGGTGGAAATGTAAATTTTTGCAAAAGAAATTAGCATCATGTACCAGGGCTTTAAAATGCCTATATTTTTTGATTGACTAATCTGTTTGGAATTTATCCAAAAAACGAATTGTAAGCAATCACATTACTACTCTGTTCGACATGTGTTGCTTGTATTAGACAACTCTTGGTAATATCCTAAATCCCTGACTATAGGGGAGAATTCAGTACAAGTTTCAATAAGGAATAATGCATCCAGATTCATCAATGAAAGATGCTTAATGTCAGAGGAAAATGGTTTCAATATAATGTCAAGTGCAAAAAAAAGAAGAAACAAACTGTACATATATACATGGAATTCCCCAGGTTTGCAAATAAAAGCATGTCTATGTAATAACTATATCGAAAGTATACAAATATAGAAGTGAAGTTGTCGGCATCCCTAACACAATAATAAATATTGAACATTTGCAAATTTCATATATATGCATATATAAATATATATGTAATTCATTTTTCTATTAATGTTCTTTGAACTTCTTGATGTTGTCGCTAATCTAATGTATTGCTTTTGAAATGGGAAATCATTGTTATTTTTCAAAGGTGAAATTTAATTTAAACTCTAATTTCCAATTTTCATATTGCACACTAGTAAACAAATATACCAGTTCCATTATTATTAAACCCAGAAATATAAACATGAGATTCATTTCCAGTGAATAAAACAATTCTCAACTGGAGAAAGGCCTCAAATAACCGTGTGAAACCCCAGCTATCCCAGGGAGCAAGGCCAGCCCTGTGGATTCTCCAGTCAAGGTCACTCCCAGCCCCTCCTCCTGCAGTTTTTCTTCTTTCCCTTATCCTGGCAGTTTTATTGTCCATTTTCTGTCCTTCTCTGTCTTCCTGTCTCCGTCTCGCTTGCTCTTTTGCTTGCTCTCCCCTCCCTCTTCCTTATGAAAGAAAAAAGACCCCTGTTAAGAGAGCAGGGACATAGGGAAGAATCCCAAGTCAGTGTTGAGCTGAAATGAGGGACTTGACCTGTGCCTTCCTTGTCTGCTCCTGACCTTCCTTTAGAACTGAAATGTCCCCAGCAGCCCCTCCAGTGAGTCCCTGTCACACCCCTCAGTGATTCAGGCAGAACTCAAGTCACCGTCTTGGCACCCCAGAGACTGACAACGAGCTTCTGGAATTGTTTCTCATCTACCCAGTGATTCAAAGGTCACATGGACTAAGGTCCATGTTAATTGGACAAATCAGACAAATACATTGGAGACAGAATTCAAATGCCAAGTGCTTTGGGATTATAGCCCCAGTTCTCTAGAACAGTGCATTCCACATCTACAAAGGCAGAGAGCAGAGAAGTCAAAACATCAACAGAGGCATTAGAGAGGTGAGATGGTGCGTTTCCTTTCTGTTTCTCAGAATTCTTTTGGAAGTTGCTCCTATGGGGCTCACACAGCAAAATTATTTCATAAAAAAGTGATTTTAAATAAGGAAATGGACTCAGAGAGTTAGAGCAATTTCCCCGAAGGCACACAGGAGGTAGGACCCAGAGCTAGGGTCCCTACGTCGCGGCGTTGCTATGAAATGAGGTCAACCATCTCAACATTTGGCACAAGTTATTAAAAAACAAATATTTACTTAGAAACAGAAGACAGATTTTGCATGGGATTGAAGGATATAAAAGGAAGAAAAAAAGGAAGCGGGAAAAAATTGAGCGTATTCAACAGACTGTATCAGTTTTACTAAATTGTGCCTTAGAAATAGTTCATACTTGGCAGGGGGTCAGAAAACTTACCTTCCTATACCTTCTGTACTCTAATTCAGAGCCACCCAGTTAGTCTTAAGACTCTAAAAATTGATTCTAGGGCAGTTGTAATTTAATATTTATTTTATGTATTTACATTTATTTTTGTAGTTATTTAGTGCCTGTCTCCTCTGCTAGACCCCAGACTCCCCAAGGGCAAAGATTATGTCTGTTTTTGTTTATACTGTGTCCCTCTGGTCTAGAACTCATATAATAGATGTTCAGTTATTGCTTGTTGACCAAATGGGTGGATGATGAATTTTCGCCTGTCCTGATGTTTGAGGTGCTTGCCCCAGTGTCAGTATTTCTCCCCTCTGGATGCGCTGAGGGCTGGAGAGCAGCTGTCATCCACATTCCATCACCCCTTCCACAAGGTGAGCCCTACAGGAAGGTGTCATTCAGCCCTCTGGCCAAGTACAGGCCATATCCCCAGAGCTGCTTCTGCACTGAAGCCCCAGGTCAGTGGCCAGAACTGAACCCTGAGAACCAATGCCAGGAGAAATGAGAAGGCTTTCCAAGCCAGCAGACTCTTTGAGCAGAGCCCTCACCTTTGACTACCTTGCCTTTGCTTCATTTAAAAACATTTACATCTCTTTTCCTTTAGATTTTAGCTGCTGGAGTTCAGGGGCTCTATGTACATATCATTCTGTGCCCAGCGTAAAGATCCACTCACTCATCCATTCATCCATTCCTTTTTTTTTTGCTTTTTTGGGCAACACCAGCATGGGTGGGATGCAAGCCGTATCTGCTGTGACCTACACCACCGCTCAGGGCAACGCTAGATCCTTAACCCACTGAGCAAGGCCAGAGATTGAACCTTTATCCTCATGGATACTAGTTGGATTCATTTCCATTCCACCACAATGGGAACTCTGAATCAATTCTTTAATTTATTAATTTCTTCAACAACTTTTTATCAAGCATATTTTTCCCAGGGTGTATACAGAGTTACCAGTGCCCAGTTCATCCAAAACAGAGAAGATGAAAATTCTGTCCCCAATAATGTATGCCGTGTTCCTAAAACCCTCCATGATTCGTGCTTGAGGAATATGCTAATGGCTTAATTAGTAGTGTTTCATGTGCAAAAGCTCATATTTAAGATTAAAAAACTAAATAGAGATGGTATCAATGATACTCTCCCATTTCAGGTACTTAACAGACATTTATTTTCCATTTACAATCCCTTCCATACAATGTGACTGAGATGCTTTTAAATTTATGTTGCTTTGTTGCTGATGGCATGCTTATTAAGAGGATTAAAGAGTGTGTCTGATCCATCAGCCAAATATCTATTTCACTTTGATTGCACAGAACACGGTTGACTACCACAGCCTTGGCCAATTATGGAATAATTAGAATGCTTTGTAATGTATATTTAACAAATTTCTAGGAGTATTTCTCAAACTCCTTATAGCGTTTTATTCATTTTGAACCCCACTGTCCTGTTTTTCCTTTTCTTTCAATATGATTATCATCCGAAGGAATTAAATCTCACGTTCTCCAGTTTGAGAAATAAGGAAGCAGTTCACAAAGTGCAACTTGGCGTACTTGGATTCCTTGTAAGAGGGGTGTTATGTTAGGAATTCCTTGTACTAGGAATCCCAGTGGTCTGGAGCAGTTCCTATTAGTCAGTGATCATTTTAAAAATGGAATGTCCAAATGGAAACTGGCCGAGATCTCTAGACAAGAGATATTCCAGACTCGAAAAAACAGGTGATAGTTATTCAATGTTAGCATTACACTGAACGTGACAGGAAGGAGGCAGCTTTTGGAATGAGCTGTTGGTGCACGTCAGTCTCTCTGGCTTCCCTGGGAAAGGGAGCAGGACATTTCCTTCCTACAAGTCACCATAGTAGGAGGTCTTAGCAGGATGACTCTGAAAACGTAAATACTGTCTCTGGAAATTCTGATGGCATAGCAACCTGGTGTCCGTCATCTGCCTTGAGCACAACAGTAACAACAATAGTAACGAAGAAATGCTTCCTAGCAGCTTCAGTAGCGGAGCAAAGGTGAGAACTGTGTGTTGAGCAGCCTGTACCCCTAGAGCTGACCCTGCAAATGCAGTATGGGTGCTGACCATGATCTGGAAAAGTCACCCTGCTTTCCGCAGCGTACGCCCCATCACACACACGAGAGAGAATGATCTGGTGTGGGATCTTCTTAGGCTGCTTCTAAACAGAGTTGAACAGCTCTCAGCAGAGGAACACGTTGGTGTCCAACCAGAGCAGGTACACGTGGTATCTGGCATGAGAGAGTCAGAGAGCCCCGCCCAAGGAGGTGGGGGTTTTTAAAGAATTCACAAAGCTCTTCTGGAGAAAGTTAGCTTTTTTTTTTTTCGTCTTTTGTCTTTTTAGGGCCGCATCTGCGGCATATGGTGGTTCCCAGGCTAGGGGTCTAATCAGAGCTGCTGCTGCTGGCCTGCATCACAGCAACGCAAGTCAGCTTTAAAGAGGACATCGCACAGGCCACGCCTCTCTACAAGATGACCAATCAGGCAACAGCTTGGTTGTGCCCTTTGCCATCATGCTACCCCAGGGAGGCTCAGGATCCTCCATGGGCAAGTTAAGGAAGGAGCGCAGGCACGGGGAGGAAGAGAGAGGAGACTGGCATCTGCTCTCCTGAAACTTCAGCCTCATGTTTGCACTGAGGCCCAGCTGGAGAAGGGGCAGAATCCAAACTTTAAAAGTCCACCGAGGTTTGATTACTCCATGAGATTCTGGATATTGTACTTGCTAAAGTGAGTGTGTGTGTGTGTGTGTGTGTGTGTGTGCGCGCGTGTGCGCGTGTGCGTGCATGCATGCATTGAATTGACCTGGTACTGTTTGCATGGATGAACACTGTCAAGAAAGACCGGGGTGCTTGTCGTACTTATCCAGTGTCAGGAAAAGAGGAGGCACTGGTGACAGATTTGGAAGGGCCAGGAGAGGCAAAGATAGAGGTCCCCTTTCGAGTCCTCCTCATTGGTCCTGATGGCTGCACATGACACAGACCCATTAGCGGATTGACAGCGGTAGGAACAGCTTAATCTGACCTGGGGATCAGAGAAAGTGTCTTAGAGGGAGCAGTATCTGAGATGAGTGTTGACTGATGAGTGAAAGTTGATAGATCATTGAGGCCTGATTGTTCTTAATATAGAAGCATCTAGAACCCACATGCACCCATCCTGAGATGGCTCAGAAATCCGAGCCTAGAAATTTACACATTCACTTGGACTCTTGCTCTCCACACTCTTGTCATCTCCGCTTGATTCCCTCCTCTCTTTCTGCCTGAAAACACTTCCTATTCTCTCTGTCATTCAGCCCGCCTCCATTTTCCCCAAAGGGTCAAGGTGGCTCATTCAAGCTATTGAAGGTAATAAAGCAGGCCTGCCACACTGCCTTTCTCAGCCTCAGTGTAAGACCCAGCAGGAATCTGCACTGCTCTAATCTCTGTCAGTTCACCATTGCTGTCAGAGGCTGCTTTCCCCTGCAAAACCCTCTTGGCATTCTGTAATTTCCTGATATTGCAAGGAAACTGATCTTGAGGGAGCCCGTGAGGATCGCCTTGGGAAAAACACATCGAAAGACAACTCTCAGCTGTCTTACCCTACCCCTCAGCTCAGTTTTGCAAACCACACCCTGCAGAAACGTCGGGAATCCGTGCAAAGCCTCTACCCTGGCCTGCTTGTCCCAGAGGTGGAGGCTAAGAGGAATGAGAATCCAGCTACAGTTAACTGAGCACCTACTGTGAGTCAGGTCTTTTGAGTAAAAGTACTGTGTGTAGAGGATCTCTAAGTTTCAGCCTGGAATGGCAAGGGAGAAGTTATTGCTTCCATTTTGTGGATGAGAAAAATGAGAGAGAGACGGGTTAAGCGGAAACCCTGCTCTTCTAGAGTGAGACCTGGAGTAGGGTTTCCACCAGGTACTTTCTGGCCCCAGGGCTGGTGCCCATTACTGTTCTTTATGTGGTAACTGAGTTCATGCTTTACTTAATTCTCAGAGCAGTCTTTCAGGGAGAGCTTTCTCTGACTCCTGCAAACAGTACCCTGAAATTGCTTCCTTCCTTTGCTCCCGAGACCTTTTGTCCAAATCTTGAAAATGGCACTTACCTTGTTACTGTGAAGATTTACTTTTACACCTGTTTTTCCCATTAAACTGCAAGTTTCACGAGTGCTGAGATGGAGCCCTTGCTTTCTGTTTTCCCTAAATATCTATGCCTGCTCCGCACACAGTAGGACTTCTTAAGGTCCTTGAGAAATGAATGCATCATCCTTTATGCCTAAAAGTTAGGAAACTCAGAGATAATACAATAAACAGAAATCACCCAACTAGTCACTTTGGGATTAGAATCTGACATCCCTGCCTCCTGACTTCAAATACAGAGCTCTGTCCTATATAGTCATGTTGGAATTAATAACGTTTTTATGATGCCTCTGGAAATATCACACTGGACTCCCCAGGCAGAATCAGAAAGGTGCACGTGCGTGCATGTATGTATGGAAATATCGATTAAAGGACCGTTAACATGGTGATTCTCCAAGTAGCCTCCCTGGTGATCCTAATTCCCACTTCTTATTCTGAGATAACATTCCCGCATGCCACAGTTTTCATTCAACAAATATTTATTGAGGGCATAAATGTGGACAGTGTTATAAGTGTGAGGGATACACACACACACACACACACACACACACACACGTATATATTTACTAATCTGAATTTCAGTGATATGAGCAGAGAGAGGTGCTTTGAGAATGGGTACCAGGAAGCCTTTACCTAGGCAGGTTCTCCTCCTGGGGGAGTGGAAACAGATTTGAGAGCTAAAGTAGAAGTGAGATTTATGTCAAGCGTGGGTAGATGAGGGAATAGAGGCCCATGGAATGTTTGAGGAGCTAAAGGCAGGATGACGTCTCTGGAACCCAGGGGTCAAGAGGAAGAACTGTGTGCTCACTGCAGACGAAAACAGTGACCAGGTCGTCAGGACCCTGGGAAGATCGCTGAGGTTCTGTCATTTACTCTAAAAGCACTGGAACGGCACACAAATGTTTCAGCCGGAGCGTCACACAGGCAGTCTCGAATTTCTCTCCCTGCATGACAGTGAGTTGGAAGGAGATAAGGATTTCGGAGGCCCATTATGAAGTACTGAGGTAGTCAGGGAGGAGATGATAACCGCATGTCTGGATATTCTGTAAATCACCAAAGTCATCTATTTTTGTCTATGCAGAAAGGAGAAAGTTCAGTCCTCTGGTTTTGACCATAAATCATTAAAAAGTTCTCTCCGAAGAATGTTGCCCTGACTATCCCACACCATCCTCCCCAATGTCCTTTAAAGGTGCACAGAGTGAGAAAAATGTCTGCTGGGCTTTTGGGGGTCTGTGCTGGTTGAAGGCCTTTTAGATGCTGCAAAATTTCTTACTCCACCAACTTCCTGTTTCCCCGTCTGTGCTTGAGCCTGTCCTCCACGAAGCTACTGATGATCTGATTTTGAGAGGCCCACATCTGGGAGTGGCCTGACTGGCCAGTTGACTTAGTTGCTGTCTGGAGCCCAATGAAGACCTCATTCTCCACCTGGTTTGCGCCTTGGGTGGAGGGTAAGGGGCCTTCAACTCCAGTGTCTCCCTGGGTCATCTTGCTTGCTCTCACACTCACAGCTGACATTCATGGAAGTTCAGGTCATTGTCCTCCCCCTCCTCTCCTCCTTCACCTCCTCCCCCTCCTCTCCTTCCTCCCCCTACGCTTCTCCCTCCTCCTCCTTCCTCTCCCTTTCCGCTCCTCCTCCTTCCTTCCTTCTCCTCCTCCTTGCCCGCCTCCTCCTCCACTGTGGTTGTGCAATCCCGGTAGAGGAATTGGAGTTGTGATCAGGGCAGCGGTGATCATTAACCCTGATCTGTTAACACCAGAATTGAAGAAAAGGGAAAAGAGATTGGAACATCTTCTGAGTTCTTTCCTAACCAGGAGTTGTGCATCACGCTTGCAAAGATAATGCCGAATTAATGGCTCTGCCTGCCTGATTAAGCCTTTTTTATCTTCTCTAAAATTGCAGAGAAGCAAAAATCCACCTCAGCCATCACTGCTCTGAATCAGACCCAACAGCAATAGATCCGCATACCCTTTTATGCTGTGAGCACCAGAGACCTTCCCTGGGGCTCACCTCGTGTACCTCTCTGCATTTCCCAGTTGGGAAAACTGATAAACAAAGAACAAGTCATTCATTCATTCATCCAAAAATTTTTACAAAGCACACATTGTAAGAGAGGCTCTGTGCTGGGGTCGGGATTCAGGGAGAAAGGAGTGAAGTCTTTGCTACTGAGGAGCCTCCTCCTGGTAAACAAGAAAATTAACCAGAGCCTGGGGAGAGCCCTAACCTTGCAAGGCACTGAGAGCTCATAGCGAGGTAGGGTGGCCTGGCCCTGGACCCAAGGCTGCTACAGAAAGTAAATCAAAGGTTCTATCTCTACTAGAAAGCTTTTTTTTTTTTCTTTTACAGAAGACATCTAACTTGGTTAGCCTTGGAGGTGATCAAGGGCTGGTCAACACAACTTTTCTCCTTATCTTGTGTTTTTCAAGGTGGGGGTGTAGAACTACTACCTTATGAGGCAGATAAACACATATTTTGTGGCTTTAATTTGGATCCAGGAAAAGATATTACAACTAATTAATGTATTCAGTGCTGACTATGTGTTGGAAAATATCTGAGTCTACCTTTTCATTTATCAGTTAGGTATGATGTCTGATGAGTTATATACCAATAGACAAAATGCAACTTAGAATACACTGTCAAAAGAGATGCACCAGTAGTAAGGTTTTGTGGTGGCGTAGTAAAAGACAAAACTTTTTCCTGGGTTCTTGAAGAATGGGCACAGTGTTGGCTTGTGGTTCTGTTTGGGTGCGGAATGTCCTGCCAAGTATGATCCTCGGTAAGCTGTTTCATCCATGGGATGGTCCCTGATTTTCCTCAACAATAAAGAAAGTTTAATTTATTGTATCAAGATCTGCCTGCCTCATGCCATGAGTGCTAAATGAAATATTTAATGCAAACCCAATCCTTAATGCATAGCAATGGAGACGATGATGACGATTCTCACGGTAGTGGTGATAATGATATTAGTGGTGCTGATGGTGGTGGTGATGATAATCATGATGATGGTGAAGACGGTGGTGGCAGTAATGATAGTGGTGACGGTGGCATTGATAATGGTGATGATGGTCATGGTGATGAAGATGATGGAGGTAGTGGTGGTGATGATGACGATGGAGGTAGTGATGATGATGATGACAATGACGATGATGGCAGTGGGTGGTGTTTGTGGTGGTAGTGGTGGTATTGGTGATGAGGAGGATAAGGATAATGATTTTGGAGGTAATGTTGGCGCTGGTGATGGCAGTGATGAACTGCATAATTTTCATAGATGTCACAGATAAGCTTCAAAGATGCTTCAGAGTTCCAAGGTTACTCCATTCTTCTTTTCAGGAACTGATGTACACTGGTTAGAGTGACAACTTGCCCTAGCTGTTGTCCAGTTATTCATAAGGCCCTAAATGATGGAGTGACATCTCCCAGCTGGCAGAGGAGGCTGTGACTCCCTTCCTCCCTCCCAGGGGTGTTGCTGCCCAGCCACCGCAGGCAGAGGAGAGACAGCTAGCAGAGAGATCTGACAGCCAACACAAGAACTCTCTCTTGTCTTTCAACAGAAAGTTTATTTTCTTTGTGGGAGAGTTTGATGGATATTTCTTATTTCTCTGTTTTCTGTACTTGGCAGCCAACAGCACATTCCATTTCATTCTTTACAGTGTTTCATCAATAACAGGATTGCCTCTCTCTGCCTTTCTTGTAAATACCTGGATTCAGGGTTCTATTTACACCTCTCTAATCAGAGGATTCCTTTTAGTCTGAGGAAGACGAGCAGGGGGCTTGAGAGGAAGAGATCTCTGGAGTTTGAATGTTTGCTTTCTCGTGTATTTACAGTGAGGCCCCAGCAGATTTCTTGAATCCTCTGAGTTCCATAATCCCGATCACATGGTTTTGTCTTCTCTCCTCCACTCTCTCTCTCTCTCGTCCAGTCATTCTCACACTCAATGGTGGTAATTTTAAGTCACCCACAATGTTTGCAGCCAGCTCCCTTGGGCTGCCTGGTGCTCTCCTCGGCTGGCTGAGAAAAGCTCTGGGATGAAGGAAAAGTTCTGATCCCCGTGCTAGATGAGTCCCAGCTATGGAGCTGCTGCTCTGCTGTGCAGAGAAAACTGGGACTTTCAGAGAGCTCTGCGTATATTGGCAAGACACGAAGGTTAACATGTTGCAGAGTTTGTGAAGTTGGTCATGGAAGAGCAGGTCTTAAAAATAGCCCACGGCTCCCGCCTGCAGCTTGGCCCTCTCCCTGCATTCTGATTCTGCTGCACCCTGTAATCAAACATGAGTGAAAGCAGGTCTACCTAACCTTGAGATAAAAGCTTTCTTAAAAAACAGAAAGTTGGTATTAAAAACCGAGTGCTCACCAGAAAATGGAAATAGAAGCTGAAGTAATAATAACAGCAATGAAGTAAAAATAACAACTAAGTGGCTGAACGTTTACTCTGCACCCAGTGTCTCACTAAACTCTTGATATGCATTATCTCATTGAATCCTTGCAAGAACCTCACGGGGTTTGTGCTGGTGTTTCCCTAAATTTGCAGATAAGAGAACTGAGTCATTGGGGGAAAGACACACCCACAAGATGCACAGGTTATGAGTAGCAGAGTCAAGGTTTACATTTGGTTCCTCTACCTTATGCGACTTCCCAAATTACGTGCTGATGTTACAGTATTTGTTTCTCAGATATGAATTAGAATGATGATGATATGAAAGCAGCAGGGAGGATAAAATGCTGAGCAGCACCGGGAGTCTTAGCTGAAAGATGGAGGGTTAATCAACCTATGCACTTTTGCGGTCAGGGCTGGGGACTCCTTTGTTACCCTTGCCTCTGCGCGGTAAGATGTTTTGCACTGTCCCTGGCCTCTACCCGCTGTGTGCTAGTGGCACTCTCACTTCCAGCGTGAGTGTCTCCAGACATGTCCCTAGGAACTCAGATCTGCCCCAGTTGAGAACCACAGCTCTAATATATTCTGTCCCTCCAGGCCTTGGTATCAGTCGCAGGACTGAGCTTAACATTTTTTTAGCTACTGGGCCTTCCCTCACAGTTTGTGTTCCCATCAATCTGACCTTTCCTGGTTGCCAGTTGCCCTTGCGCCTACTTGATCAACAATAAAATGAAGATAACACTTTATAGAAGTAATGTGAATTTTAAAGCACGACCTTCCTTATAGATGACAATGTCAGACACGACTTATTAAAAGACCTAGAACATGATGGTACTCAACAAATGCTAGCCAACCCCACTTTGCCCATCTCACTTACTGTACTAAAGAAAACAAAATTGAACTCCCTCTTTCTGCCTCCCATGAAAGAATAACCCACACTCTATGCAGGCCATCCTCAAGAATCCAAAAAATCTTTTAAAAATCAGTTCCCACATCTGACTGTTTTGTGTGTATATGTTAAGTAGACGTTTAGGAACATCTGCATAAAGAGTGACTTTCCTTAGTTTTCGTCCACATGGCTGTGCCTCTTGGGTACAATGTAACAATGATTCTAGTTGATTATAAGAGCATGAATGGGCCACGTATGGACTCAAGTCTTTTGTGCAAAATAGTTCAGTCCTGTCTCAGTCCATCAAATCTTTTGTTTAAAACAAGTCCAGGGTGTCATAGATTTACATAACAATGCTTCAGATTTTGATGTGGAGTAGAAATCATTTTGCATCCCTTCCATGGACTTTTCATTTTGAATGAAAACAGCTTTTCTGCGTGTATATGTGAATATGCCCGTGTATATGCATGTATGTTTGTGAGCATTTATATATGTGTATGAATATGTTATGTGTGTATACACATACACATATATATACATACAAAGACATAATTGCATATATATTATATATATAATTCCATATAGCTGTGAGAAAAATTATATGACTGACATAAGGCCATCTGTATCAGAGAAAAAAGTAAAAAGGAAAGTTTAACGTATGGGCCAATCTGCATGGAACACACACACATAAATGCAGCCCATCTTGGAAGGCAAAAAAAAGAGGTACTTTCCTGCCTCTAATGGCTTGATAATAGCCATTATCAGCAACAATGCAAATGAAAATAAAAGAGGCACTTTTATGCACTGCCCATTAAGAGCAACGTACGTATAAACTCATGAACTTGGAAAATAAATAAGCAAACTGGTTGCTAAACAAAAGGTTGATTTCATTTCCAGGGCTATCGATGGATATTTTGTCATTTAAAAGATAGAGCTGTTTAAGCTGTCCCAGAGGAAAGACTTAAAGTGGGATAAAATAGAATCCAGTGGAGTATGCAGACCTGAGCCAGTTTTAAATAATTGCCATTCCACTGCGAATCCAAAGAGATTGTGTGGAGACACAGCCCATCAGCTGCAGGGAGCAGGGCATTCCTTTGGGACAGGCCACATGCCCAAGTTGCCACACTGTGGACCCTGGTGGGGACAACACTTAGGCAGCTACAGACGAGTCCCTTCCTCCGCTTTGCGATAACATGGTGCTCAAAGACTCATCTCTTTTCCTTGCTGGTTTGCCATGTGGCCTCATATATCTTTAGAATACTGTCTGTTTAGTCTGGGTGGAACTCAGCAGGTCATGAGGTCTAGCTGCCTGCCTTAACCTCTCTAAATCAGTTTACCTCCATTAGTTACTTTTATATTAATCAATAAAAGGGTACTCACTTTATTTCTGGGTGCATTAACTCATTAAATGACTAATGTACACAAGTGTATAATAGTTGCTGGCACATAATATGTGCTCAATATATGACCATTTCCATAGTTCCTAATTTACTTTTTTTTTTTTTGGAAAGGCAGCTGATATAAAGGGAGCTTTATTAGAGTGCTCTTGTGGCACAGCAGGTTAAGGATTGGCATTGTCACTGCAGCAGCTGGGGTCACTGCAAAAAAGAAACTTTATTAAATTCAGAATTATGTTCAGGTTATTGTGGTGTGGTCATGGTTCGGGATTTAGCATCCATAGACCTTAGTACTCTAACTTATAAAACAGAGATAATGTTTCTTTGTGTATTTCTTGACTGTTGTGAGAATTAAGTGAGGAAATACTTGCAAAAGTAGGGGGCCATAGTAAATTCTCAGTGAAAACCAGCTGCTATTATCATCACTGCTGGTAATATCATTTACATCTCAGTCGATGACAGTTATTTCTGTTACTGAAACTGCAGACATCCCTGGGATGGAGAATGAATGGTACTCTTTCCTATTACTTTTTTCTTGTAATGAGATCACATATTAAGTAGTTTCCCTCTTGACTCAGGGCTCAGAGTAGAGTGTTAAGGATGATTAGAGAGGAAAGAGAATGAAGAGGAAGAAGTTGGAGCTGAAAATCCAAAGTGTGGGCTCCGAAGTCAAAGGGCAGTCTCAGTAGTATTCAGGGCCCCCCTGGAAGGGTAAGAAAGAAGATCCAAGAAGGGTTATTCAAAGCCTCACTTCCACACTGAACATGAACTGTGCTGGGGGTGGGGGTGTAAGAACAGGGAACAGGACCTTGGTGGCACCTGGTTAGGGAGCGTGAGGTCTAGCAAAGGAGAAAGCGGGCCCTTAGAATATGAGTGATAGGTAGGAGGATGGGATAGAAGGTCAGAGATGATGGTAATTAACCCAGACCTGGAGCAAGGAAGTGGACTTCCTGGAGGAAAATACATCTTAGCAACTCCTGAAAAGCTTATAGGAAAAGGTGGCAATTGCTCTGCCATTTATGAATTATCTTGCTTAAACTTCCTGAACTTTGCTCTCTTTTTTCCTATAAAATATAGATAAAAGCATACAGACTGTAATTATATACATATAATATATATTACACATATCATGTGCATATTATAATAAGTGCTTCATCCATATTTTCTACTCGTTTTTTTTTTTTTTTCCAGCCAGTTTCAGCCTCAACTGCCAAGCTGAGAAGCTTGAGCCAGAGTCACCCACTCTGGTCTTCCTTTTGCAAACAGCAGTCCCTAAAATGCCATTCTCAGGCTCTGCAACCCGATGAACAGAGCAGGGCTTCTCTCTGACAGACCACTCTCTCTCTCCTCTCCCTCCCTCGTTCTCCCTCCCTCTCTTTCTCTCTCTCTCCTGCATAGTCTCCCGCTCCCCCTCTCCCGCTCCCTCTCTTGCTTGCTCTGACTCTTTTCCCTCACTCCCTCTCTGGCTATCCAGTCCCTCCTTAAAAGGCCTCAAGCCTGCTGAGTACAAGAGGGCATATTTAATGCTGGGCGCACACCCATTGGGGACCAATTCCTAGACCTCAGCTTCTCCCTTCCTAATTGAAGTGGAGGCTTTGAAATGTTCAGTGTGGCTTTCTCTGAAGTTGCAGCTGACCAGTTTCTCCCGCTGCCTCCCAAACCTTTAATTTGTCAGTAAAATTGTTCAGTTTTCTTATGACTGCTCAGGGTTTTTCATACTCCCGTGGTTGTGGAAATGGAGCCCAGTGAGCGATGCCTATTTTTGCAAGAACTCCCTTGCACAACACTCGGGCTATCCTAGGGAGCAGCTTCAAAAGGAAATAGATGATGATTTCCTCAAGGGCACCTGGATACGCAGAGAATTTGTGGTTCCCTTTTCATTTCCTTGAGGACTAAGAATGTATGCCGCTTTCTCCCATACAGCCACAACTGAAGCATAGTTCCAAGAAATGCATTTTTTTCTCTAAGCCAATGTCAAATCCCTTTGTCCTTGATTAGCTGTATGACTTGGGTAATTTCCCTGAATTCCAAGCCTCAGTTTCATCATCTGTATAATGAGGATCAAAATGTGACTTAATAGGGTAGGTCTGAGAGTGGAAATTACTGGCACACTACCTCTGAGTCATTAACCTAGCTTCGGTACCAGTGTTGGCACTCTCCTGCCTTCAAGGGGAATACAGTCTAATGAGATTAACTGGAGATGTGGATTGGATTTTGGTGTCCAAAACTCATCTTCTCTTTTGAATTTGTGGACCTAAGGGGCTGCCCCCACACACACTAGCAATAATTATGGAGAAAACATTGTATCAGCTATAGGCTAGCTCATGCATTCCTCGCTAGCTCCCAGGTTAGAACTCCTAAGGAAATCGTGTTGAAGCCATGACTATCTTCTTCATCTCCCTTTGAATATGTAACAGTGGGTCCTCTTACAGCATCCTGCATGGACGAGGTGGGCCGGCCCGGCTTCTCCTCTGGAGAGTGCACAGTGATAGATGCTCACTGCTTTTTAGCACAGTGTGACCCTCTCCACCAGTGATCATAGCCTGTTGAATGTCAAGCAACATCATGTTCTTTCTTGAAAAGGAGCTGTAATGTGATGTGGAGAGGGGAGGGGCATAGGTTAAAAGTGTTGGTCTGTTTGTTTTGTTTGTCTTTTTGCCTTATCTAGAGCCGCACCCGCGGCATATGGAGGTTCCCAGGCTAGGGGTCTAATCGGAGCTGTAGCCGCCCGGCCTACGCCACAGCCACAGCGATGGGGGATCCGAGCCGCATCTGCAACCTACACCACAGCTCATGGCAACGCCGGATCCTTAACCCACTGAGCAAGGCCAGGGATCGAACCCGCAGCCTCATGGTTCCTAGTCGGGTTCGTTAACCACTGAGCCACAACAGGAACTCCTGGTCTGTTTTTTTCCATCATTTACATGCAGTCCTAAAGTAGGATGTGAAGGGCACACGTGTAACACCCCCTCCTCAACCAAGCAAGAGAGACATATATAGATGGAAACATAAGTATGCAGGCAACTTGCTGTGTTCTATAATCAAAGGTTAGAAGAGGGGTGCATTTGTATCAACTCAATCACAGACCCTGTAAAGGAGAGGAAGTATGAGGAAGAGAAGTCGTGAGGCAGCCATTAGGATCAACCACCTCTTAGGGAGATTGCTCTGTTCTCTGCAAATTCATGTCCCTGCTCATGTGTAAGAATCTGTGTTTAGACAGCAGACCCGCGGGGCCTTTTTCCATGTTCATTTTTCAAAAATTCAATTTGGCTAAGCTTGCCTGAGCACATACTATATACAAAGCTATGGTAGGTAAAGCAGGCAAGATAAAGATAACCTGCTGGCTCTGTGTTACAAGAAAATAAAGAGCTTTGCAGTAAGACATCTGGGAAGGGGCTCATCCCATCTCTGGTACTTGCAAGCTGAATGTTCTAAGGCAAGTCACCCCAACCCCTTCCAGCCTCAGTATCCTCATCTGCAAAATGGGGTTGGTAAAACCTCATTCTCAGGACTGAGAAGTATCTGGCACATGGAAGTTGCTTAATAAATGTTAGTTTCCTTTTCCTATGGTACGACTTCTACAGGGCAACTCGGGTACTGGACACCATCCTTAGACAAATGGGAAATGTGAGGATAATAAATTCCAGCATCTGCCTCTGGATCTTTTATCTGTACTTGGAGACAGGGTGTTTATTGAGACAGGGTAGATTTGCAGTGATACATTATTAATAGTTTATGATACGTCTTGGTGATGGATATCTTGCTGCCAGACATACCGCAACAGTGGCATTCTCTCTTGGGAAAAACAGTAGTATCAAACCAGAGAGGAGATCTCCAAGAGAAAAAAAAGAACAAAAAACTTCAGACCCAAATTATAGTCCATTTTTTTTTTTTTCACTTTGAGTTACCGGAAGGTTTTTCCCACCTCCCTCCTCACTGACATTGTGAATCTTTTGCCTTGAATTCAAACACTTCTGTTTGGAAGTTCTTGCTGGCATGGAAATGACACTGACAAAATTTGCAAAATATCTCCTTCTTATTGGATGTTTTATGATAAGTTTAGAGACATACCTTATATCACTATCTACTGCCTTCCCCATGTAATCTGATAAGATATTTGTCTTGAGTAAAGGTTGCTTATTTCTGCAGCAGTTCAGGCAATAGTGATCCCAGGAGATAAAAACACAGTGATGCTGTAGAATCAAAAACATTTTAAAGTGAACTAAGGGATTGAAGAGATCAAAGAGTCTCATAATCCCTATTTTACAGATGGGGAAAAGATGAAGTGTTGCGGTAAAGGTCACACAGGGAATTAGAGTTTGGTGAAGGGATAAGACTGGGGTCTGACACCATGCAGTTGCTTTTACTAGGAGGTGACCATGATTCTGGTTTTATGAATATGCAAAGCATGTATGATCTCGAAGGTATTGAAGATGAGAACACATGGCTCTTCCACTCAACACTAACTCTTCTCCAGTAGCCCTCTGAGTCTTGGAACATCAGTTGCAGGTATGATGCCTCTCATTCATTCACATTGGCACTGATGAATGTGATAGAAATAACAGTGCACTTGAAGCCCTGTTAGCTGTGGTCTTGTGTCATCTTGGGGAATATTCTGAACCTCTTTGAGCTTTGATTTCTTCATAGGTAAACCATTTAATAACAGTAGATTTCTGCAATCCTGGAGTTAATTTCACCTCTGTGACTCATTCAACCAATATTTATAGGACAGCCACTAAATGCCTGGTAATAACCTATGTGACGTGACATATATAAAACAGGATAAAACATCATCCCTCCAGTACAGGGCTTTGAATCTTAATGCTGGTTCTGCTCTAACTAGATTCTAGGACCCTGGTATTATTTTCCCCAATGAGCTGAAGTCCAATGCATATGGAAAAGAAAAGCTTCTCACCCTATGAGATAGTCCTGCTAAGGGGTGCTGTCCCCAGTGCATCTTGAAAAGTTAAATGTCATCAGCAGGCCTTGCCTTGGTGTTATAGCGGGTATTAAAAGAAATGAGTTTATTGGGGAAGACCAGTAAATAAGAATCAAGGCATTCGGGCTATTACTTCCACTAACTTCCCTTCCTCCTGCTCTCAAACCCTTACTGGTAACTTATTCTGTGGGAGGCCTTGATCTGGGTATTATAAGAGCTGCCAAGATGAACTGGCCTTTGTACTCACGAAGTTCATCATCTCTGTGGGGAGGACAGGATTTCTCCTCAGGAGGCCTGGGGATGGGGGATATGGAGGGCACTGATGTTATCTAAAATGCTGATGTCCTCAACAACCTGGTAGCAGGGGTATCACCCCCCCTTTTATTTTTTATTAGAGTATAGTTGATTTGTGGTGTTGTGACAATTTCTGCTATATAGCAAAGTGACCCAGTCATTCATATATATGTGTGTGGGTATATGTATATACACACACACATATATGAATTTTATATGTGTATGTGTGTGTGTGTGTGTGTGTGTGTGTGTGTGTATATATATATATATATATATATATGTATTCTTTTTTATATTATTTTCCATCAAGGTCTATCCCAGGAGATTGGAAATGTCCCCTATGCTATACAGTATGACCTTATCATTTATCCATTTTAAATGTAATAGTTTGCATTTGTTAACCCCCAAATTCCTTGTCAATCTCTCTCCCACCCTGCTCCCCATTGGTAACCACAACTCTGTTTTAAATGTCTGTCAGTCTGTTTTGTAGTTAGGTTCATCTGTGCACATTTTAGATTCCATATATAAGTGATATCATATGATATTTGTATTTTTCTGACTGATTTCACTTAGTATGGTCATCTCTAATTGTATCCAGGTTGCTGTGAATGGCATTATTTTGTTCTTTTTTATAGCTGAGTAGTATTCCATTGTGTTTATATACCACATCTTAATCCATTCATTTGCCAATGGACATTTAGGTTGTTTCCATGCCTTGGCTATAGCATCACCCCTTTTGAAGATAACGATCTAAGGTTATAGTGTATAACTGACTCAGCTATAGTTTGATTGTGATGGTTGAGGACATTTCTTGTCTATGGAGGTATTTACCTTGATAAGTACTAAACCTTACTTGCTTGGAAACCCACATATTGATATAAGCTCTCTTCTAAAAGGTCTAATCTTAGATCAGAAACTCTCCCTACGTGTGTGTGTGTGTGTGTGTGTGTCTGTGTGTCTGTGTAGCTGCATGTTGTGGAGGCATAGATTCATGGGACATTCCCCTTTTATCTGGAGCACATTCCTAAGAACAGCCCTCCACCGACCCCACACACACAGACCCGTCAGTCAGCACGGTATTCTCCTTTGTGAGGTAATACATCAGTTGCTTACCTGTGACAGGGTGAACGTCCTCTGTGCTGAATAGTTGACAGTGATGTTCACGAGGGGTTCGGTTAAAAGATCCTTTGATTTTTTTGTTGTTGTTGTTGTCGTTGTTGTTGTCGTTTTAGGCCACACCTTCGGCATATGGAGGTTCCCAGGCTAGGGGTGGAATTGGAGCATTCGATTGTGGCATGTGCTGGCCTATGCCACCACAGCACAGCAGTGACAGGATCCGAGCTGTGTCTGTAAGCTACACCACAGCTCACAGCATCGCTGGATCTTTAACCCACTGAGTGAGGCCAGGGATGGAACCTGTGACCTCATGGATACTAGTCAGATTCATTTCCGCTGAGCCATGACCAAAACTCCCTTTTGGTGGTTTTGATGACAGTAATTCTGAAGAGAAAATGGTCTAGCAGAATGTCCTGTGTGCTGAATAGTTAAGACAGTGATGTTCATGAGGAGTTTGGTTAAAAGGTCCTGTGGCGGAGTTCCCATTGTGGCTCAGTGGTTAACAAACCCGACTAGTATCCATGAGGATGTGGGTTCGATCCCTGGCCTCTCTCAGTGGGTTAAGGGTCTGGCGTTGCTGTGAGCTGTGGTGTAGGTTGCAGATGCAGCTCGGATCCTATGTGGCTGTGGCTGTGGCTGTGGTGTAGGCTGGTGGCTACAGCTCCAGTTAGACCCCTAGCCTAGGAACTTCCATATGCCACAAGTATGGCCCTAAAAAGGAAGGAAAAAAAAAGCATCCTTTTGTGGTTTTGGTGGCAGTAATTCTGAAGAGAAAATGGTCCAACATCTCTTTTGGGAGCACTTGCTTCACCGTGAGGGGGCCCTTTAGAGCCGTGTTCCGTCTTGCTTCAAGGCCAAGCTTGAGAGTCTCTTCTTGGTCTCAAAGAGGTCACATCCTCTCTGCTTCCTTCTTACAGACCCAGAGAACCAATTCTCTCCAGTCTCCTCTGCTTTGAAACTGCTTCCTCCCCATTTTCCCATTTCTCATGGCCAAGTCTACCACCACTTCCTTATTTTTCTTACTATTTTGGTTAAACTCATGGGCTCATTTTTGTTTATTTGTTTTTAAAGTTAAAGTCTGGAGAAAGAAGAAACTTAACTATGACTAATTTCATTTATTTTTCAAATATGACTTTAAAACAGACTCATTGCTGCCTTTAATGAATGATTTTACTTACATTCCTAACAACTTTAAAAATTATTTAATTTCTAACTTATGAAGAAACTGAGGTACCAAAAGATTAAATGACTTACCTAATATTACACACCTATCAAAAAGTCAAGCTTTTATAGACTTCATTGCTAATATGCATGAGGAAATAGAGATGAGTTTGCAAAACAGCAAAACCTGGGACTTAAGAAAGTTATAGAATTCTTAAAAGGCCCCCATTAAAATTTGTTGGGTTGGTTCCTTTGGTATAAAATAGCTCTTCCATTTTTTTGTTTTTTATTATCTTTATGTCCCCATCCTTTACTCAAGGAAGGTCAAATTATGTCATTCTTTGGCAAAAGCTACGCTGCTATAATTGTTTAAAAATGCATGATATAGTTAACTTCTCAAAATAGTTCAAAGTTTTGAAAATGAATCATGTTTCAAACAGTCATCAACAGCAGGCCAATTTGCCTGGCATTAAGTGGTTTCCTAGATGCAGAATTTACCAATGATTTCACTTTGTTCCATCATTTATTCTTGACAGCATCTAAGAATCACGAAGGAACTGAACACTTCTTGAGGAACTCGTAATGCAGATAATCACGATTTTCTTTTATCGAGCCCCTTTATGCACCAGGCACTCTGTAAAGGCTGTGTGTACACTACCATATTTGACTGTCATGGCAGCTCTGTGAAGGAGGGGTTACTATCTCAGGCCTTCTTAATGAAGATAACAAGGCTCAGGAAAGTTAGGTCATGTTCCTAAGGTTACAAACTTAGTAATTAGCAGAACAAAAGTGTCCCTGCCTTTAAAACCACACCGGTGGAAGCAGCAAAGTCCATTTTCCATTTCGTGGCTAGAGCTTCTTGATGAGGCAGGCAGATATCAGACAGAAGACAGAGCAGCTTTGATGACCTCCTCACTATAATTCAGACAAGTGCTCATCATCTGTCAAGGTCATAAGGGAACATTTTGCTTCTAACGCCCTAATGAGGATAGCACACCCATAGCCATTTGGGACTATTTTCCATCATCCTCCAGTAAAATGTAGCAATGCCAATCAATGTTCATATGAACTCAGTCAACACCGGGTACTACCTGGACCACACAACTTGGGGCAGTTCTGAAGAAGCCCAGCAGAAGCACACCCACGGTAGACACAGAGCAGCAGCATAACTCAAGAACACCGAATGAAAGAGCTACTGACTGAGGAGTTTCGTAAACAGTCACTAGGTCTCTATGACAAAGGCAGGACAATTTTCTTCTTTGTGCCTCCCTTTGTCTTTGTTCTTCTGTAAAAATAGCTCTGTGGGAGTTCCCCTGTGGCTCACTGAAACCAACCTGACTGGTATCCATGAGGAGGCAGGTTCGATCCCTGGCCTCACTCAGTGGGTTAGGTAATCCAGCATTGCCGTGAGCTGTAGGCCACAGACGAGACTCAGATCCCATGTTGCTGTGGCTGTGATGTAGCCTGGCAGTCACAGCTCCAGCTGGACCCATAGCTTGAGAACTTCCATATGCCACAGGTGCAACCTTAAAAAAGCCAAAACAAAAAAGCTCTATGACTTGAGGTCCTTGGAACATATAGATTTTTAGGAGATTATTTGTTTTGTTTCTATAATCTCTAACATAAGATTTATTCCCCCAATTTTAAAATATAAAAGCAATTACAAAATTGCGTGTATGTGTAATTAAATCAAGGATATAAAGAAGCTTGTAGAGAATCCTCAAAACTTAGATTGTTTATGCCGGTCATGTATTGAGGGTTTAGCACTTGGTAATGTGTTGAATGCTCTGTATATGTTATTTCTAACGAGAATATGAGAGAATAGTATCTCCACTGTAAACTCCTCAGCAAACTGAGGTTTTGTGAGGCTGAATAGCTTGCTCAAAGTCTTTCCTCTCCCAGCCCATATTGCTCAGATGCCAAAGTGTTCCCTTTCTTCCTGGCTAGAACTGTGCCTTCCCCCACCCTGCAGAGCACATTTCTAGCACCAGCCCCCATGGCAGGGCACCACCCTTCGGTGATGTGATCCACTGGCAGCCTAAAGCCAGACACAGCCTATGTCTAAGAGTCAAGCCAACTTGTAGTCAGTATGAAACTGAGATATGTACTCAGATGAAGTTGCTCTGCTTGGTGAGTCACCTTAGACAGTAAAGACCTGGGGGACTTGCGACCTTTTCAGAAGATGTTGATGATAAGTCCACCCAAGTCAAGGGCCTAAGCTCTGGTTCTCTGTGTTTCTGGTTACTTTGCTAAACTCCCAGCTGACCTGCATTACCCTCTGACGAGCCTGATTAAACACCAGCTTCTTCTGACGCCAGGTGTTTTCAGGTTCCAGGCAGCCAGCCCCTGTCACTCCAATAAATACCCCTCCTTTCCAGGGAGTGCGGTTGTTAGGCGAATGCTCCCAATCCTCGGGCCAGAGAAGAGGGCGTGCGGGCACCGTTGGCTCCTGATACATGCCAGGCTCATCTCAAAGCAACTTAACAAGGTCAGTAGCCTCCCCCATTTTACAGATGAACAAAGCGAGGGTTAGAGGAGACAATGCTCTCCCCAGGCTAAATCTTTAATTTGGAACTGGCCCTGCCTCCCCCCAGAGCCAGTCTTCTCTTCCCAACACTGTTCCCTCTTCACTGTTTCCTTTAAGCACCCAGGGCCTCGTTGGTATCTCAAGCCAGTACAGAGTGACTTTCCTCTTGCAAGTTGAGCATAAACTCTGAGGAACTCATCTTTGCTCTCTGGGAGGAGTTCTCTCTTGGATCTGAGATGCAAAGTTTGGTTGCAAAGCTGGATCTGTGTGCAATGCAGGCAGTAGCACTGCTTGGGGGTGGTGGGGTGTTCACTGGTTAGACGCCAGCTGGCTCAGGGGACCGTCTCTCTTCCCTTTTCTGGAGCAAGCAACGTTAAGTCTGGCCATGCTTGTCTGCTCTGGTGCCCAATTCCATAGCCATTTCAAGTCTTTCCTCTCCCCAAAATGAGCATTTACTCTCCCATGGATCACTCCTTTGAAATTTCTAACCATGTAGCTCCAGCTTAGAAAACAAATCAGGAGTGACATTCTGTTACTCTGTTTTCAGCTATAGCTCATAATTTGGTGTAAAGCTTGTCATTGTCTGAGAAACATATCCCTGTGCAGGGAACTCATTGGACACCAGAATGAAATTGACTAAATAAAAGCAGTTTCACTGAACAATTTGCAAATATCACTGCTTCTTGCCAAGCCTTTTTGGCAAAACCGTCTTCAGTGACTCGAGAGCTTTTCCAGCCAGAAAGAGATTTGGGTTACCTTATGCTTTGCTCTCTCATTTTTCTGATATAAAAGCCCATAAGTCTCAGACAATAGAAATGTCATTCAGAGAAACATTTGCATTTATTTTTCAGGAAACATTATTCGGTTTTTTCATTTCATAGAAAGAGGAGGGAACCTATTTTAGAGCCCTAAGTCGTGTTTGCAAGAGACCGGTCTGCAGTGCAGTTGAAAGGTTGTGTGTTTGTGTGTGTGTGAGTGGGGAAGAAGGCGTTACTGGAGCCCTATTTGCTCAGGGAAATGTATGAGGGTCGCCCTCCTAGAGGTTGAAATTGTGGAAAGGATCTCTTTGAGACAGGAAAAAATTATGGCCTGAGGGTTAATTGTGAAGATACTGGCATGAGCATCAATGGCCGTGGATTCTAGTCCAAATCTCACCAACAAATGGTAGCATGATCTTAGAAATTAAGTATTTATATATGTGTAGAGCTTTATTAAGTTAAAAGTTGAATGGAAAAAAATTCGTTTAAAAAGAAAAGGAAAAACAGACCCACCTCGCAGCCCACACAGAGTTTAGACATGTCATTTTGCCACTCTAAACCCTGGAGTTTTCAGTTTATAAAATTGGATTAAAAAAGAAGCAACGACTAAATTGATACCTGTGTGATCATGTGACAGATTCCAAATGAAACTTAAGACAATATGTCATTAGTCCAATTTTCTACTTGACAAAATCAAAGCTCTTCCAGTTAACCATTCTTTTGAGGCATATTTTAGTGGCATTTTCAAAGGGAAGATGCCATTAAGAACAGAACAACTCCTTCCCCTTCCTTCCTGGAGCTTAGAGTCTAGTGACTAAGATCACATGGCTAAAATGTGAGCATCTGGACTGGGTAGCCAGGGCCCCTGGACTGAAGTCGCGGGGCTTAGGGTCTTGCTGTGCCCAGGACAGTCTCAATTGACAGCCGACCTTCAGACATGATACGTGATAGCTAGTGGGCTTGTTTGGATGATGAATTACATGCTTACACTACCAGTGATGCCCAGGGATCCTTCTAAGACCTAAAGCTGAACAACGTTTTAGGACACCCAGATAAAACTAGGGCAGGGCATCTGCCAGAAAGTTTTGGTCCAAGAAAGGTTTAAATTTTTTTTTCTGGAATGAACAATTCATTGACCCAGAGTTGGAAGGGGAGGTAGAAGTCATTACTCAGAGACCTGGAAGATTAGAGCTATTCAAGGGCTCTTAGGAGAAGATCTAAGCCAGTCCCGTTTACAGTTGAGAATCGAGGCCTGGAAAGAGGAGCTGACTTAAAGGTTCATCTCAACGTGAAGGAAATATCAGATCTGGGTTAATAACCGTGTCGTCTGGACTCCAGTCCGGTCTTCTCTCAGTCTTCCTACTGCCTCCATGGGAGTGTGGTTCTCAAAGGGACATGTCATTGTAAAGGAAGGAAAGAGAAACCAGAGTTATAAAGGGCAGGAATGTTGGAAGAGGGAACTATTGATTCTTGGAAGGTGCTTGCAAGGAGAGAAGGAACCGAACCTCCAGTTCTCTTTTATTCTTTTAAGTTGCTTTTATATTCTTATTCTTTTCTGTTTTCATATACATGGTAGGATTTTTTCATTGTATAATATCTATGAATAGGTAATTATATAAATATATATTACATATCAGAACTCCAGTTCCACCACTAACAGATAAGCCTGATTAAAACTCCAGGGACAGAGCCTTCCAGATGTTATCTATACAAACCTGCATTTTCTTTGTTGCTATAATGAGATTCAGACTGTTCCTATTATCAGGTAGTCTCTTATTTGTTTGTTTGTTTTTAATTTGTTTTAACCCACTTAACCATATGTCTAACCTTGCTGGTAAAATTCTCTGAGGCTCCCAGAGGTGATTTGAGGAGGACAAAAGCAGCTTTCTTCTCACTCCAGCCCCGGAATATCCCTTCCCAATCTCCTGTGGATGCCAGGAGTTCCATTAGAGAGCGGCTGAGTATGTGGTGCTGCATGGATTAGCATGCAGATGCCCACAAGAGAGGCAGGACACGAGGCCTTTATCAGTAATTGAAATCATAGCCCCAGCAAGCTGATTGGCTCCTATTCTGCAGGCAGCCAGAGAGGAGGTTTCTGGCAGGAGGGAGGGAGGATTAGAAAAGGGGCTGCGGTATGTGTGTCACAGGCTGGAAGGTGGGGAGGAGAGAGCTCTAGACACTGCTTCTCTTCAGGAGGCACAGCAGGGAGAGGTGGATGAGCTGCAGGAAAGTCTGAGCCCAGACACTGGCAGAGGGCAGCCCCACAGTGTGGAGATGAGAGCGCAAACACAGGATGCACTCTGCCCTGAATGCTGCCTTCCGGGCTGAGCAGCAGCCTCTGCGTTAAAAATGTAGTGATGGTATTGCTATTCGTATCCGCCTTCCTTCCCTCCTTCCATCCCTCCCTGTCTCCCTCCTCTCCTCCCTCTTCCTCCCTCTTTCCTCCTCATGCCTCCTTCCCTCCCTGTTCCCTTCCTTCTTCCTTCCTTCCTTCTCTCTTTCATGCAATCATCCCATGGCTTATTTATCACAGACCAGCCAAGTGCCAGGAGCTTCTCTGCATGCCGGCTTGTGATGATGAGCACGGCAGACTCAGTCTTGTCCCCATGAAGTTGACAACCCAGTGGCAGAGTCAGACTTTTAACACGCAGATAATTACATAATTAAATCGTGTTATAAGTGCAAGTGTAAAGGAGGCAAATAACAGTGTTCCATAAGAGAGAATCGCAGAGCAGGGATGGCCCATTGACACTGTGACATTTAAAGGAAGTCTGAGGAATGAGTAGCTCCCCGGCAGGCAGAGAGGCGGGGGAGGGGGAGGACAGCGCGGACAAAGGCCTGGAGGCTGCAAGGAGCAGAACCACTTGGGAAGATCGGAGTCCAGACACTGGGCTGGAGTTTCTTCAACAGTTGCGGGGAAGCCAGAGCTGAAGGCTTGTAGGATCCGTTAGGGACTTGAGATATTTGAAGAATTTTTATGCAGAAAAGTGATATTTTCCTGTGTATTTTTTTTAATTATTTCAGCTACACTGTGGAGATGTTTTTAAACATTTGTACTCAATGTTTTTAAAAATTATTTCTCTTTTCCTTCTCCTCTCTCTTGTTTTTTAACCAATTTATAAATAAGATAAGAAAGTAAACACCCATTAATATTTTTTAAAAGGCTTGTCTCTCCGGGGTTAGAGTGCTCTCTTCCATGGAAATGTTCTGAGGTTCCCAAAAAGGGTAGATCCGTTCTTAACTGGGCCAAAGCTGTGCTTCTGACTAATAATGTCTCATATTTGGGGGGGGGGGTACTTATTATCTGGCATTTCATTAAGATGTGTATGGGTATCGCTTTTTTTTTTTTTCTACTTAAAAAATAAAATCCTTGTAGCAACTTTGTGCAGGAAATGTAGTGGTATTTCCCATTTGATGAGCTGGGGTCATAGCAGACTCACCCGGTCCTCCTCAAAACTGGAATTGGTTCCCTTTGCCTCAAATGTGTGCTTCTGCTGATTTTGCCGTATGGTACTGCCCGAGAGGCCTGCTGGCCCTAAAATTCTCCCTTATCTGCTAAATCTGAACCCAAAGAGTTTGGGCTTCAGGTCAAATTTTGTGGACCTTGAAAGGCAGTGTTTTTCTCCTATTTAGAAAAAGTACTTCAGTATGGGAGGAGAAACTTCTGGGTGTCTAGAAAATCTTAGCTCTATGGGGAAAAAAAATGAACTTTTATCAGCTGCTTCTGTCTGCCGCTGCTTGCGCTCTGGTGACAACTGATGGCTTAAAAAGGGATAACGTCTGTTGGTGGTTCTCACTGACAGCGTCAAGATTGGCGGAGTTGGGATCGCAACCCCTGAGCTACAGGGCCCTCCATGGAGCATCTGGTGCAGTCCTTTGCCTTCAGACTGGGGCAAACCTAATCAATCAACCTGTCCATCGAAGTTGTGGCGTAGCATTCAGGACGAAGTTGTGGCGTAGCATTTAGGTTCAAAAAACAATTGGAGAATCCTGGCTCATGTGTTAGACTGCAAAGCAGACATTCTTTCCAGAACTAAGAAAACAAAGAAAAAAACCTCCAACAATTTATAATTGTAATTTCTGTAATAAGGAGAAAAACCGTGGACTGACAACAGTGAATTGAAAGCAACATGGGGATTTTCAAAAAGACAGTTTTTAAAACGTAACTTTTTTATGACTCCCAAGATCTTTCTCTGTTTGTTGCCTCCACTCAAAAACAGTGGGTTCTGTTTGACGCCCCTGGATCTCAAGCTGACAGATGGTCACTCATTTTACTCTGTCAACTTTTCACCTTTTTGTACGCATTAAACATGAGTTCTTCAAGTGTTTACTTCTACAAATAACATTATATGTATTCAATTATAGTGCAGTATCTGCTCACTGAAGAAAACAGGAAAACTATAGATAAGCAGAAACAAACATCTTAAGTGCCAAATACAACAAATTTGGTATTATGAGAAATTGCAAATTTTTTCTTCTTCATCTCCTTTTTCTTTTGGTTGTGCCCTCAGCATACGGAAGTTCCTGGGCCAGAGATCAAACCTACACCATAGCTGTGAGCTGCTGCAGTGACAATGCCAGATCCTTAACTCACTGTACCACAAGGGAACTCCATCTTCTTTTCAATCTTTCCTTTGGTTCAAATAAAATACTTACGCATAAGTTGAAATTTAGAGGAGTTGAAGAACAAAGCAGTAATTAGTTTAAAAATGCACCGAGTTCCTGTTTTGGATCAGTGGTAATGGAGCAGAGCCAAAACGGGACACAGGTTTGATCCCTGGCGTCGCTCAGTGGGTTAAGCTTCCAGTGTTGCCATGTGCTGCTGTGTAGGTCACAGACAAGGCATGGATCTGGTGCTGCTATGGCTGTGGTGTAGGTTGGCAGCTGCAGCTCCAGTTTGACCCTAGCCTGGGAACTTCCATGTGCTGCAGGTATGTCCCTAAAAAGGCAAAAATAATAATAATAATAATAATTAAAAAAATAAAAGTGCAAATAAAGAATTTCCCTGGTGGCTCAATTGGGTTAAGGATTGACCATTGTCACTGCTGTGGCTCTGGTTACAGCTGTGGCAAGGGTTGGATCCCTGGCCTGGGAATTTCCAAATGCCATGGGTACAGCCCAAAAAAAATGCACATAAATCTATTAAAAGTATTGATATATTTGTCTTCAAGCTCTAGGAGTTGTTTAAGCATTATGTTACTAATAAGTAACTTTTAACGTATGACCACTTCTCAACATTTTTTTTGGTATATTTTTATTACACAGTGAATTTTATTACATTTATAGTTGTACAACAGTCATCACAACCCAGTTTATATCATTTCCCTCTCAAAGCCCTGGCCCATCCCCCCACCCCCCCAACCTGTCTCATTTGGAAACCGTAAGTTTTTCTAAGTTGGTGAGTCAGTGTCTGTTCTGCAAATCTCTTAACATTTTTTAACACAGATACTGTTCCATGTCATTACATTGTCTTTTTTTTTTT
>PVHT020000180.1:12415582-12639395 GCA_004024745.2 Catagonus wagneri
GGGGTCTTATCGGAGCTGTAGCCACTGGCCTACGCCGCAGCCACAGCAACGCAGGATCCGAGCCGCGTCTGCGACCTACACCACAGCTCACGGCAACGCCGGATCGTTAACCCACTGAGCAAGGCCAGGGACCGAACCCGCAACCTCATGGTTCCTAGTCGGATTCGTTAACCACTGCGCCACGACGGGAACTCCCCTACATTGTCTTTTTAATATTACTTTATTTTATTTACATTTTTAAAATTTTTCATTGACTTAAAATGCATTAGTTTCAGGTATACAGCAAGGGTTATATATGTGTTTGTGTGTGTTTTTGTGTATATGTATTCTTTTTTAGATTCTTATCCATTATAGATTATTAAAAGATATTGAGTGCAGTTCCCTGTGCTATACAGTAGGTCCTTGTTGGTTATCTATTTTATATATAGTAGTGTTTATATTTTAATCGCAAACTCCTCTTTTATTCCCTCCCTCCTTCCCCCTTTGGTAACCATAAGTTTGTTTTCTATGTCTGTGGTTCCATTTCTGGTTTGTAAATAATCGTATCATTTAAACATTTTTTCATTAGTATCATTTTTAGATTCTACATGTAGGTGATGAATATGCTTTTTGTTTTTCTCTGGCTTATTTCACTTGCAGTAATCTCTGGTTGCATCCATGTTTTTGCACATGGCATTATTTTATTTCTTATAGGTAATAGTCCATTGTGTATGAACACCATATTTGCTTTATCCATTCATCTGTCAGTGGACATTTAGGTTGCTTCCATGTCTTGGCTATTTTAATTAGTGCTGCTTTGAACATTGGGGTGCATGTATATTTTTGAATTATAGTTTTGTCCAAATATATGCCCAGGAGTGGGATTGTTGGATCATATGATAACTGTATCTTTATTTTTTTAAAGGAATTTCTATTCTGTACTCCATAGTGGCTCTACCAATTTACATTTCCACCAGCAGTGCGGGAATGTAGACATTTTGATATTGGCCATTCTGACAAGAGTGAGGTGATACCTCATTGTAGTTTTGATTTGAATTTCTCTAATAATCAGCAGTGCTGAACATCTTTTCATGTGCCTGTTGGCCATCTGCATATCTTCTTCAGAAATCTTTTGCCCATTTTTTGATTGAGTTGTTGATTTTTTTTTGGTGTTAATATGTATGAGCTGTTTGTATATTTTGGAGACTAATCCCTTGTTGGTCACATTGTTTGCAGATGTTTTCTCCCATGCCTTAATTTGTCTTTTTGTTTTGTATATGGTTTTCCTTTGCTGTGCAAAAGCTTTGTCATTTAAAAATACCTCTTATTTTAAAAAGAAAAAAAATGATTCACGTTTCATTGACTATTTTTGATTATTTGGTTGTTGAACTTTTCTTTCCATGTGCCCATGCCCTCTTATTTTTAACTATATATTTTCTGTTCTTTTCCCTTGCTAATTTTTGTGTTAGTTGTCCTATTGTTTTCTATACCAGCTTTCATAAGATCTTTATGTATTAAAAATATTAACTCTTTGAGTGCTATGTATGTTGATAAGATTTTTCTAGCCTAAATCTTGTTTTTATCATTTATTTATTTAATTTATTTAATATATGTGACATATATCCTCAAATGGGTTCTGAACCCAAATCCATTGTGTGGGGGTATGGTGGGGGGGGGTGCTACTGCTACAGATTTTGAAGCGATTATCTGATACCAGCTGGGTGTCTTCCAATTTACCTCAATTGGCTGTGACAATTTCTCAGACTTTGCTTGATTCTGATGATCTTGAGCTTATCTGGGATGTACTTTCAGATATTTTCTAATGTCACTCAGTTGAAATTTGCCTAATTTTTCTGCATGAATCCAACTAGAATTTGGGGTTTGGGGGGACGAACACAGAGGTGAAGTGCCATTTCACCACATCCTAGGGGATACACACTTTTGGTATGACTCAGCTTGTCACTGTAGATGTTGAACTTGATCACCTGGTGGAGGCAGTGTTTGTCAGGGTTCTCCCTGTTAAGTCACTGTCCCTCTTACCCTCTTCCACACTATGTTCTTTGGAGGAATGGCACTACTCAGCCCACACCTAGGGGCTGGGGAGTTAGGCTTTATCCACCTCCCTGAGGGTGAAATATCTACATAAATCATTTGGAAATTTTGGGTATGAGAGACTTGTTTCTTATTTCCCATCTACTTCTTTATTCAATCATTTATATAGTGTGGACTCACAGATACTTGTTTTATACTTTGGGTTGTAATCTAAGACTATTTTATTTATGTTGTTGTTGAGTTTATTCTGGCTTTGGCCATTGAAAACTCTTTCAGTTGACTCCTGTATCTTTTTGATAAATGTCCATCATGGTTTTTTTTGCTTTGTAACTTTGGCTATTGATCGATCTCTGTACCTGCCTATGAATACAGCTGTTGGGCTGTATGTGGCAGTTTTGTGTGTGTGGGTGGGTGTGGTGTGTGTCTATTTTAAATTGTCATTTGACTAATGACGATGATGGTTTAGGCAGAGAAATCATAAAAGAGAGCTGGAAACGGTAAGACAGAAACTTTATTTGATGGGGAAAAACCCTTTCCTTGCAATTAGACCAGTGTTTCAAAATCGCTATGAGAGATTATTATCTTAATGGCCTCAATAAATAATGTTTCCCAGACCCCGTGCCTTATGAAGATCACCCCCCTCTACAGGTTGACTCTAGGCTTGACAATGAACTCCTTTGGCTAATGGGGTGTAAGCTAACTTGATACTAGAAAGGTTTGATAAGCCCTTGCCCACAAGCTTGCGCTCTAGAATTCTGTTACCACTGTGTAAGAAACGGGGGCTATCCTGCTAGAAAGGAGGTATGGAAGAGACTATGGTTGACAGCTCCAGCCCAGTGGGTATGTAAATGCAGCCATGCTGAAAAATTAGCCTCACTTGGGCCACCTGATGACTGTGTGCAGACTGCAGCGGCAGGGTCTCTGGGGAGAGTCTGCCAGAGGAACTCCCCAGACAAGCTCAGCCCCAAATGCAAAACCATGAGGAAAAAGAAAAAAGCCCTCTTTGTAATCTGTTTGTGGTAGTTTATGGTGTTGAAAAAGATAGACCCAAGATTTATTCCAGAAATAGGCTTAGTGGATAGTGTGGATATCCATGCGGATAGTGTATATTTGTTTTTGTAATTTCAGCCTATTGTTTTAACTCCCTGAACTTCCATTATCTTTCTACTCATTGGGAAAAATAATACCTCCTCCCACTCATCAACTTGAGCATGACCCCAAATGAGATTGTGCTTATCAAGTGTCCTACCCAGGGCTGGAATACGGAACTGGTTCTCACCAAAGCTTCCTATACCTCAGCCTTTTTACTAAAGCAGAGGCACAAGAATATTCCTTCCTTTCTCAAACACAGCGTTGGCTAAATCAGAGACTCTTTGCAATACAGAACTTTGCAAATTAGGCTCATTCGATGCAACAGAAAGGGACTCATAAACCAGTGCTTCATCCTGCACTGGTAAAACCTGCAGGATGTGATGTGATGGCTCGGTGTGATGGCTTGGTGCTCACGGGGGCATTCTGACGAGGCCTTCCTTCCAATGCCATTTATCTTTGGACTTATAAAGGCATGTGACTGCAGAGAGCAAATAAAGCCAAACCTAGCTTTTGCTCCTCATTTCTCAGTGCCTACAAGGAATGCTCAGTGCCGGGCTATGTTTTGTAGATTTAATGCCAGAAGATAAGTGTGTGCCTTGGAACCAGGTATCTGTGACCCTGGCATAGGGGAATCGAACATTCTGGAAGAACACAGATGGCTGGGAAATGGGGACAGAGAGTCAGCACTCAGTTCTTTCTGTTGGAAGACAAGTTAATGTGGAAACTTTCTGTGCTTAGTTTTGGTTGAGTTAAGAGCGTTTAAGACCGAGACTGGACTGGTTGACTGTCATCATTGATTTACCTCAAATCTTTCTCTTACCCTATTAGATGTCACTGTATCCAAACTGACTAATTGAATGCAGTCTGCTGTGTATCAGGACATGTTGGGAAAATGGTGTGGTGTTCAAGTTCTGACCCATTAGCAAAGTAATTATTTAAATGATCTGAGTCTCACTGTTTCTTGGTCGGCCAAGTTGGGGTTAGGCAACTTCACTTCTTAAATTTCATTCAGAGTTTTAATGCATACATGTGATACACACACACATAATAAAGATACAAATATACCTATGTAAATAACCACACACAAATATATGCCCAGGTACACATGTAAACACACCTGCACATGCACCTGTACACATACAAAAAAACGTGTCCTCTGTCATCACCATCCACCACTATTGACAGAGTTTTTACATCATCTTCTAGCATCATTTTTAGGAGGACTCAGCCCGGGGGTAAGACAAGCTGATGGGGCCCTGCCCGAGTACCCAATAGGTACCCAGAGGTAGGGGTGAGGACGGTGAGCATCAGAGGGAACCTAGGGGAGAGGAGTTCAGCATGCCTGGGGATACACAACCCTTCCTATCCTCCCTCAGTAAAATTATCACCTTTACTCTCAGAAGGGAGCGGCCAAAAGATCTAGAAGTCCTGGGTCCCAGCTCCACCTCTTCCACTGCCTTACTTTGTGACCTTGCACAAATCACTTTTCTTCCTGGAGCCTTAGTTTCTGATTCTCTAAAATGAGAATACAGAGACTTCCAGTTCTAGCCAAGATGGAGTAAACTCACTATGTCCTATCTCCCCTACTGATTATAACTAACATCTATACACTGAATGCAAAGAGCAACTACCCGAAGTCTCCAAAAAGTCAGCCTTTGCCGGGTGACTGAGGAGGGAAGTGGGAATTTGAGGAATGAGCAGTATGGCAGAGAGATGTTTTTTCCCCCTTTATCTCCCAGCATTGGCCGAGCACAGAACAGCACATCAGGTGTGGCCCGCAAAACCTCTAAGATAAATTCTCTCTAGTTAGAAGAAGGGCCACAGTGAACTAGAAAGTATGGGCTCACTGTGAGCCAGAGAACCGTTTTCTAGTCATCTTCTCCCCCTAGTTTTATTGACATATTGGTAAATTTAAGGTGTATCATATGATGATTTGATACCTATGTGTATTGCAAAATGATTATCACAATTAGGTTACATAAGCAATGAGATCTCGCTGTATATAGTACAGGGAACTCTAGTCACTTGTGATGGAACGTGATGGAGGATAATGTGATAAGAATATATATATATATATGTGTTGTGTGTATATATATATATTCATATGTATATATATGAATGACTGGGTCACTTTGCTGTACAGCAGAAATTGACAAGCCATTGTAAATCAACTATAATAGAAAAAATAAAAATCTTTTTAAAAATTAGGTTAGCACCTCCATCCCCTCACATAATTATCATCTTATTGCAGTGATACAATTTAAAATTTACTCTCTTAACAACTTTCTTGTATGCAATACTTTTTTTTTTCCTTTCTCTCTCCTGGCTGTGTGCAGAGGTCAGCTTGTACTGATGCATGATGGCAGCAGTGCAGAGATACAAGCAGTTAAAGCCCCCAGAGCAAAGCCCATCTCTGTGGCCACATAACAAATACTATGAAGGTAATATGTGTGAGGGGAAGCCACATTTTTTTTATCATTTTTTTTCTATTTTATTTCTATTTTCTCACATTGAGGTCCACCCCTTGTATATGAAAATGGCCAGTGGTAGAAAAACTGAGAACAACTCTTTCTTCTGAGTAGAAGAGCAAGTACAGGGAAAAGCAACCCTTGAGAGCTGGAGAGTGTAAGGGAGTCCTGAAGAGAAGACAGCTAGAGGAGGGCATTTCCTTGTTCTGTGTGCATCAGAAACCCTGAGCTGTTCTCTGGGTACAGAACAGACCCAGAGATGCATAGCAAAGGCTTGGAGACCTGAGCTAGAATGTGAGCCACGACTCACATTCAGTGAGGTTTGTACGGGCATGCTAACTTCTGAGGGGTGTATGTGTGGAAACAAGGAGCATAGCACAGACTTTGGAAATTGAACAGATCTTAGAACCTCTGGCCACAAAAGGCAAAGCAAAGCTTGTGATCGTACCAAACCAAGCATGGTAAAACCGATGAAATAACATCACTATTCTCCAGAGGATTATAACATCTGTCAGAGTCTCATACCGTATTTCACCTGTCCATGGTATAATCCAAAATAAAACATAAGAGGAAGCAGAAAGCTGACTAATTCTCAAGGTAGGCCATGGTATGCTGTGGTCCGTGAGTTAAATCTGCCCCTACCATCTGTCTTGGTGTGGCTTATAAGGTCAGAGAGATTTTACATTTATAAACAACAGAAAACAGAGGAAAATTTGTAAAATGATATATCCCTCATTTTGACTGCCTATACCGTAGGTTCTATTAGAATACAGTCACTTCTGTTCATTTCTCTGTTGTCTATAGCAGCTTCCATGCTGTGATGTCACGTGAGTCATTGCAACAGAGTATAGGGCTGAGCCGCAAAGCCTAAAACAAGTACTGAAAAAAAAAAAATGTGATAACTCCTGCTTGGGAAAAATGCAGTTCAAACAAATGCCAATTACTGAGATGATCTAGATGTTGGAATTCTAAACCAAAGTCTTTAATGCAGATGCTGTGAACCATGGTCAGTGAGGTAAGATTAGTACTCCGGAAATGAATGGAATTGTTTCTCTAGGAAAATGGAGATGACAGTAATCTTAAGGATACATCAGGGAAGTTATCTGGAGTTCCTGCTGTGGTGCAGTGGATTAAGAATCCTACTACAGAGGCTCAGGTCACTGCAGAGGCATAGGTTCTATCCCTGGCCCTACACAGGGGGTTAAAGGATCTAGCACTGCTGCAGCTACAGCATAGGTCACAGCTGTGGCTTGGGTTCAGTCCCTGGCCTGGGAACTTCTGTATTCTCCAGGTGCACCCATAGCAAATAAATAAATAAATGAATAAATGAGTGAATGAATGAATAAATAAATAAATAAATAAATAAATAAAATTATCCAAAATGAAGAACATAGAAAGATTGAAAATGGGGGGTGGGGGGCAGAGCCTCAGAAACCTATGGGAAAATATAAGAAGTTCTAACACTTATGCCATTGGTGTCCCAGAGGAAAGGAGAAAGAGATTGAGTTAAAAAAATTTTTTTAAGAAATAGTGGCTGAAAATATCCCAAATGTGGTGAAAGACATAAATTTACTGGTTCGAGAAGCTCAGGAAACTTCTAACAGGATAAACTCAAAATTATGGCCAGACATCATGATAAAACTCAGGAAAGCCAAAAATAAAAGGAAGTGGTTGCTGATACAAAATAGTTACTAAAGAGTTAACATCCTGGCTCAGCAGTAATGAACATGACTAGTATCCGTGGGGATACGGGTTTGATCCCTGGCCTCATTCAGTGGGTTAAGGATCCAGCGTTGCTCTGGCTGTGGTGTAGGCCGGCAGCTACAGCTCTGATTTTACCCCTAGTCTGGGAATCTCCATATGTCACAGGTGCGGCCCTAAAAATACAAAGAAAATAGTTACTGAAACCTCAACAGAGACTACATTAAAAGAAGTCAGTCATAGAGAAATCTGAAACAAATGGAACTTTCTGGCTGTAAGAACCTATAAATACTTGGGCACATTGAATATTTCCTTGAACATATCTTTATCGCAGACAAATGAAGCCCAGGAAGACTGAATGATTGTGCCAAAGTAACTATCAGGCAAGTGCAGTCCAAAAAATACACTGAAACAGTAAGGAAAGATGAAAGAAAGGATTCAGTAAAGAAAAGGAGGAAGGATAAAAAGAAAGAAAACAAAGGAGAAAAAAATAATAAACTGTGTTGATTACAGATTTTAACACTTAAGATTCTTATTACCATAGATTTTCCCTTGGGGGGAGAAGAAGAAAATGATCATTTTTTTTAGTGAACAAAGTGATTTTGGAGAAGGTAATGCTTATTGAAGCATCTCGGTCAGGGTTTCGGGACATTTAGCTTTCCATGAGGCAGTGGTAGGGATCACAGAGATGTAGCACATGCTTCAAAGTGAATGTTGGAATGAGCCAATGAGATAGTTTGCTTACTGGGAGATTTCTACTGAAGTCATGATTAACAGGAGGTGGTGGTGGGGCGGTGTCTTTTTTACACGAGGACAATAACCACTGGAAAATCTAATCACAAAAGATAACTCATTTCTGTGCCAAGAAAATCAGAGGGATTGTTTGTTGATATCGTGTATCCAGAAAAAGAAAAGCGAGACAATAGATTATTGGCTAAACTAACAAATGCTTTGGCAAGAGTATGGACTAAGCTCCTTGTCTTCCTTCTCCTCCTCCTACTCTTTCACCTCCTTTTTCTTCTCCTTTCCTTCCTTGTCCTTGTCCTTCTTCCCTACATTTCTCTCTCAAACACACACACACACACACACACACACACACACACACCCCTTATTCAGGGTCCAAGGCATGAGCTTTCATCTTTATACCCCCCTCTTTGGGAACTCTGACAGTGCAAAGATGTCTGAAAAAGAATTCACATATCATGGAGTTCCCCCTGTGGCTCAGTGGTTAACGAATCCGACTAGGAACCATGAGGTTGCGGGTTCGATCCCTGGCCTTGCTCAGTGGGTTAAGGATCGGGTGTTGCCGTGAGCTGTGGTGTAGGTCACAGACGTGGCTCATATCCCGCGTTGCTGTGGCTGTGGCGAAGGCCGGCGGCTACAGCTCCTGTTAGACCCCTAGCCTGGGAACCTCCATATGCCGCGGGTGCGGCCCTAGATAAGGCAAAAAGACAAAAAAAAAAAAAAAAGAATTCACATATCATGAGGACCTACCAAGTCTTCTTGAAGACTTGTTAAAGAAGCTCTTAAAACAACTTTTCAAGACCTAAGGCCTAAGATAATGAAGCGAAGGGAGAGCAGAAATCCTCTTTGGAGGAAGCACTCTGAGATGCAGAGATTCACTCTGACACACAGAGAGGTGGAGTCTTGTCAAGGTCCCTGGCCGTATGTCAGGATAAAAATACTCAGCCAACTCCTAGTTAAGACCCAGGGTAACTTCTCTAAATTACGTGGGAAAGGTGAGCAAAAAAGCTGAAAGGGCACTGTCCCTTGTTGATGGGGCTAACCTCTAGTGGTGGTGAGGATAGGGACCCTTCAGCCAGATCACGTGAAAAAGCACGAGCGCAGCAGAGTGGTCATCCGCACCCACCAGAGTGGAAACTTGCACCTGAGTTGTCTGGTGGCCAGCACCACGCTGAGCAAGGACAGTGAGAGTAGAGTGACTAGGAGCTTGAGGACATCTTTTAAATTCAGCCAAATCCAATGCTCCAGGATTCCCAGGATGCTTCCAGGACAACAGCTGGGGCCTAGGAATCCTTGAGATCCCTGAGGTTTGTCTTTGAGCGCGAGTGGTACAGACTCCCCTTTGTAGCTGTTATAAACCACAGACGTGTCCTGGATGCTGCTGTGATCCAGGAAAGTAAGGATCCTATCTATGCCATCATTCCTTGCAAAGAATAGCTAAAAGGGCATGCCATATGGAATGTCAAGCAAGGTGTTTTGAACCAGACCAGCATTTCAGAAAAATTCCTACAACTTCTGTTGTTTTCCAAGCCTAAGTGGATATGGTCTAAACTTTCTGCATCTGACATTTTCCTTTGTTCTATCTTTTTTGTCTTGAGACTTTATTTATATATATATGTATATATAAAACATTGTTTTAAAAAAATGAAATGGATGGCTGACATGAAACGAAAGACCCTAGGGGATTTCTTGCAAAGGACTGTAATGGCCTAAGGATTGTTTTGAAAACGCTTCCTTTTCTGGCCCTTAGGGGACACAAATTGGGAGGGGAAGAGGTGATATAAAACTGATTAAAATTTGGCAGGAAAAAAGTTGCTGGCACATAGACACACTTGGCTACAAAGATGTGTTTCTCTGATTTTTTTTCAGGTCTCTAATTTCATTTTACCCCATTCATTACTGTTATTATTAATAGTAGTAGCAGTAACCGTAGTATTGCGGAGAGCAGAGCTGGAAGGACTTGCCTTGAGTAATAGTGCCAAGAACATAACAGAGGTGCCTTCCTGTGAGAAGTTCCGTACAATTGTTCTATTGACAGTGTTTTAAGAGATGTGACTCTGAAGAATAAACAGATCTACAAATTATTAGGCATGATTGCTTGCCCATTAGATGTTAATTCATTCTAAAGGGGATGATGAGCTGCTGAGACGCTCGTGCCATTTCCTGGGTTTTGTGCTCGGTATTGATTGTGGAGGGTCTAACAATCCTAGGAGGACAGGGCAGGAGCTCTTGGGAAAGAAGTGCCCCCCGCTGATAGCTTAGGAAAGGGGAAGGAGTGATTCTAGGGAACCAGCTGGTGAATGAGCAGCATTTCCATAGGCTGCAAGACAAGTGATGGGTGGAGGGGAAGCAGCAATCCCATTTTTAGTCCCAATTCATAAAAATATGAGCATCAGCAGTCCTTTTTGTAAAATAAATGAGGTGCCAGAGCTCGAATCTTGATAAATTATGAAATGCCTTCTCTCTCTTCCTCTCTTTAGACACCCCTCTCCTATTCTTTATTTCCATTAACTTGTGAACTTGTTTCTGCCAAAGAAGTCAGTAGAGACGGTAATGTTAATTTATTTAAGGCCATTCCAGTGAACATTATTTGTAAGCTCTTGGAATGTTGGTGAGGTGAACAGGTATGCACAACTCAAGTAACTTTCATGAGCCTGGTAAGCATCACCAGACGGAATATTTCAGAGGCTTATCTTAATTCATAGCAACAGATTTATTTTTTTCTTCATTAATAAGTGGAGTTGCAAATTCTTGACTTCTTTCGTTTCAATTTAAACCAATTTACTGACTATTAATTTACTACTACTCTGTGCCAGGTAATAGTTGCTGCTAAAAGGGAAGCAAACAAGGCAGGGTATGCTCTAAAGAAATATAGTCTAAGGTAAAAGACAGACATACAAAGACATTCTCATGCAAAGTGAGAAGCATAGTCCTCGAAGAATGTATGCATACAGAAAAGAGAAAAATTAGCTATATATAGTGATGGAATTACTCAGGAAATGCTATTTTAAATGCTGAAAATTTGAGCTCATTTTTGAAGAAGAGAATAAAATTTGTTTGCATTTTGAACAAAGGGGAAGCAACAGCACCACATTTGCAAGGCATGAAAGTGGGAGATGTCTGTGTGTTATAAAAAAAACCGAAGTAGTTTGGTATTGGTAGAGCATAAATTTGTATATAAGCAGGTAATGAAGTCAGCTCTGCAGAAAGCCAGCCTCCTGCAAGATCTCCAGAAAGAGAAGAAACAGTGCAGTTTGCTTAACTCCATCTTCAGCTAGCAGGAAGGACAGGAACTCAGTGCAGCTAACAGTTTCATCTCTGAGATTATCAAAGGATAAGGACCAAGATGGGTGAAGATGTTGTCAATTTCCAGAACTTCTTTTATTTTCCCATACACATTGATCCCTGTATGTTTCCTTGAAGCAATCATTAGTGAAACCTTTAAAAGAATATGTCTCATGGGAGTTCCCTGGTGGCCCAGTGGGTTAAGGATCCAGCATTATCATTGCAGCAGCTTGGATCACTGCTGTGGTGTGGGTTCAGTCTCTTGCCTGGGAACTTCCACATGCCGTGGACTTATCCAAACAAACAGACAAAAAAGAATATGTGTCTTTGAGGGATTTTTCCAAGAGAAGTAAGAAATAAAGGACCTAGGGAGATCCTACACAGGCTCAGATATAGGCCTCCCGAGGGGAGAATGGCTGAAAAATGATATGCAATTAGGCTATATTGGTGAAACCTCATCAGATGGGTATTGTATGGGAAACATCCATTTGGATCTGAAAAAGGGCCCAGGGATGTGGAACTGAAGGGTTACTAGGGAGGAGTATTTTTTCTCACATATAAATCAAGTCACAGCACGCCTCTTTCCATTTGTAGAAGTCTCCTGCCCACAGGCGTGAGCATGAGGCTGAATCCAACACTCCATCAGTCCTTAGGTCTAGAGGCATCAAAGGTTACGTGATGCTCTGCTCTTGGCAATAAACAGTCATGACTTGGGAATCTTATCTTAGAGTGGCATGGATCTATTCATCTTGATAGCCAGGGGGAACCAGCCATTTGGAAAACCAAGTGAGAACGTACAAGTTATTTTTTGAACAAGAAATGAATTTCTCAGGGGAAAAAAAATGGAACACAACACAAAAGCATGCACAGAATCGTTAGATCTTGGGGACAGAATGCAGCAGAGAGATGCATCTCTAAATGCTGCTCAAGAAGCTGAATCCTCTCTCCAGTATCTCTTTCATGATTGGAGGCAATAGAGTATGGCAGGTACCTATATAGGATAGAGAACTGGATGCTTTATCTGCAAAACAGGGTAAGAGTGTTATCTGTCACATGGGGATCTCTTTACTGAAAACATTTTCCTTCCCAAATATCTGACATCCAGTAACTTCTCCACATGCTGAGTAACAGCTGAGGAATGTAAGGTGACGAACAGGTTCCTTGTGGGGGTCTGGGGAGTATCAGGTTCATGTAATTGGCCCCTCCTTATTTAATCTCACAATTTTGGAATGAATCTTTTGATTTCAGCAAGAGGTGCTGGAGGAGTGGGATACTGGATATTTGCTAATAATGACCTGTGCTGGGAGAGTAGAAGGAAGTCAATATGGAGACTGTTATCTCTTCTTAACATCAGCATTGAAATGCAGGTGTATTACTAGCCTCACAGATGAGGAAACTGAGTTTGATTAATTTGTCTAAACCCCCATTGCTACTAACTAGCAAAGGAAAAATCAATGACCAGTGTTGTCTCGTGTCCAAAATCAGACTGTTTTCAGCACATGGTGCTGGGACAACTGGATATCTGTATCCCAAAGAATCATATTGGATCTCTACTTTGCACCATACACATAAATCGACTCGAAATAGATCATAGACTTAACCATAAGAGCTAAAGCTATAGAAATCTCGGAAACCATATAGGTGATTCTTCATGGCCTTAAGAAAGGGAAGAGGGTGATTCTAGGGAAAACATGGTTAGGATTCGGTTTCTTTTGACACTAAAAGTACAAAAGAAAAAAAGCTATCAAAATTTTAAAAAATTGCTATCATTAATTAAAAAGACAGCTATGACACAATAAAAAAAAACATTGAAAAAAAGGGCAAAGACTTTGAATAGATATTTTTCCCAAAAGGTGTATTCGTGACTAATAGCACATGAAAAGATGTTTAGTGTTCTTAGTCCTTAGGGTAGTGCAAATCAAAATTACCTTGGTCTCCTTATCCATGGTTTCACTTTCTGTAGTTTCAGTTACTTGTGGTCAACTTTGGCCTGAAAAATATTAAATGGAAGGTTCTAGAAATAAACAATTCATAAATTTTTAAATGCATGCCATTCTGAGTACTGTGATGAAATCTCTCACCATCCCACTCCTTCCCTTCCAGGAAGTGAATCATCCCTTTGTCCAGCATATCTGTCTAGTAGTCACTTAGCTGGCTTGGTTATCAGATCAACTGTCAGGGTATTGCAGTGCTTGTGTTCAAGTAATTCTTATTTTACTTGATAATGGCTCCCAAGCATAAGTAGTGATGCTGGCAGTTCAGATATGTCAAAGAGAAGCTATAAAGTGTTTCCTTTACGTGAAAAGATGATAGTTCTCATCTTAATAATAAAAATACACACACACACACACACACACACACACACACACACACGGAAAGAGTTTGCTGATATCTCTGGTAAGAAGGAATCTTCTATCCATAAAATTGTGAAGAAAGTAAAGGAACTCCATGCTAGTTTTGCTGTAGCACCTCAAGCTGCAAAAGTTATGGCCATAGTACATGACCAATATTTAGTTAAGTTGGAAAAGGCCTTAACTTTGTGCAAGATATTTTTAGAGAGACCACATTTACATAACTTTTATTACAGTATATTGTTGCAATTCTGTTTTATTCTGTTGCGGTTATTTTTGGTCATCTCTGTGCCTCATTTGTAAATTAAACTTTATCACAGGTAAGGATGTGTATGAAAAAAAAAATAGTGTTCGTATGACTTAGTGCTGTCTGCAGTTTCAGGAGTGCACTGGAGGTCTTGGAACTTAGCCCCAAGGGTAAGGGGTGTTCCTGTTACTGTCACAGTGGGATAGCACTTCCTACCCCTAGGATAGCTAAAACCAGAAGGACAGAAATAGCGAGTACTGACAAGAATATAGAGAAGCTGGACCCTTATACAATCCTAGTGGGAATGTAAAATGGTGGATTCCCTTTGGGAATAGTTTGAAAATTCCTCAAAATATTAAACAATAGAGTTTTCGTAGGACCCAACACTTCCACTCTTAAGATACATTCTTAAAAGAACAGAGTACACATATCCCCAAAAACACTTTACGCAAATGTATATAGCAGTGTTATTCTTAATAGCTAAAACGTGGAAACAACCCAAACTTTCATCAACTGACGATTGGATAAGTAAAATGTGATATACCCATACAAAGGACTATTATTTAGCAACAAAAATAATGAAATACTTACACATGTTACCATATAGATGAACCTTGAGCGTCATATCCTCAGTAAAAGAATCAGTCACAAAAGACCATCTAGGAGTTCCCTTCATGGCTCAGTGGTTAACGAATCCGACTAGAAACCGTGAGGTTGCAGGTTCGATCCCTGGCCTTGCTTAGTGGGTTAAGGATCGGGCGTTGCCATGAGCTGTGGTGTAGGTTGCAGACGCAGCTTGGATCCCGCATTGCTGTGGCTATGGTGTAGGCCGGCGGCTACAGCTCCTGTTGGACCTCTAGCCTGGGAATGTCCACATGCCGCGAGTGTGGCCCTAGATAAAGAAAAAAAAAGACTGTCTATTGTATGATCCCATTTATCTGCAATGTCCAGAACAGGCTAACCAGTAGAGACAGAAGGTAAATTAGTGGTTGCCCAGAGCTGGAGATGGAGGGGTGAATAAGTAGACTCTTAGCAGGTATAGGATTTCTTTGCAGAGGGTACAAATGTTTTAAAATTAAATTGTGGTTATTCACAGGGCTGCCTAATCCTGTGAATTTTTGAAAGCATTAAATTGTATACTTTAAGTGGTTCACTTGTGACAAGTGAATTATATCTCAATAAAACCATTTAAAAGTATACAGAAAAAGTCAAACAGGAAAGCCAGGGTCTTTGTTCTCTGTACACTCTACTCCTGGAGTGAGCCCTGGGTTCTAATCACAGTTCTGCTCGTGACCGCTATGACTTTTGGCAGCTGATCTCTCGGGAAGCCTCAGCATTTCTCATCTGTAAAGCAGAACTAGCAGTGCTCGTCTCAGGGGACTGCCTTGAGGATTAAATGAGATAATATATGTAAAATGCTTATTGGTGTGCCCAATATACCGAAGTACTTTGTCAGATGTTGCTTCCCCCCACCCAGTCTTCCGTTTTGCAAAAGGGACCCAGGCTTAGTCACTCCAGCCAATTTTCTAATGCCTTCCCCCCCAGCTCACACTCAGTCAGCAGTCCCTGTATTTTATGACTTTGTTTATTGTGCATGCTTGATGTCATCACCGGTGTGACACTCAGTGCAACTACAGAATAAAGTGGGAAAATCATGGGCTTGCAAGATAGAAATTAGTTCAAAATCTGATTCTACCATGATAGCTTATCGTCAGTCCCTTCAAGCTTCAGTTTTATTAATTGATCAATGACTGATAGTGTTTGCATGGAAATGCTGTCATGAGAATTAAATGCCATGAGCCATGATAATATGGAAAACACCATGCACAGTGCTGGGCACTGAATAGAACCAATAGAAGCTCCTTTCTCTTCCCGACTCTTCCTTGCTTTCAGCCTCAATAAAATAAAATGATCTAATAAGAACAAAAATGCACTTGACATGAAGGAGGAAAAAACCTCCTTGGCTGATAGTTTTCTCTGCCAAAAAGATCTTACCCAGAACTTCCTAAATGACTCCAATTAAGAGGCATTTTTTGAAGGCATGCACATGTACACTGTTTTTTCCCCCTCTTTCTGCAGTGATCAGGTTAGATGGAAAGAAGCAGACATACTACTTCAATTTCACACAGAGTTTTATGAAAAATTTAAACTCTAACCATTCCTGCTCCCCAAATTGGCATTTATTAAAGTTATGAGGAGAGTTTGCAAGCAGAAACTACATCAAAAATATGCACAGGGCTCTTGGAGAGTTACTTTCTGCAAGTGATGATGTCTTACTGTCAGTCTTTGAAAGAAATATCAAAAAGGTAATGTGAGCTGAAGCTTAAGATTTCTCAATATGTCCATTTGAGTTACAAAGGATTTTTATGCTCCATTTCAGACATTATTTAAACATTGTTATTCCTGCAAACATGCCACACAGAGATAAGGTTTTGCTCCGAACCACATCGAAATGCAGATTGGTCTAGAAAGTCAGTTTCAAAGTACCTTCTTGGAGGTAACTGTTTATTAAGCCTTGGAGGAATTTCAATTGCAAACCCTTAGTGGAAGGCGGGAGTTGGGGGGACCAGTAAGATTTGTAATATTCTCCTTAATCATGTGATTTGCACAACACTGGTACAGTTATAATCTAAATAAAGTTCCCGGAGCCATCAGGACATTATATTGTAGCTGCTTCATTTAATCTAATGGTCCACATTTAGGTAATTTTCATGCATTTTAATCTATTTAATGATCACCTTTCTCAGATGATTTACAGCAGCTGGATGTCTGGAGCTCTGGTACCTAGGAGTCATGCCCATTACATTAAACCAGGAGAAAATACTACTGGAAAATGTGTTTGTTTAGATCTACCCTCATTAAACACCATGATAAAATTTGTTGAGGATGCCCATATGCCTCACAGGATTTATTAATGCACATTGTGTAGACACCTAAAGAACAGCATTGGTCTAAATAATGTTGAATATGGTGACATACTGGAGCCTTTAGTAGAAAGATGGATACTTACTTACAAATCATTTCTCTAGATCAGGGTATCTGAAAATGTTCTGTGGAATACGATCAAATAGTTCTGTCACACTGTAGGAGATTTTGGGTTAACTTTACCCATTCATTCAAGGCACTGAGAAGTCCTGCAAAATGAGGATATATTTTGTTTGCTGTATAATCTAACAGTTCTTAAACTAAGTTCATCACAGAAACTATCTCAACCTGTATCCCTTTTTTACATCCTGCAGAATATATTTCAGGAAAGAGAACCTTAACCTATACCTATTTTTCCTTTGGAAAAAGTAAAACATAAATTTGGAGACAGGCTCATCTGGTATTCTGTCCAGCACTTGCCAACATTGAGTCCTCACAACATAAGTTATATCAGCTCTCAGAGCCTTGCTTTTTACCTTTTGAAAAGTGAGGGTAATAACAGCTTATCTGAAGAATTACTGTTAGGTTTAAGTGAGAAATTATACGCAAAATTATCAGGCAAATATCTGGCACATAGTAGGTTTAAATCCATGTCATCTCCTTTCTTTTCTCCACTCTATTTTTATATAATCTTTAAGAGGCTGGAAATACAACCATAAATCAGATGCTTGCTGCTTAGTAGTATCTCAGATTTTGCTAAGGGAAAGTGCTCTTTGTTTCAGCTGACCTTTTGAACAGACATTTTGGGAAACCAGTATTGGAAATCTCACCTTCAGTGAGAATGAGCACTTACGTATTTCAGATGCTGTGCTTTACTGTAGCTTGTTTAATAATCATAGAAATCCCATGAAATGAACATTTTAAATAAGGAAAGAGTCTACTGGAGGTAACTGTCTAAAATCACACAGACAGTGCTGGGGAAGGGGGAAATAAACCCAGTATTACCTCATTTTTTAAAAAATTATTAATAATCACTAAGTTATTACCTATTTTGTGAGGGTCTTGAAGAAAGAAGGGGGGAGGAAAATAGAAAGATAATTAAAAGGCTCTCAGGTGACTCTGTTGTGTCATTTTATGACAGAATTCTACAAAATACTGTGAATTTGTCAGAGCCTGGCAAATGTCATGCCTCATTAGGCAATGTCAAGTTCAAAGGGATTAATATAGCTTAAAATACTATTCTATTTACCAAGATTTTATCTATCAAGTGTATACAAGAAATGGTAGAAATTGCCATAGACTCCTGGCTCAGTGCCTTCAGATGATCCTACCGTTTCTTTAGGAGTTTGTGGGTGACAATTTAGACCTCTGTGAAACACCATCAGCAAAGATAGGAGGGTTACAATAACGTAATACACTTTGAAGATATTCAGGTTGATCATGAGGAAATCACATTTTGATGACCCAAAATTGAAATGGGAGAATGATTTTGAGTAGATAAAAGAAAAGCTTTTGAGAGCCTTGAGTTGAAATATTTTCAAAAAGTGATGAAATAGTTATCTTTGAATATTTAGAGTGATGTCATGTTAAATAGGCAGGAAATTCGTACTTTTTAGCATCTTTATCCATAACTGTAACAGTTAGGAAATGATGTGGAAAGTTGCTTTATATAATTACAACTATGTTTACCTTATTTATTTAGTCAATTAACATATATTCATTCAAGTTGTATCTATCATGTACTTACTAATGTCCGGAATTGGGAGGTATAAAACAACAGACTTGGACTTCTGTGTGGAGCCCACTGAGAGAAGGCAATGCAAAAGTGATAGATGCTAACTCAGTGAAAGGAGCTCCAATGGAGAAAAGACCCTTTGCCTTGGGAGCCTAGGGAGTGAAAGGGCTAGTTTTTATGGAGGAGATTAAAATAAAATTTCCAAAAGGATGTGATGTTCAAGCTAAGAGTTGAGGAAGAGTAGGATTTTGCGTGGGAGATGGTGGCCAAAGAGAATCCAAAGCAGAGGGAGCTTTGAGGGCAAAGAGGAGAAGGTGTAAGGAAGGCAATTCCAAGCCAGCTTGGAATGCTCAGAGCCAGCCATGTTCCCAGCAGGGCTGTCATGTGAGCCAAAACTGATGGGTGAGGAGGGACCTGGTCCTCATGGGCTTAGGATATTATCCATGGGGAACAAAAGCCACGGACTTTGGCAAGAAAAGAGTGAATGCCCATCCCATAGAAACCCATCTCAGCATCCATGTGGTTAGGTGGATCATCTCATGAGTTATAAAACCATCACAGACTGGTCAGAAAAGGTCCCACAGGCCACCTGAATAGACATGCAGCCATCCTCCCTGAAAATCCACCCTCTGGGAAGAATGACTTAGTCTTTCAGTAAGAGACAAAATCTACCATCTAAAAACTTTGCATAACTTCTCAGATCCTTCAGTAAGAGTTTTGAGTGGCATTGCACAAAGTAGCACAACTTAGGGAAACCTTGAGTTCTACATATTGTACAGGGTTTTATTGATGAGGTCTGCAGAGCCCAGATGAATCAGAGACAGGAAGGAGTATTTGAGACCAGGCATAGCTTCACTCACAATTCAGCATGTGCTGAGTGGCTCCTCATGCAGTGCAGCAGGCTAGGTGCTGCAGGTGCAGCAGTGAGCAGGGCAAACTCAGCCTCCCTCTTCAGGGATCCGGTGGTGTTCCTTGTCTACCAGTGGTACCATGGCTGATACGGGGCTACATGCGGCTTCGGTTTGACTTTAGACTCCATGGTGAGTTCTTTCAGGGTGGAGACCCCTCTAATTTTCCTGCTGCTGTTGTAATTTTGTACATGTTGAACATGTTGGACAGAAACAAGCCTCCTGATAATATGTAGAAAGTGCATGTTGAAAGAGTGTGTGTGTTGGGGGTGGGGGGGTAGGCTAACGTGTGCTGCAAGTAACATAGGGGGCAAAGAACACCCCTGAACTGTCCTTTTTAGGAAATTGCAGAATGAAAAACAAAGGACAGATTTTCAAACTGGATTTCTTCTCTGAGAGAGCATCCTGAGACATCGCTATTAGTCACAGATACATAATTTAAGGGTTCAAAAGAAGTGTCAGAAAACAATTTTCATGCCAATTTTTCAAACTCAAAATGGAAGGATGAAAAATATAGGAGGGACTGAGGTCATGAACATGCATATTTTTCAGGCTCAATGTCCTGAGGTAGCAATTATAAAAATCGGGTAATTGGGCAGTTACTTTGTCAAGACACTTGTCTGGTTAAATCAGCTCTGCAGGTGAGGGTCCGGGAGGTTGGTTTTGAGCATAAACTCATTAAGTAAGATTTTTAAAGGCCTACTTAATACAAGAAAATCAGATTCTTGTGCTTATAGAACAATTTTGTGAAAGAAAACCTGAGAGAAAACCAAGATTGAAGCAAATCAACATATAGTCTGTCTCTTGCTCAGTCTCAACATGTAAACACACACACACAACATATAAACAGACACTATCAGAACTATTTCAACTTGCTACCGTAACTAGTCATTAAATATCAAGATCCATGATGAGACACCAAGTAGCGATGTATTTGAGAAAGAAGGAAACTAAAGGGAAATGAATATCCAACCTTAAGTCTCTACCTGGATAACTAGTGAGCACTTCAGACTCAGCACGTCTCAGATTTGACTCATGTTCTCCCTTTGTGACTCTTATCACATCCTGTTTTCCCAAACTTGGTAAATGGGAGTAATATCCACTCCTACGTGCAGACCAGAGACCTGGGCATCATCCTTTATACCTTTTCCCTTTCTCTCCTCTTTTCAAATCAATGTCTTCTACATGGTCCAGTTCCTGAGTGGTTTTCCAAATTGAGCTACCTTTCCGTCTCTGCTGCCACCACCGTGTCCAAGGTACTGTTATCACTTAACTAGACTGTCCCACCAGCCCTCAGGTACCACACATTCCTCTTGTTCCCACGTGAATCCATATACTCTCACTACAGCTGCCCAATGAGGCTTTTAAAATGTAAATTTATTCATGTCCCCCATCCTGCCCCATTGCATGAAAACTGTTAGTTAGTCGCTTCTCATCACTCTTAAGGAAAAAAATCCAAATCCTTAATGGACCTACATATCTCTTCATGATAAGACCCTGACTCATGTCTAGATTTATCTGTGCCTTTCTTCCTACCCACATTAGTATTTTTTCTACATTAATATCCTTCAATTTGCCTTAGTCCTTCTGCCTTTAAGGCCTTCCTATATGTCTTTCCTATGATGTGGGACTCTGCTATTCATTTGTTAAAATGCAAAGTGATTTCTGTATCACTTAGGACTTGACTTGAAAGCATGTCCATAGGAAGTTTTTCCAGACCCTTTCAACTAAATCAGACCCCTGTTATGAATCTATTTGGTCTTACTTTCATCATTGTTGTTGAAACTGGTTTTTACTATCTACCCTGTTGGAATGGTACGTTCCGTTCATCCAAGAAAAGATGTGTCTTGTTGACCAGTATGTCCTCAGAGCCTGAAGCAGCATCTCAAACTGAGTCCTAACAAAGCATTGGTGAAATGAATCAGTGCCTTGGGGGATCTTTGGTTTCTTGGAATCACGGTGGGTTGTACTGATAAACCAAATGGACCCAATGTTTATCTAAGATTCTGAGCCTGTATCTGCACAGTCAACTGCCCAGGTATAGATGGAGGAAAGGAAACTAAAGGTTCTGGCTAACTATAACTGTAACTTGAATAAATTACTCCTGGATGTAGTTGCTTAAAGAAGTGATTTTGATCTGGGGCTTTGTAAAGAAAAGTAGACCATCCAGTATAAGAACCGTGGCGCTTCAGTTCCACTCTGCACTGTGTAGGCTCTTCAGGAAATATTCCAGTCAGGCCTGGGACTTTACATATTTGAGCCGTTTGGAGGTGAGAGAAGAGGGTGCTCAGGAGGGCTGGTAGCCATGGTAACCAGGAGGTATTGTTGCAGTGGTTAGGGAAGTAGTTGGGACCTCTGTTCAGAAAACTGAAGAATTCTCATCTTTGTAATGGGAATGTCCTATGAAAATGGCCAATGTGTCCTGAAAGAGAAAGAGAGACGGGGTTCTTGGGTGAATTTTGGATGGAGCCAGATGGTAGTCCTGTATATGGGGAACAGTTTTGATTAAACATCCTGAACTGTGATGTAGGCCCTGTTCCAAACTGAAATACCATTTCGGCATTCTCAGGAGGTGGAATGAGCAAGCCCAGAAAACTGTGAGTCAGCTGCTACTTGACCTGGTCAGATAGAGAGGGGTGGGCCGTATGATCCTGACAGTCAAGGCTTGTTAGGGATTGGCATGTGGGGTACCAGCTTCCTATTTAATTGGCGTTTATTTGAGAAGACTTTCTGTGCCTGAAATTGTGCTGGGCTTGTTCACAAATGCTGCCTTGTTGGTGCCAACCACAGCTCCAAAAGGTAGATACATTCTTTTGCAACCCTATTTTGTAGGGAGTGAAAGTGAGACTTAGCAAAGTAAGGAGACTTCTTCAAAACAGAATAGTGGGTAACTGAAACTTTGCAGGCTGTACTTTTTTAAAAAATTGCAAGAGTTCCCACCATGGTTCAGCAGGATACAAACCCGACTGGTATCCATGAGGAGGCAGTTCTACCCCGGGCCTCGCTCGGTGGGTTAAGGATCCAGCATTGCTGAGAGCTGTGGTGTAGGTTGTAGATGCAGCTCAGATCCCATGTTGCTGTGGCTGTGGTGTAGGCCGGCAGCTGCAGCTCTGATTTGACCCCTAGCCTGGGAGCTTCCATATGCCGTGGGTGCGGCCCTAGTAAGGAAAAAATAAAATGAAAAAAACATTCACAATCCTATGCTGAAGTGTTTCAAAATGACAAAGACCCTTCCAGGGCTTATGTGCTCGAATTCCACAACACTGGGCTTGACACCAAACACAGCCAGCGTACTTAGAAGCCTGCCACAGTGAAAATCTCTGGTCACAACCGAACAGTAAGACTGAGGTCTTCAAACTGGGTCATTTCTAATGACCAGATGTGGCCGAGATTGCAGAGAATGAAATTGAGAAGTAATTGTGGCAGAATATTTGTGATGTAGAGCAGGTTGGCTGTCTCCTTTAATATTTTATTCATGTTTCTAAGGGGTAAAAGTGCCAGTTTTGGCAACTAGGGAGGTTATAACTTCAGTCATTGAAGGGGAAACCTGGAAAATCAGGACCAAAACCTCGTTATGCTCATAATTAGGCTAAAAATAAAAGTATAGAGCAGCTGAGGGGAAACATGAGCTGTGGATATTGGATTTCCAGTAGACAAAGTTGAAGAGGAATGGATATGTGAAGTCATATTATTGTAGGTGAAGACAGGAAAGAAATGGATGGAATTAATAACAGTGCATCGGGAAAAGTAAGGGTGCTCTGCACTGATAAATAGAAGGAGAAGTAGAAGAAAATAAATGAATAGATAAAGCAAAGGATAAGTAGCCAATAATGAGAGATACTAAAATCCTAAGCTGCCACCAAAGATAATAAAAATATGGGAATGGGTGTGTAAAGATAATAAAAATACGGAATGGCTATGTACAAAATTTTAAAAGGCAGGAACAATGTATTAGGCAAAAATAGGGAAAAGAAATATCTCAAAACAATATAAGAAATCTCTGACTAATTGGAGAGAGACACCTAGTTCATAAAACCCTTATGAAAGTAGAGAGGAAATAGGGTGTCCCCAAAGGCACTGATTAGACACCTGGAGCACCCTGACTGCGAGCCGTAATAGAGAAAGAAGGGGTGTGTTATCATCTAGGGATCTGTTTTGCTTCCTATTGGATGCAGGCCAAACGGTGTGGGAAGAACAGGGAGGCATATCGGAAAGAGTGTAGACGGATTCGGGGATCATACCATTGGGCTTAGAATCTTAGCGTTTCGATGTGGAGGCGCCATGCCCTTTTCCTAATCACCGTAACCTCAGCTTTCCTCTGTCGAGCGGGACTATTAGTGCTCAAAACTGACGTGCCACTGGGAGCATCAGGTAGGAAAAACACATGTCAGCAGCCTACCAACGGGCTCCCCACACGACAGCTCTTCCGATTGCAAAGCGGAGCGGTGAGTGGAAAGAGCCATCACAAAAATGGGCTGGGAGACAAGGGAGGAAATGCACCTGGACTGAACCCTTGCAGTGTCCTGGGCATATACACCCACTACCGCTTTGACTCCTCACAGTAACCTTCTGACAGTGACATTAATTTCCCCAACCTTCAGACGCGTTACTGGAGGTGCTGAAAGCTCAACTGAAATGTCTTAGGTCTCTCGGCTGGTGGTGGGTCTGGACACCAAGCCCCGGTTTCTGAACCCAAAAATCTTGTTCTTTGCATCTGCACCCACCAATTAAAATATATAAACCATGTCAGCCTGTCTGGTTCGGATGCCTTTACTCTTCCTCTTTGGAGTCCTGTGTTCTCTCCTTAATTTCAAAGAGCTTTGCTTGCACCTCCAGTCCACTGAGTGGGGAAAGGACCTTCGGATGTCTTGGGAGTCCATGGGTCTGAAAAATTACCCCAGCTGCAGGTTGTCAATCCCAGTAACCACGCCAGGAGCAAAGGCACGAGAGACCTAAAAAGACTCCAAAAGCCATAGGCTGCAAAAGAGGAAAGCAAAGGACCAAAGAGATAGAGCCCTGAGGGGGCCTCCTCTGCTCCATCTTTCTGTCAGTTCAGCCAGCAGATCTTTTACTTAGTTAGAAAACTGCAGCCCCCAGTGAGTGTGGGCAGCCCTTGCAAATGTATTCTCAGCAAGGGAGGTGTCAGGATGGATTCATGAGAGGTATTTCGTGCCTCACAAATCACCCTGAATATTTCATATACATTAAAAAATTAGTAGACCAAACTGGAGTGGTGGCGTATAACTTACCTAGACTTGCGAGATGTTTTTGATACGGAGCAGGACAGAAAATTTATCTGTGGGCACATTAAGCCGCGCGCTTGGAACAAAATGCATTGGCTCTGCATTTGCGCCCATCAGAGAGGGCAGCAGAAAAAGCGGTGTTGTGGTGAAGCAGTAAATATGGGCGTAGCATAGAGAAATATTAGCTTCATTTTTCTTTATCTGCTGCAGAGCGCGCAGGTGAGTTTCTGTTCTCTGAAGGACAAGATAGCATTGCCCTGTATGAATGAGTTTAAAAGGCATAAACAAGGGAGTCTGATGGCCTAATTTGGAGGGTCCAGCGGGAATCTGCCTCCTTGCAGATAATGAGATCATATTTGGAGTAGCTATGCCACCAAGTGAGAAAATGAATTTAATAGAAATATCACTGCTATTTACAACCAAAAGGAATATTGGTAAAATATGCTGAAAAGAGCACGAATTCATGGCCTGGGACAATTTTTATGTTTGGAAAAGCACTTAGTATGTGATCCTTATCCTGTGGATAAATATACTATGAGTTTATAGTAATTCAGACCTTTGAGTTATGTTTAGCTAAGGTTGAAAGAGTTTGAAAATTCAGCCTTGAGCTACACTTACTGGCAGAAAATGAGTGTCTTGTATTCACTTTCTACCTTTCTAGGTTCTAAAACTCTCACACCTTGGCTCCAGTCTCTTTTTCTCAACCAGGGATGCGCCCCACTGTTGGTGCTCCAAGGACACTGGTTTGCCCTCAACTCTAAACAATAACCATGTCTTGATCAGTGATGAAAGGAAGCACTTGTTTTTTCTTCCGCTAACAAAAAATCAGGCACCTATGTGGATGTTTAATGTTTTTCTTCCTTTTGGCCCTTTGGCTTTCGTGCACACGGGTATGAGTTTCCTCAGAGACCTCCTGTTGTTGGTGATGGATTCAGAGTTTTTGGACTTGCAGAACACACAGATTCTTCTCTACAGATGAAGCCTCATTAAAGTAGGTAGTGTTTATGGAGCAGCCCTAGACTGGAGGCAGCCATGTGCTCCCAGCTCACTGAATGCTGGTCTCCCTGGAACCTAGTGGCTTTGCTCACTGTAGGAACGGGAACACACAGAAAGCAGCTCTTTCTTCAGACAGTGGAGAGTCAAGGAACGAGAATGGGTGGATCAGAGAGAGGAGTGGGATAGCAAGTGCTGATGACAGTCCCGCTGCTCTGTGACCATTCCTCAGTGCTTGCAGACGCTCTGTGTTTTTGAGTTCCCCATCTTCCCATGGCTCTTTTGTAAGTCACTTCATTTGAGTCGCCCAACATATCTTCTGTATCTCCATTTTCTTTTAGGTGAGCAAATGGAGTTTCAGCATTTTGATGATTTCTAGGATATGCATGCATGGATGACTAGCCCTAAGCCCAGAATTCTGAGGCTTGGGACCCTCAAAGAAGTCCATCTCTAGGCAGAGTCATGATCTGTCAGAGAAGCTTGAGAATCTCCCGTTCCCTTCAAGATATCTGATTCCTTCTCTCTTTCCTGATAAGAATCCCAGGTTCCTTTCATAGTTGGGGGAAATAAAATGAGATGAATGAGCTGGAGACTTCAATTGTTATAAAACTATTAAAGAGAAATCTGTCTTAAGGTAACACCTGAGGGGCCAGTAAAAATTGGTCGCCACAGAGGTGGATTTTTAAATAAAGGTGGAACAAAATTACACTCAGATCCCTAAGGATGCTTCTAAATAATCTTTTAAAACAGGGGGTTACGCAAGGAGGTGACCTTCCTGCCTCACTGCCTGGAAGTTTTATTCCAAGATATCCTGTGTCGAGCGAGCCTTAAAAAATCTGCCTTCCCCCAGTGAACACATGTGTCCCCTGGGTCTTCTCTTTCCTTGTGCAGAGCTTTATGCTAATCTTGAGAAAGGGACAGGTGGTGCTTTCTTCGAAACTGGGGACTCACCTACAATTTCAGCCCTTGAAAATCCAGTAGCATTTGGAGAATATTTTACTTCTGCAAATACTTGCTCATTTAATCATGTCTAAGCCCCCATCTCCAGCCTGCCCCTCCCTTGCTGAAAAACCTGCCGTGCTGCCCCGCCTTTCATGGCGCCTTATCCTGCCTTCAGCACCCCTTCCTGACTCTGCCTTGTGTTCTGCTAGACCCCACCATACACCTGCGAGTAGAAACTTCCTCAGCCGTCCCCTCCTGGGTTTAGAGTTTCTAAACCCAGTGTCACAGAGATAGATTTTCATATGCCCTGTACGTACCCTCCTGCCATTTCCTCAACACACAGACTGATAATTGCCTGTGACTGAGTCTGTGAGTCTGGGAGATTCTCAAAGGCAGAGACTGTAGCTGAAGCAGCCCTTCCTCCCATGCACAGAGAAGTGTTTGATCCACTGTTGGGAGGGAGTAAATGCTCGCTGGATGAAAGAATGAAAAGCGAATGCATGGGTGACTGGAAGACTTATTCTAGAAGGGCAGGCGCAAGCTGTGCCCCTCCCCAAGGCACATGTGGGCATCTCCACTTGCCCTGGCTGCTCCTCACCTGCCTCTCACAGTTCAAACCTTCCCGCACATCCAGACCGCCTCCGGAGTGTTTCCTTTATGAGCACGTTTCCATTATAACCTCACCTTACAGCTGCTTCATCAGTGAGTCTACCTGTGTGGATTGTTTGGTGATCGGTGGGGAAGGGAACAGCTTTGGGAAGATTTGAGTTAGGGTGAGATGGCTTAGCTGGGTGGAGAAACGCTTCCTCCTCAATCGAATTTTCCGTCCTCCCAAGCCAGGTGAAAGACGGACAGAGTGGGATTTGATGATGTCAAGCAGGAGATGTGGCTTGAGGAGCTTCGTGTCCAGGCGTGGGAGCTGGGCTGTGGGTTCCGGCCGACTCTGCGCCCGATGTGTGTGTCTCCTGAGGGGCGTGAGGAGGCAGTCCCATCTACCCGTTTCAGAGGGGTGCCTATTCTCAAGGATGCCTTTTCTCAAAGCGAGTTAAGATTTACCTGAAATGTACACCCTCGGTGCCACCAAGAAGGAACCACAGACATTAGCCCATCATCTGCCACTGTCCTCCGGGAGGTAGATACCTCACATCCCAGAGAGTGTACACCAGATGAAAACCACTTTCCAAAGCAGTCAGTCCAGGTGGGCAAAGATGAATACGATCCACTGCATCATTCTGTCTACACCTGCCTAAGAACATTGTTTCTAGGCTTCAGGCAGGATAATTAGTCTTGATTGTATTGTATTAGGATGGGGCTTTGGTCAAAGGCTCTTTATGAGCAGGATTCTATTAAGCTTCCTCACACACTGTAATAGAGGAAGCGTCTCGCTTACAGTGGGCAAAATGGGGTTCAGGGAACATGATGCTTCTGTAGAGGCGGTAGTGGGTGGGAGTCGGTAGTGACTCCCTGGCCCTGACTCCTAACTTATCTGGCATCCCACGCTCAGCCTCTCTCTCTGCATCATTTAAAAATCTCCACAATCAGCCAAAAGATTTATACTTCCCTATTACCTTAGCAGCTTCTTCCAAGTAAATCTTTTTTTCTCAGCACAAGGAATGAATTTAAAGGAATATATTAAATTTAAAAAATGGGCTTGCAAAGCAAGATTCTACTTTGACCCTAATATCTCCCTCAGATTCCTCCCTGCACACGTACGTCCTTATCAAACACGATTCACCTTCTCTAGAGACAGGATGAGATTGAAGTCATGGCCAAAGGCAGGAACAGAAGTGTGGGCATTATCTGTGCAAATAACAAGCAAGGGGATGGTGGCTGTGAGGAATTCCAGGTGCTAGACCACTAATTGTTGGTGTTTTCCAAGAGTAGAGGAATCTGGGAAGATTATAATTTTTAATAAGCTGCATTGAGAAAGATATTCTGAAGACTGAATTTTATTGATTAAGGTTACTGGGTTTTTGTTCTGTTTTGTTTTGTTTTGTTTTGTTTTTGCATTTTTTCCATTAGAGGAATAAAACAATCTTATTACTACAGCCGCATGCCAGATCATCCCCTTGGCTCCAAGAAATTTCACACATAGGCTCGCTGTATATGTGAAAAACAGCTCTATGAGCAACTTTTAAAGTAAATACCTAAATGCCCACATTTGATGGGCATACTCTGCTTTTCTTAAAACATGGAATGTATTTCTTACATGAATCTGATTTCAAAAGAATGAAGCAGAAAGGATACATGGTAGGCTTTTGATGGTATTCTAATTTGATCTAAAAATCACATCCAGTTAAAAATAACTTATTTTTGGGGGGGAAATGTTTTTTTTCCTCCTGATGAGAAAATGCAGTCACTTTGAGGAATTTTGAGAACTAGTACAAAAAAGTAAAGAAAAGCACACAGAATCTCACTTCTCAGAAGCAGCTGTTAATAATTTGGTAAATTCTCTCTTTCTGCTTGACTTCATTTATCATTTTTCCCACTTATCCAGTATCAGAGTGCCCAAAGAACTTGATGTATGTTCTCATATTTCTTTTAAGACTCTCTGATACCTGTTTTCCCATGTTGATAAAAATCTTCATGAACATTTTTAATACCAATTCAGTATTTTACTATATAACTACCTTAATTCCTTTATGTTATGAATGTTAGTCCTTTGAATGTATTTCTTAATGAAAGAAGATATAAGCAAAATGATTTTGAATTTAATTTGGAGGAAGAGTGTATGAAATCACAGAATTTTTGAAGCTAAAGGACATTTGGAAGCTCAAGTGCCAACTACCTTGTCACTTTCAGAGATCTGAGAATCCCAACCCAGAGAAAAAAGGCTATTCTAGGGTCCTACTGTGAATGAGCAGTGGACAGGGGACTGGAACTTAACTTGCGGTGATCTTCTTCTCAGTCCCTTGTTCTTCCTGTGGAAGGCATTTTCCTTCCTGGTCCACTCTCTGAGAAGGATTACTTATGAAACCAGCACCTGGGGCCCCACAGGAGCTGAAGATGGGACTAAATGGTGACCCAGTATAGAACACTGTTGTTATTTCAGACTTTAACAAGGTCTTCTGCCAAATCAGTTCAGAATGATGCCCTGAGAACACCTGGAAAAATGGGCTTCAGAACATTTCAAGTGCCAGCATCAGAAAGCGTGTCAGTGACATCCCAGAGGTCTCATGCATCATATCTAAGTGTCCTCGCTGTGATGTTCAAGCCAGGAACCTAATTAATACTCTTATAACTGCAGCCAGGTGTGTAAGCGTGTGTATGTCACACCTTCAAAATTGGGCGAGGAAGGAGTTCTGCTGCTGTTATGGAACTCAGGAGGAGACGGGAGGTGGGGAACTGGAAGCACTCTTCTCTCTCAGGTGACTGGGGCAGGTGGAAGCAACAGGGGAGCTGTGATTGTGAATTTATTATTGAATTAATTTTGAACAGCAAGAGAGAGACAGAATAGGCAGAGTGCGAGAAAGATGGGTGAGTGAGAAGGAAAGAAGGAAAGAGGCAGGAGGTGGATGGAGAATAAGAGGAAAAGGATGCAACATCTTTAAATGCTGATAATGCTAATAAATACTCCAATAATACTTGCATAAGAATGCCAGCTGTTGTGGACAGTTGTTTTCCTGTGGGGTTCCCTGAAATAGAGCATTCAAAGAGCTTACCCCAACCTCATTCTAAGCCCCATCTTCCCTGATTTAGAAGAAGACTAAATATAGGTTTGGGGGGAGCTTAGTGTTCTTAGAGAGATGTTACTCTGTCCCCTTTCCTGCAAAAAAGGAGAGGGTGCTACTTTTCCCTAAAACCAGAGAAAAGTAGGTAGGGTGGAATTAAAACAATCCCCAGATAAGGGGAAGGCAAAAGTCTCCATATTGAGGTCTTAATAGGCTTGCTGACCTGCCCTTCGAATTGAGACAGGCCAGGACCTAGGACCTGGGACCCTTTGGTGCAGTGACTGCTATGATTGCACCTAGACAAACATCTCCTTCAGCAATAAAATACAAAGAAACTATAAAGGACTAAAAATAACGATGGGCATGTGTAGTTGGGGCAAAACATTACAAAAAGACCTGAAAACCCAGCTGCCACTTCTGTAGGTGAGAGCAAAATCACGGTGTCAGAAGCAAAAGCAGGGTACTAAGCATGCCCCCTGCACACCACACCACCAAAGGGGTGGGCCGCCCACTTAAGCACCCCCTCTGGCCCAACCCCTGGACCCGCCCCTACCCTTGCCCTATAGAAGGAACCAGTTTGCCCCCTACAGCAAGTGAGCAAGCAAGGGAACCTATTGTTTGTTTTCACTCTGCCAGTAAAGCCTTGCCTGAATTTTCCTGTCTGGCCTCATCAATTTCCATTGATTAAGAAGGTCAAGAGACCCAAGGTGGTAACACATTATCAGGGCTGGAAGCTAGGCACAGTGATAGATGGTGTGCAGATATTTTCAGGTAAATGAGTATGTCTAGGATTCACACTCTCTCCTTCTACTCCCCAACTTCCTCTTAAGTTCTTTCTTCCTGAAAGTTCCAGCAGGGAGATCCCACATGTGGTTGCAGCGTGAGGTTTGCTTGAAGAAGGTAGTTGAGATGCAGGAGTGGTCAGGCATTGGGAGATGCAACAGAACACATCAGCTTCCTCATCTATAAAATTTAAGTATTACAGTGAATTAGAATATTTAGTATGATATCTAGTATTGTGTGTAGTTTGTTTTTGAGCCAGCGTTCTAAAGAGACTTATTATAAGGAATTGGCTCACACAGTTATGGAGACGAAGGACTGCTGATTATTTAGTTTCAGTGTCAGTCTGAAGGCCTGAGACCCAGGAGACCCGATGGTGTATAGTTCTTGTCAAAGGCCAACGGGCCTTAGGTCCAGAAAAAGCAGGTATTTCAATTCAAGTCCCAAGGCAGGAAGAAAGCTCTGTCCAAAGGTAGTCAGACAGACAGAGTTCTCTCTTACTCAGGGCCGGGTGAATTTTTTGTTCTAGTCAGGCCTTCAACTGATTGGATGAGGCCCACCCACATGAGGGAGAGCAATCTGTCTTACTCAGTCTCCTAATTCAAATGTTTATCTGATTGAAAAAACCTCCTCACAAACACATCCCAATTAATGTTTGACCAAATATCCAGGTACCTCCTGGCCCAGACAAGTTGCTGCATAAAATTAACCATCACAGTATGGTACTGGCATATTCTAGGAATTATAAACTGGTGAATATTGATTGTTCTTGTTATTTTTAATATCTTATTTTATTTTGCTTTACACTTCTTTTAAGGAAAATGCAAATAATCAGTAAACAAATTCTGGATGACGGTGGAGACCCGTGGTTTCAATAATACCTTAATCGCAACCTAGAGTCTGGCAAGACTGAGTTTTGCAGGTTGCAACTTTAAAAACACAAGAATTTTGTTTACTAAAATATTAGACATGGAAAGTTTTGGAGAATTTTTATGATAGGATTCATCTGTGAGTCACCTATAAAACATAATTTTAAAGGTATGGGTAGCAACCATATGACTGTACATCTGGGTCTCTACAGATACTCATACACACATACTCCGGAAGGCTTTTGATAAGTTTGGAATAGTTTAACCAACTTTATGAATTTAATTAAGCTTCCCTCCACATGGCATGTTGGAAGACACAGAGGTTTATATAAAGACCGTAATCTAGGGGGGAAAAGTACTTATTTTTCAGAATAGAAACTGGGTCTACAGGGCAACTAGGACATTTTGCTTGTCAGCAAAATAAATTTATTCTGAATTTATGAATTGATAATAAGCCACCTTCTCATAATGATTAATGGTAATTAACCTTTTAAAGCTCCATCACTTACCTGGCCATCTCTGGCTGACAGTCCTTGGAGGTAGGATAGAATGCTGATGGCGGAAAAGGCCTTTGTCTCGACTCCCAAGGTCCTGGAAGGGAGAGAACACCATTTCTGTGTGGAGATGTCACAAACGTGGGGCAGCCCCAGAGAATTTCAGATAAGGAGAACATACATGCACGGGCCATCATGGCTAGATGTTTTCATCCTGGAAAGATCATTGAAGACCGGAGTGAGCCAGATGTACTGCTTACAGCCGCCTGACTTTAAGTCCTTTTACCATAGGAACCCAACCAGCCTCCTTCATCTGTAAAATGGGTGAACAGTGATGATATCAACAGTATTTTTAAAGAAGTGTCCTGTGGGCTAGCACAGAAGGCGAGCCCCCCGCCAGGCAGTGAGCATCGCACTAGAGCTATCTTCCAAGGGAGGCCTCAGCACGCACCCCGACACTGGCCCAGATCCGCACCTCTTCTGGGCCTCCACGCCTGAGGTGTCGACAGTGAACCTCAGAGGTAGCTGGGAGGGCGTTTCTGGATTGGCATTTCGCATGCATGAGGCTTCTCAAGGTGCGCACTTAGAATCCTTTTGGAAGATAGGAAGGAAGCAGGACTCAGCAAAGAGAAAAGAAATGTAAGGCACGGTGGCAGATGTAGAGACCCAGAGCTGAAATGGCCCCAGAATGGTTGGTTAGTTGTTCTAGTCATGATCACTGGCCCATTCTTTATGCCCCTGCAGTGACCAGTCAGGAGCTGTGGGCTGCCCCAGAGAGTGTCATGACCTTGAGTTGGGAGAATCCCTGAAGGGGCTGAGAGCTGAAGGTCATTTGCAGGCTGCACTCCCAGCTGCTGTGGCCACCGGCACTTCACTGAAGGGGGCACTGCAGGGCCCATCACCTTCACTGAGCACCTCCTACCTCCCAGACAAGAGTCTGCTGAATGGAATCTGTCACATTCATTCGATGTGACTCACAACACAGCCCTTTCAGATAGGTGTTAGGATGCACATTGGTCACAGCAGAAAATGGAGGCTTCGATAAATCTAAGAACCAGTAAGTTGTGCAACTTAGAAATCCAGTTGAGTCATTAACTTGATTTAGTTTAATGTTAATTTGCTTGGGTCTGATGGTTTGCAGTGAATAGAGAGTCAGCTCACAGTAGTCACCAGTTCTTTCCAGTACTTCTCTGATTTTTACCTGAGAATTGGTTCAGTTTTCTTTTTTCTTCCCCCCATGCCTTTTTTTTTTTATCATTTTAGGGCCACACCCATGGCATATGCAGGTTCCCAGGCTAGGGATCAAATCGGAGTTGTAGCCGCTGGCCTACGCCACAGCCACAGCAACACGGGATCTGAGCCACATCTGCGACCTACAACACAGCTCACGGCAACACCAGATCCTTAAGCCACTGAGCAAGGCCAGGGATTGAACCTGCATCCTCATGGATGCCAGTTGGGTTTGTTAACTACTGAGCCATGACAGGAACTCCCAGTTTTCTTCCCTTTCAAATTCTACTTCTCGGTAGGATTCTTTCCAGACCATGACTCAGCTCAGGGGAAATCATCTTAACCTCGTTTTTGCTCTCTGAGAATCTGGCTAGCTCTGTGAACTTGCAGAAGTTACATATCTTCCCTGAGCCTCTAGTTTTTTCATCTGGACTATGGGGATGATAGTGTGCCTATCACATCAGCTTTCTAAGATTAAAAAAATAAATGCATAGGTATCATACTTAGAAGTATGCCTAGTCTATGGTAAGCACTAAGGGTTTGCTAGTTTATTTTTTGCCTGTTCCTCTAATAAAATGTATGTTAGCTGTATTATCGTTTCCGTTCATGTCTATTGATTCTCTTATTTATAAGCATTTGTTTTTTAAGGATAAAGTAGTGTGATATTTACCTTAATATATTTAGGACCTTGCATAATGCCTCTTAGCAGTAGGTACCCAATAAAAGGCTTTTAAAATGAATTACATTTTGACAAAAATAACTAAGTTTTATCAATTATAAGCCATTAATACCTTTCAGAATTTTTCATTTGTCTCCATGCATCACCCGAGTCCAAGTTACCGTTTCTTCCTTCTGATTTGAAATTAGATCTGAGATCAAAGTCTGGCTGGCATTTGTTACTTAACTAGTTAAAGCCCCTATTTCTCCATTAGTAAAATGGGAGTAGCTAGAGTGCCTACTTGAGGGGCTTGTAAGGAGCATTAAATGAGATATGCAAATAGAGTAATTAATCCAGGACATGGCACATAGCAACCAGCAGATGCTGGGTTCAGTAATAGCAACAGCAACTACAGCAAGTTCCACCGAAATCATTCTTCTTGTTGGATTTATTCTGTGCTTCCTAGCCTTCTGTGGAAGTAAACACAGGAGTAGAGTGGCACAGTAGAAAGAGCGTACATATTGGAGTCTGGTTGCATCAAAAACTATCTCTTAACCTTTGAGCAAGTTAATTAATCTGCCTCACTCTTCATTTGTATATGGGAACAGAAAAAGTGCATATATTCTGGCAACTCTAGGAATAAAACTTCCAGGGAGTTCCTGTTGAGGCTCAGTAGGTTAAGAACCCAATTAGTATCCATGAGGATGCAGGTTCAATCCCTGTCCTTGCTCAGTGGGTTAAGGTTCCAGCACTGACACAAGCTGCAGCATAGAGTGCAGATGCAGCTTGGATCCAGTGTTGCCATGGCTGTGGCATAGGTTGGCCGCTGTAGCTCCAATTTGACCCCTAACCCAGAAATTTCCATATGCTGCAGGTGCGGCCCTAAAAAAAAATACGAAACAAAACAAAACTTCCAGTTGAACTAATGTAACCCATTTGCTAGTTGTGGGGAGAAATAAAGTTTCAAATTAATAGGATATAAAGCATATATCCTAGAATTTTTAGGGTTAAATGTAATGCATCTGAAGCATTCCTATAGCTACTGAGACCCAATAGCTCCTATGAAACGTTCGCTCTATGACTCGTGCTATTAGCGTGCATATGAAGTAGTATGTTGTGGATACTGCAGTTATTGAGAGAGTCTGGGGAAATCTGGCACACAGTGGACCCTCCACATCCATCAAAGTCTTTCCATTGTGGAGACTGTTCCACCTCAGATGAGATGGGAGATTCCACGGCCCCACATCCCATACAATGCTCAGGAGAATGTTGTGTGGCGAGGAAAACACTCTGACAAAATCTATTTTAATGAGACATCCCGTTAGCTCTGGCTGCTCCCAGGTCAAGCCACCTGTGTTGGAGCAAGAACGCTAATGCACTAGGTGGTCGTGCCATTCCGTCTGGTTGGGCTCTGGGTTTTTAATGAAGCAAGCAGGCTGCACGCCCAGGAGGTTTCAGTATGTGTGTGTGTGCCTGTGTCTCCAGTGACAAATGATTTTCCTCCTCAAAAGAATGGAGAAAAATGACAGAATATGAAGGCTCAAAATGTCCTCTGATTTGCATCTATCAGAGAAGATCTGATCCAGACCTTCCTATACATGCATATGACCCTCACACGAGGCAGAGAAATAAAACACACCCTGCTTTTCCAGGGGATGAGGTAGGGGGAGGCTAACACACCCTCCACGGCTTTAACAAAGGCTAGTGTCAGCTGCTTAACTTCTTAATGATAAATAATTCATACACATCAAAGCAGCCCTCACAAAGTATTTCTTCCTGAAGCCTCAAAGACAGTGAAACAACAGCCAAAAGGCCAGAAGGGGAAAGTTTTTTTCAAATCACATCATCTCTACTATTTCTCCTCCCTGCTCTATAATATCCATGCTCTGGACTTGATTGAAACTGACTGCAATATTATTTTACAAAACTGTTTTAAAATCCTTTGATTTGCTTCTGCTCCCATATAATGGCAAACTCCTATTTAGCCTTCAAAGCCCAGCTCAAAAGTCACCATGTTTTGAAGTCACCTCTGCCACACAGCTTCCCAACAAAATCAGTCTAACCTTATCCCTTATATTAAGCACACTTCCTTTATTGCAGTCATTCCTGAGATCTTACTCTTTTAAAGCTGTGGATCAGACTCAGAACTTTTTGAAGTTAGATACCCTGTCTATACATATTTCAGAATCACCAGCCCCCAACAAGAGCCTGCAGTACAGAGGCACTAAGTAAGTTGTCGTGGAATTGAAATGACTTGAATTCTTGAAATGAATAAAGACCATACTTAAAGTGAAGAATGGAAAAGCTAATGTATATGAAGTCTATAAAAACCAAAAGTAGATGAAAAGAGTATTCCTAGAACCTCAAAAACATCATTCAGTATTATTTTTGTCATTTAGTATTTACTAAGAACCCAAATCAAAAGCTTAGAAATGCAAGGAGTTGGAGGATCTGTTTGGAGAGCTTATCAGTACTCTTTAGGAACATAAGCATTTTAAAGAGAAATATTCATCAGAACTGAGATAAAATTTAAAATGGCAGAATCACAATCCAGGTTATTTTTGTAGTTTGTCTTAAAACCTAAACTCCTTAATCTCCCTTTCTTTTTGATCATCATAAATGAAAATTTACTACAGACGTACACACATCAAAATGCAGATGTTACCCACTTTTTATATTTCTCAACTGGCTGCTGCTTTCTCAAAATACTACTTCAATATCAGAGGAGAACACATTTCTTTTGTGGAGTAAATGCTTGTTATTAAGGGAAAATGTATATATATTAAGTAAACTATTCACTGAATATATTATAACCCTAGTATGTTCCAGATGTTGGGTCAGTTTCAAAGGGAACATTACAAGACCAATCTCACAGTCATGGACCTCACAGTCCAGCAAGGGAGAAAGATGCAGTGAGATGATAGTTTTTAAAACATATATTTTGTTTGCTTAATTTGTGGATTGTTATGGTTTTGCAGAAGATGTAGTGACTGATTCTCTTTGGAAAGTTAGAAGCAGCTTAAGAGTAGATGTTTTCTAGTCTGATTTTTGAGGGATGAGTGAAAAGATATTCTGCAGTGGAAGAGAGGCAGTTGGAGCCCATCAAAAGAAATTAGCAGTGCTTTCCAAGATCTGGGGCTGTGGATGGTATCTTTGAAAAATTCCTTTTGGTTGTGGCACCTTATTGATGGTGAGGGATGAAGCAGGTGAAGCTAGAGGAAGTAGGAGGTACCTATTGCTGAGCGCCTTGAATTGCAGGTTAAATGTTTCCACTGTAAGATGATCTTACCAGCCTCTTGGGTGGTAAAATGGAGAGAAAGAGCCTTAGGGGCGTCAATTAGTCATTTCTGCAATGAGTGAGATGGTGGCAATTTGAACCAAGGCTATGGAATAGAATGAAGAAGGGTCAGTCTATTGAAGGTTATTGAGCTCTTTCTGAGGTTGTCAAATGGAAAGATGGACATGAGATTGAGGGTAAGGAGTAGAAAATGACTGCTTAGGTGTTATACAGAGTTTTTCATGAATGTAGTTACATAGTTTCCAAAAAGTTGGGAACATAGTGCAGTTCCTTTAAAATGGATATATTGAAACCAGAGATACTAGGACAATTATAAACTGACACATACTAAATTTGGGGTGAAGGGAATGTGGGTGGGGAAATTAACTTGGTCTACAGGGACAGGAAACACAGGTTGGTTACCTTAAACCACTGTTACATGGTTACCATTGTAACATTGTCACACTGTTACAACTATTACAACATTGTAACATTGTTACAACTGTTACAACATTGTTTGCCATTGTCTTGCCCTGTGTTTGCAGGAAAGTTAGAATAAAATGTCTTAAATAAGCCTTAAATGATGAGGCAGAGGGAGCTTTACCTCTTAAACACATGGGAAAATCTGCCTTTGGTTGAACCTGATAAAAAAAGAATTCTAATTCCTCATCAAAAAGCTAAAATTTAGTTTTGCCTCCTCTTCTGAAATGTAAGCTGCTAGCTCTTCATTCATTAATGTGTTAACAAGCATTTACTGAGTACCATATGTCAGACATTGACCATGATACTAAGAATGCAAGAGAGAGAGCAAAGACAGACATGACCCCTGTTCCCAGGGAATTTAGTCTGCTGAGGAATGATAAGCATTAATTAAATAATCACAAAAAAAACTGAATAATGAATGAAATTTGAGATTAAATCTCAAAAGGGACACAACAAATTTCTGCAAGTACATATAACAAGTATGTATGACCTATACCAAGGGGTGGGATAAGGCTTCCCCAAGAGAGTAAGATTTGAGCTGTGATCTGAAGTATATGAGAGTTTATTAGAGTTCCTGGCAGAGGGAGCAGCTTCTACGAAAGGCCTGTAGCCAGAAGTCCTGAAAGAGTTATCTTGTGGCTAGGAGTACAGAGGACAGGTAGAAGGGAAAGGGACCAGTACTTTGAAAAGAGGCAGCAAGTCAAGAAAGAGGCCATACACTGTCTTACTAAGATTTGGGCATTTTTTTCTTTTATTATTCTAAGAGCAGTGAGTTTCTGTGCACAAGTAAGTTCCATGATTTTGTGCCTTCAGTGTACATATTGCTTTCATTTTTTTAATACTTCACCATAATACTTGTTTGTTTGTTTAATTTTTTAGAGCCATACCTGCAGCATTTGGAGGTTCTCAGGCTAGGGGTCAGATGAGAGCTGCATCTACAGGCCTACACCACAGCTCCATCCCAGATCCTTAACCCACTGAGCAAGGCCAGGGATCAAACCTGTACCCGTTGGGTACTAGTCAAGTTCGTTACTGCTGAGCCACAATGAAGACTCCACAACAATACTTTTTGATCAGAACTATGTATCTGAGTCTGAGCAGGAAGCTAGAGATGGTGAAATAAATTAGATAGATTTCTAACTCTCCAGAAACCCATGGTTTACAAGAGAGGTAAATAATCAGGCAATTATGAAACAGTGTAAATAGCGGTAGGGGGGAAAAAAGCTAGAAGGTGCTAATAGAGGTAGCCTCCTCGCTAAACCTCAGGGCACAAGGACAGGTCCCAGGTGGATAACATCTGAGCCCAAAGGACAAACATAAATTTCTAAAATATTTAGAATAACACCTAATGTATATGTAGTACTTACTGTGTGCCAGGCGTGCAGATAAATGTTTTTCAAATATATTTAAGAAGACAAAAGCCATATGAGGTATGCCCTATTATTATCCTCCTTTTAAAGATGCAGAAACTGAGAATCAGAAGCTTTGAGCAATTTTGTCAGGATCGTACGGTGAGGACATGGGACAGCCACAATCTGGACAAAGATGCTACGTACTTAAAGGTACTTAAAGTGAAGGGCTGGAGAGCAGGGAGCTTAAATTGTAAATTTCAGATCAAAATATTAAAGCATGAGATGTGTTAGTTTAGAATGATTACAACCTCTTTGAGGAATTTCTGAGGGTCTGTAAGTGCAGCATCTTTGCCCAAATTTATGGATAAGAGCCCCAGCCAAAATAACACTAATCTCCAGCCTTAAAGCAATGGAATCTTTTGTGTGATAGGCATGCCAGAAAGGAGTAGTGCATATGCATCAGAGAACATGTCACTACTCAGACATTCCGAAAAGACTTGTTTTTATGTCATTTGACTTTCCTTCTCTGCCCCTATAATTACTTCATTTCAGCTAAATCACACTGTATTATGATTTAACAACTGGAACAGTCACTTAAGCATTGATATTTTGCAAACACCTTCCATCGTCCTCACTGGCTATCTGGACTCATAAGGGAGAACAATGAGGGATCCCCTAGGGGCCCAGATGAACCGTGTAGATGTGCCCAGTGGTCAGTGTTGTGGCTCCAGTACTGCCCTGGTTAATGGCTGCTGATATCCTGTTAGTGGATTTTGAGGTAGAACAACCATTGAGTGAAGCAGGGAACAGATTGTAGCTTTTCTTTTTTAAACAATTATTTGTTCAATTGAAGTATAGTTGATTTACAGTGTTGTGCCAAGATTGTAGCTTTTAAAGCAGAGCGAAGTTGACACTGGGTGGGGAGACAGGGGACAGCAGGAATATTCTGACTGTAGGCTGCACCTTTAACCTCTTCTTTTGAAATTTACCCCTCCCCTCTTTGGCCCTTCTAAATCATTGTCAGCCTCTCTCTATACCTAGTTACTTCCAAATGAAGAGACAAAATGCATTCTGAAAGCTACGTGATGAAATGCAGAACCCTAATTATTCCCATGCTTCCTGAAGATTCGAAATTCCAGCCTGTGTTTCATTCCCGTGCATTGCTTGTTAGCTCCACACATGTGTAAATAATCAAATGTATCTAATGGTCAATGAGTTTTTTTCTCTGTAAAATGCATACCTACTAGGAGGAGGCAGAGCCCTGAGTGACTTATACTTGCAGAACCACAGAGGATTAGTCCTGCAAGGGGTCTTGAAGACTGCCCTCCAGGCCCCGTCCTTTGATACAGAAGGGATCTTGAGCCCATATGGGGGATGTGAGCTGCCCACGCTTGTAGGATGAAAACATGGATTTCCAGACCTTAAGCCACCTTTGTTTCAGCTCTGCCGCACAGATCTAAAATAGCATTGCTTTTCATACTAAACTGTAGATCCCCTTACTTCCTCATCAAAGGCATAATCAATCATCATTTGCAAGGCTCTCATTTTAAGAAGTAGGAAATGAAATTCCCCAGTGTCATTACATTTTAATTTGCAAAGAACCACTGATTTGGGAAGCGGAACCTCTTAAGAAGAAGGTCACCAAAATGCATGCTGGCATCAAACCGTGCTTCCCAAACTCACTGTGGGTCTAGAGCAGTGATCAGCAAACTGTTTTCACTAAAACTTTGGGTAGTAAACATCTTAGGCTGTGTGGGCCATATTGTAGCAACTGCACAACTGCTCTTGTAGCAAAAAAGCTGCCACAGACAATACAGAAAGGAGTAGGTGTAGCTGTGTTCCAATAAAACTAGGCATGGACACTGAAATTCATATTCTATATACTTTTCACATGACAACAAAATCTTGTTCTTATTTTTTTTTTCTATTTTTTTAAAGCAATTAAAAATGAGGAAACTATTGTTAGCACACAGCTATCCAGAAACAGATGGTGGACTTGGATTTGTCCCTTATGCCGTAGTTTGCTGATCCCTGGTGCAGAGTTAGATACTTGTAACTCTTTCTCATTATGGTTTGTACTAACGGAAAATCATATGTTTGGCCATGGAAGAATTTTTTTAAAGCACAAGTCCTGTTTTTCATTGTATTCCACATAAAAAAATAATTTCTAGATGTTCCCTTGTAGAGAAATCTTCACAGTAGGGTTAAAGGTAGAGCATAAATGTATTCTTTCCCTTCTAGATTATAACCCTCTTCAAATGAGTACTGTGTTGCATTTGTCTTTGAGTCACCAGTATGTGTTAAACCACCAAGGTCAAGTCATCAGCACTTAATAAAGGGTTCTTTGGGTAGAATAAACCATGTCAGTGCCCTCTTTAGGACACTTCAAATTTTCCCTCTCACTGCAGACTTTATGAATCCAAGTTTAGTTTGAGTGCTCTTATCACTTTTTTTCCTTCATTCATTTATTTGATAAATATCTCTTGAGCACCTACCAGGTGGCATTCAAGGCCCCCTGCCATAGTTGAAATGGGATTCTGGTCCCACGATGTGCCTCCATTCACATTTATTAATTTATTCGATGAATATTCAGTGCATATGGACTATCCAGAATGTGCCAGTGGCTGTCCTAGTTTCCGAGAATAAGTAGTGACCAAGGCAGTTAAGAATTCCTGTCCACATGGAGCTTTCTGCTTGGTGCGGATACTGTTAAAAATAATCACAGCGAATGACTTGCAGTTTTGACAAAGGCTAGGAAGGAAAAGGACAGCACTATGAGATGGTGAATGGTCTGCTCCGATCACACTAGAGGTTGTACAGAATCCAACACAGCCTTACCCTCCCGTGCTGAATCCTCTGGGAAGCTCCAACCATCCACACATAAAGGTCCCATGGATGATCTCCTTCCCTTAAAATTAGTCTCTGCCTCCACTTCCCCAAGCCGAGCTAATTGTACCTGTGGCGATGCTCCCCCTGCATGCTCTTCTTCTCTGACTGCTATCTTTATGTCTCTATATTTTATTAGATTTGAGGGCTTTGAGTACTGGCATGCCTTGTTCAACATCGTCAGCCACAGTTCTAGTCACCCAGAATGGTGTCAGACCCAGCAGGTGAGGGATATTGAACACGTACATGAATAAATGAAAAAAACATGCAAACATCATGGCGGCGGGCTAAGTTTATGGTACACAGAGAATGGCTTATGGGAATGTTTATATTACGCTTTAAAAATGGATCAGCCCTTTGCAGATACCTTCCACCCCTCTCCCACACCCCCAACCCCAACACACCCATATCTAAATTTCAAAACAACGTAATTTTCTATTTCTCTTCTAGTCCAGAAAATTCACCATTAAGGAAGAAGTTCAAGTTGCTTTACTCATTATTGTAGTTAGGGACTCTGACATCTTACTCCTTTTTCTTCAGTCTGACTTCACTCAGCAGTTCCAGAACCTAAGTCTCCTCTTATCTGAATGGGGGTTAGGAAGGCAGCAACTTGCTGGGACTCAGCAATCTGCAGAGTCCAACAGAACCAGCCTAAAACAGCACTCTCCATCAAGAGATGACACTGTTTAGCCCCAATTAACTTGAGTTTTAAGTTCAGGGGTTCTGGTTTACTAACATGAATCAATACTTTATCAATTTTGTAAATTCAAACCATAGACATTCCATGACAATTTTTGGAATTAGTATTAAAATCCTTCCAAGTGAGATGTCATTTGGAGCCAGATCATGCTCCTGTCAGGAGACGTTGCAGGTTGATCATATTTCACTTTTGTTGTAAGCGTGAACAAAAATCCCTAGAGGGTTTGCTGAAAGTGGGAAGAAGATAAAACACATGTCCAGATTCTTCAAGTTGCTTCTTAGGGCTTCTTAGGGTTGTACATGAAATTTAGTGAGAAACATTTAAGAGAGTATAAATGAGCAACTAACCATCTTACTTGTCATTAGGAGATTGCAGGATAGACAGAGTATGTGCACCATGCTCGGGGTTCCAAGGAAAATTGGAGGTTGGGCAGCAGTCCAAGGGGACATGACTTTGAACTTGGTTCGAAATGCAGGCCTGTTTTGTGCATAACCACAGGCAGTTGGCCTAGTTTCTAAAGGACTTGTTTTCTCTATCCACAGAATGGACATGTGCCTCACTATAGCAAAGACCTTTGTGAATGTTATACAAAATGTGAAATATTATATTTGGAGCTATATTATATTTGGAGCATACTATGCTCCTTAGGGCTAGGAGCACAGTAAGCGCTCAATAAATATTAGCTGATGTTATTTTTACCTCCAGAACCAAATGTTTCAATGTTTGATGATTCCCAGTCCAGTTTCAGTGTTCTTTTGAATTTTCTTGTCTTCATTCATTCCTTTGTTCAGCACACATTTGTTAAGCATCTACAAGGTGCTTGGAACTTTGTTACACCACAGAGAAGTGAGTGATGAATGGCAAGGCACAGTCCTGCTTTTCATGAAGCATATGGTGCTCCCCAATCTGCCACGGGCAAATACGTCATTTTTCAAACAAGATATTCAAACAATCCCAAGCTTTCTCTGCTATGAGCAGTTTGTCTGCCAAGAATTCTCCTTCTGTGCTTGGCACATAGTAGTTGCTCAGTAAATGCCAATTGAATGACTAAATGTCAGTCGAATGCAGAGATGGTTAATGGTAATGAGTGTCTCATATTCTTGAATACTGGGGGTTGAGTCAGAGGCTGTAAGGCCCTTTTTTAATGTTTTTGAGAGAATGTGTTATGCATGCATGGGCTTTGCTTAATTTACTCTCAAAGAAAATATCCTGTGGAGATTTGGGCATGTTAGGTTCAAATTCTGGAACTAACGTATTTCTAGTTGTCATGGTAACTGTGTTATTGAACTGTATTATTGAGGTAATTAGATACTAACCTGAGTGTTTGGGAGAGCCAGTCATTTCAGGAGAGGATTTTGATTGGAGAACAAGAGTCCTGTTGAACTTTGGGTCTTCTGCCTCCTAGGCACCACTCCTGGAAGGAACGCCAGAATCCACCAGCTCTTATGCATTAGTTTGCTAGCCCTGCACAGCAAAGAACCACCCACCTCCTGGCCTAAACAACAGAAACATATCATCTCGCAGTTCTGGAGGCTTGATGTCCAAAACCAAGGAATCAGCAGGGTAGACTGATAGACTACAGACTCATAGACGTTAGAGGGAAGGGTCTTCTCCAGGCTTCTCTCCTTACTTAGCGTATTGACGGCCATCTTCTTGTTACATGACATTCTCCCTGCATCTGCCCCTTATCTTCCCTGTGTACGTATCTCTGTCCAAATTCCCTCTGTTTACAGGGATGCCAGTCACATGGGATCAGGACCCAAGTGATCTCACTCTAACCTGATGGCCTCTGTGAAGACCCTGCCTCCAAGTAAGGTCACATTCAGGGGGGATGAGGGTCAGGACCTCCGAATATGTATCTGAGGGAAACACAGTTCAGTACATGATACCTTTTCACAGGCAGGGGAAACTGGATCTTACTAGCATGCTGTGTGGGACCTCCAAGGCTTTAGAAGATGTTATCAGCAGCTTCACTAACTAGAGAAGGAAAAATTGAGACCCAAGAAGGTGAAGCTACTTGTGTCGGGTCATGTCACTGAGAGAGGTGGAATATCCTCCTCGTATGTGGTACCCCAAGTGTGAATGCCCATTTTTATCCGGTCACGTCCAGATGTTTCATGTTTCTTTTATGAGAATCTCAAGCAGAAGAATAGCTATTGTGATTTTAGTGCTCAAATCCATTAGGAGAAGGGCAAAGTCATCCAGATTCCCCCAATATTAACTTAAAATCAGTTTGGGGGAGCCCTGGCAGGCCCAGCAATAAAAGAGATCCAAGGCCCACTTACCTTCCAGGCAGTGAACCTATAGGGCCACCAAAGCTGTCATTGTCTTGCCTCCTGAAAATGAAATGTTAATTTCCCCACCAAGACCCTTCACCGATTTAGTTTGTAAGGCTAATAACAGTTCACATAAGAACAAGGGAAGTGCTATCTTTACTTTGATGTATGATCACAAAAAGAACTATCTTTAAGATTCCCTTCCAAAGGGTGATGTTTATGAATCCCCTTTCAGTGAGGGATATAAAGGGATTTGTCAAACCCTGGTGTGATTTTAGTGATGTAGGAGAACAGCCGCCTCGTTCACTGAGTTAGCACAATGCGAGCTCAGGAGCTGTGCTGCCCTCCTCCTAGAGAGCCAGCCCTGGGAAGTGGAGCTGCCCCAGCCTCCAGGGCCTCTCAGGGATTCCAGGGTATTATTACCCCTTTCCTCTTGCTTATTAATTAATTGATTTGTTTGTCTCTTGTGGTCTTGATTTGAAAAGTGAAGAATACAATGGGAGACTTTTCATAGCATTGCCATTCACAGTCCTGGCTGGGCCTTGACACCGGAAATATCAAAGATATTGAAGAGATTGGGGTCATCATTGGTGCTTTACTTTCCAACTCTGTGTAAAATAGGCGACTGGACTTGAATTCCTAACAAAGGCTTCCTGCACAGCTGCTGGGTTTTGTCTGCAGAGCAAGTTGTCAGCGATAGAGTGTGTAGCAACATCTTTCAGAGGCAGGAGAGTAATACAACACCTTTGTTTTTGATGTGTCAGTTCTTGGTTGCCTGATAAATGGGTGCTGTTTCATATTGCTTCTAAATTTTAAAGGAACTTTTGTATAGCCATTTTGCTGATGAGAAAACTAAGGCTGGAGTGAATTCATAACTTTGTCAAATTTATGCAACTCCTTTAGGCTCCAAAGCATAGATTCAAATCCTTATTGACCTAATTCTTCCTACTCCACTGTGATCCCACTCATCAGATGTCCATATTAACCTAAACATCTGTTCATTGATAGGTCTTTGTGCTTCTAAATTAATTTACTTGACCCATGATGAAGTGGATCAGTTCTCTCAAGAACACTGTGAGAGATGTGGTCTCTTGAAGATTGACTCTTTGTTAGATTTTCCCTCAATTAGGATGAGGTTTATTGTTTCGCACTTTAGACTCTTCAAGGAGAAGTTTGTGGATATAATCCTCTCTGTGAAGAAAACGTAAAAATACCACATCTAGATTCTTATGACCTTGGCTGTCATTTAGCTTCTTGAGAAGAGCAGTGGGGTGGGAAAAGCATGGGCTGTGAATCATGAGCTCTGTGTGCTCATCCTGCCTGTGACCATTTGTATGACCTTGAGTAAGTCACTCAAGTTATGAGTCATTGTTTGTGAAATGAGTAAAAGAATGGGTATGCTACTTAAAAGCACAGGAGCGTATGCGCATTCACATACATTCTTCCCCCTACACAGTGTGTAAGTTTGTTTAATTATAAATGCTCAATAGTTACTGTCATCCTACTAAAAATCAGCCTCTGCCCTAGAGCTCTTATATACTTTAGGTACTCAAGTTATTCTTATTTAGCAGGTAAGATGATGGAAGTTCACAGAGATGAGAAGAATCCCCATGGTCATACACTACACTACATTGTAGTGAAGGTACAAGTTAAACTCAGGAACATCTGACTTTAAATACATATTCCTTTTACAGTATATATTATCCCTTCTAACATCATCTGTAAAACTTTTACCGTGATTTGTATAGGTACAGCTTTAAACTTGAAGTTAGTTCTAAAGGCAGCTCAGTAGATGATCCAGCCTTCTAATGGGGTGTCTGACAAAGACCATTAAATTTCAGAGTTGCTTGCTTCTCTGGGCCACACAGAGACTAAGGCCATGGGTGTACATGGCCATGCAAGTGGACAGAGATCTTGGTCTTAGTGTTCCAAAGATCCCCTGAACTTGAAGGTGCCCAAGACAGGCGATTACCAGCTTCACGAACAGCATTTGCTTCTGTGGGCAGGACAAGACAGTCCGTCACCAACCACCTTACCTGCCTTGAAAATGTGGCTTGTGAGCCTGACACCTGCTACACAAATTTTCCAGTTCCCATTTGACTAACGTTCTACTTATCTGGCTATGCTTTCCTGTGAGGGAAGCTTGATGATTTGACCTAAACAAACAACTGTGACCACAGCTTGTCTTCACTAGAAGGTGGGGCGAGTCCACCTTTGAAGGTGCAGGGGGGCTATTTTTGGCATCCTCTTTAGTTACCGTGTTCTGTTTTCATTTTTAAGCATGTCTTTTGTCGTAAAACAAAACCAAAGGGAAACACCCCATATCTTTCCTGGAAGGAGGAGGGCTCAAATAGTTTGTGGATAAATCAGCATGGGTTAAAGCTGAAAGGTAGTTCCCATCACCATATCAGAACCACCAACAAGTGTCTCTTCAAATGTATTTCCAGAATTCTAAACCCTCCATATTTTCATGCGTGCTGGTCTTTGCCAGGTGCATATGTTCTCCTCATCTCATTCTGAAACTGGATTATTTATTTATTAGTTATAAATTAAGCACATACTAAGAGCCAGGTAGAGTGGTAAGCAGAATAGAGGCCCTGCCAGCCACAGCTTGTGGTGTGAAAGACAGACGTGAAAACTAGGCTAACAAAGTACATTGTCAAGGGTCACGACCACCTCTCCTGGAGGGCTGGAGATGGGAATTGCATCTTCACTTCGTGTATTTAGTATTTTCTCATCCTCCTGTCACATTTCACATTTCAGTTCATTCTACAACTTAGTCATCTCCCTTAAACGCTGTACCAAATATGTTCTCCCCCAACCTCTCCCTATCTTCTAATTCAAAAGTTTCCCAGGATGCTTGAGACTCAGGCTATACATCAAGGTTTATCTTCAACAATCCCCTCCATCAGCTTTGCCTCCCAGAGGAAACATTTTTAGCACTTTCCTCACACAGATCGGAGAAGTTCTTACTCATAACCTTGGCTTTGGCTGCTTCTCTCACCTCATGTGTTGTCTACCTATGAATCCATCATTGTCACTTAAGACCCAGCTGTAGACTCAGCTTCCTCCAGATCTTTTCCAACTAAAACCATGAAATTGTAGAGTTGTCTGAATCATCCACGTCATCCTCACCCTAGTCCGGTAGTTTCATTATTGATGAATAATATTGTTCCCATTCAATGTTCAGAAAACAGAGTGATTGATCCCAATATTTAAAGGAAGGTGCACCCATTGTTGAGTTCTCGTATCTCTAGTAATTCCTTTTTAGGCAGCCCTGATTTGCTTCCCTGGATCAACCTTAACATTGGTTCTGCTCTGCCTTTTGGAGGAGAAAAACAATTCTATCATCTTTTCAGCTCCTACTCTTCACATGAGTGAAGGCAGGTATTTTTCTTCCAATATCAGCCTGCTCATATCTCTTCTTCCACCTGAATATTCTAATAGCTTCACTCCTCCTGAGGAAATGGTCTGCTCTTCCAGTGCCCCATTCACATGCACTACCCCAGGGCAGCCTAGAGCCACATTTCCAAGTCCCTCTTACAGATATAGTTCACCTGTCTCTTCTCTTCTGCACTGATGTTGTTATTCAGACTAAGTTCATAATTGTTTTGCTCGGCAGCTGTTTCATGCAGGTGCTCATTGTGAGACCAAGGTCAACAGAACAAGCTTCTTTTTCTTCAGACTGCCACTTAGGCTGACCCCCTCCAACCACTGCTTGGACAGTAGAACTTAAATTTGATCTAGATAAACCCATGCAGTGTCTACCCCACCACGCAATTCTTCCACAGAGTAATTTGCCTTCTTCACTAGAGTTCTAAACATTGAAAATTTCAAAAGCGTGAGCAAAAGTCACAGGTATTGAGAGCCGGCCTAAAATATTTAAACGTCATCTAATTCCAAATGACTGAACTGTCAGGAATAAGTTATGTTTTACACATCAATGTAATAATAGTTAATTATGATGCTTTATATTTATCTACCGACTTTCTCCAGAGACATTGGCAGAGTAAAGTAAATCTAACATCAATATTAAAAAATAAACCCCTGAATTAACACCAGCATGATGCCCCCCAAAACCAGGAGGCATAATATAAAGCTCTCTGACAGCCTGGAAATGAATGGTTTTGCAAAGCATGAAAATTTGGCCTGTAGGATGACAGGAAAGTAATATGTCAACCTGTGACTAGTTCTGACTTCTACCCTCAGGGTGGGTGTTGGTTTAATGTTGACTCTGGAGAAAAGTAGAAAAGCAAAAGACCTAGAAAACACATAAAGTTTGAGTAAGGTTGCCACCTGGGAAGAGAGGAGCTAAGAGTAGCAGATTGGCTGCCTGTGCAGAGGAAAAGGGACCCACTGAAGGGGGACTTTGAACGCTGCTCTGTGAGGGGTACAAAGCAGTGCTGCATCCTTCCCTTGGTGCCTCCATGCTAAGTAGAATACTTGCTGGTCTCTAGGGCTTTGGACACCAAGTGATGATTTCTGGGGAACATGAACAGTTGCCACATCCTGCAAATATCAGTAGATTCAGGTTAAGACTGAAGGAAACGGCAGGATTAAGAGAGGAGCTGACATCTGCATAGGAGAGTTATTAGGCATAAATTAGTATAAGTAAACACCTCGTCTGAAACACTGCATCAATTATCATAAAAGTAATTTATAGATGAGCCATTTTAAGGAGTAATCATGCCTTAAGCATAAGGAACAAAGTTCTAATGGTAACGTTTTAAAGATAAACAGCAGACCAAACTGAAAGAAAATATAGAACTTAATTATAAATCTTTCTGTCTCTGCCAGTAAACCATGGTGGTATGGGCACAAAAATAATTTAATTTATTAATGGATTAGCCAATATTCCTAAAGACAGGAAATAAAATACAATTTAGTGATCTCACTCACCCTTGCTCTTCCATCCCAACTCCCAAATTTGTCTAGTACTTGGGTGTTGGAAAGAAGTAAAACCTGTGATTCCTAAACAACCCCTGCTCTCAAGGAGGTCGTGGAATCATAAGGGAGACAATGCATCAACATCAATATCCAAAATCTAGAGAAGAAGGGACTGGATGGCAAGGGGTGAAGATTAAGGGCACTGTAGGGTCATCAGAAGGGGGATCCTACTGGGGAGTGGGAACAATCAGGAACAAGACCTTGAAGTTTCAGAGAGGGCATCCTAGTGTGTGTGAATGGCAAAGATGTACAGAAAGAACAGAAGATGGAGTATCGCCAGTCTAGGATACAGGGGGGCGTCACTGTTTAGTGGCACATTCCATTGTGAGTAATGTCAATACGTTCGTGGTTATCTCTTTGAGACTGAATCCTCATAATGGCCTTATCAGGCAATGTTCATCCAGTCACGATAGCCAACTTTTATTAAGAAGTTGCTATAAGATAATTTTTATACTGAGTATTTTGCACTTTGTGCTACATCAGTCATATGGTTGGCTCCGAATTACTGGTCTCTCTGTAGCCAGGTTCCTTTATGTGACTTTGGAATGCCTTTCTCTCTGATTTTGGCTTTGCTTTGTGGTAGAAATGATCTCTCTTTCTCTCCCTCTCTTTCTCTCTCTCTCTCTCTTTCTCTCTCCCTCACCCTCTCCCTCTCTCCCTCCCTCTCTCCCTCTCTTCTTCTATCTACCATGAGAACAAGTCCAGGAGAGCCTGCTGGAAAATAAGATACCATGTAGAAGAGAAGCCAGTCATTCCAGCCAAGACCAGACCAGACTAATCTTGAGCCATCTAACTCTCAAACATATGAAGGGGCACAGCTAAGATCAGTAAAGCTTCGTACCCATCTTGTAGCTAATGATGCATAATAATCATGCATAAGTGAGTCCAGCTAAGACAGAACTACCCAGCTAACCCATAGACACATGAGCAATACTAAACTTTATTTTAAGCCATGGAGTTTTGTTAGTTTGTTACACAGCAGTAGCTAGCTACTATACATATACTCCTCACAACACACTGTGAAAATAGATACTCATATTCAGCCCCGTTTTCTAGATGAGGTAACTGACACTTAGAAAAATCAAATCATTTGTGCTAAGTCTCATAGAACAAGTAAGCAAAAGAACCAAGATGTAAATTCAGACAGTCTTTATTTAGAACCAGAGCTTTTAATCACTTTTCTGTACTGACTGTCCATTATGATCCAAATTTTTCAGTGAAATTTGAAATAGGCCAAGTCAGGCACAGACTAAAGAGCAAAAGCGAGCTGTAAAGCCAGGTCTGCCTGACTCCAGTGCTGGTGCTGTGTCTGTCACCAACCCCCCCCCCCCACCACCGCAAGCAGAAGGCTGAGAAAGAAATAATCATGGTAAAGAAAGGTTGGGGTCAGAATGCATAGGCTTTAGGACATGGCTAAAGAGCTTTCCTCATGTTTTGAGATGTTAAGTGCTGCCATAGTTATTTGAGTAGGGGCAGTGCAAGAGCGGCTATCTCTTTAGAAAGTTTAAGAGGCAGCAGGGGTACTTTTGCACAAGCCATAACCCAAGAATGAATTTGGTATTTGTGATTTCTGCCAAGAAAAATATCTCTCTGCAGAAAATGGACCTCTCTTTAGCTCAAAAATAAATTCAGGATGAATAAACCTCAAAAACTTTAGGGACTGGGTCAGAAAGGTCTCTCCCATGCAGAATATAAACACCAACTTTGTGGAAACTTGAAGTGTCCATATTTTTTTAAATAATAAAATATGTTGGCAAACTATTTCCACAAGGACCCCTACCACGAGGATAATCTTAATCCAGCACAAAAGAAAAATATTTACAGGAATCAAGGCCGGCAAGTTGCTCTCTCCCCTGTGCTATGTGATATACTGACTACCCGATTATGTGACAGTTTGATGGGCATGGTAGAAAAAAATGCTTCGGGGTATAAATATTAATGCTTAGGCGGTGATTTGTATAAACTGCACAGCAAAAACAAAAGTACAGATAAAAGTTTTTCACATATTTTGCCTTGTCCACAGTGTATATTATTTATCCCACATGTTTTCCATTTTTACAGCTCTTCTCTGTGACTAGGAACCGTATTTCTCAAATCCAGAATTCTCATATAAGTTTTTTTTTTTTTTGGAATCAGAATAGAATTGAAACTGGTTTTCAAACTGGCATCTCAGGCATTAAAATTGAACTTTAACATGTTCTTTTGTGAATATTATGTGGCATCAAAAGGAATTCAGTGTGCTAATATCAGACAGCATCAGTGCATTTCTAAAACCATTTTTAAAGACTGTTCCAGATCATGCAGTCTTCATGGAAGAAAAATGTGTCCAAATTCCCATCTGGGCATCACCTGTAAGTTAGTGGGTCCACTTTTTAAGCTGGACATCATGGCCCTCGGTGGTGACATGGCAGAAAGAAGTTCCTCTGTTCTTTGCTAGAGGTGAAAAGAAGCTGAGTTCTTGCTCCTGTACCCTGCCATGCCCTTCACTGATGCCACCACTGCCCATACCTTTGTCCTTGAGCAATGCTCATGTAATCCTCTGCTTCTTTTCCCCACCAGGCATGTGTTCTTAAGTTGTAACATGTAGCCATACTGAGAATGGACTTATTCTGATGGCGTGTAGAGTCGATAGTTTACCTGGCTGGCTCTAGTTGGCCCCAGTGGGGTGAGGGTGGGAACCGCTGGCCAGGCCACAGCATTAATGATGGAAGGTGAATAGCAGGTGAGGACTGGAGTGTCATGTTCCACCCCAAGATTCTTCAGCCACCTGAACAACATATATGTCTGGCACATCAACCCACTGCCAGACCTTGTTCTTGGCGCTGGGGCTACAGCAGTGTGGAATGCAGCAAGGCAGACATGGCCTTTGGAGACCCTAGGAAAGAGAAAGATAATACACAGTAAATAAATAAATAAACAAACAAACAAGGTGACTTTTGTCATATTTGCTCTGAAGGGAATAAATAGGTTGATATAGGAGAGGGCAACTTTATAGCAGACAGTGTCTGTAAGGAGATGACATTGGTGTTGAGACCTGTGTGATGAGGCAAAGCTGGTCATGTGAGGATGAACCAAGGACCTTCCAGTGAGAAGGAAGTGCAAGGGCCCCAGGATAAGTGGGAGCTTGGTGTGGTTGAGAACTGAGCAAGTGGGGAAGATGAGGCTGGGAGAGTAGACAGGATCTGGATCACTTAGGCATCTGCCAGCCATCACAAGGAGTTGAGATTCGTGTTATCTGCAGTGGGAAGTTTGGAGAGAGCATGCAGAGCTGAAACGTGGTCTAATTCACATAAAATCTCAAATCCACACTCAAGATGAGTGCTCCTCTCCAGTGTCTACTTTGTAGAGGAGGTCCCCATAGGGGGATTATTGCCTTACTGGGGCTGGAATCACCCCAGGGATTCTGCCTCCTGCGTGGGTCCCTACTTGGTTCGCCCCCCCTTCCCTCTGATCTTGGTGATGATCACCATCTATTTCGCTTCTCCATTACCCTCCCATCGGTTCAAACAAGCTCAGGCAGTTATTCTGGCTAAGCCTGAACTCAGTGTGCTCTGTCTTTGCACACTAGTGGTTTGGAATCAACCCCAGAATCTGAGTGGGTCTCCATGCTCTTCCCATCTCCCCGAGCCTGTGTCACACGTGTCTTTGCATGCCTTCTGAGAGCTGACCTCATGATAATCTGATACTTAATATCACCAAACATGACCAGCCCAAAGTAGGTCACTGGGAGAAACTCTGCAGGTCAAATGACCAAGCCTCTTTAACTGAAACATGGTAAGGAAAAGGGAAAAAAAATGGGATCCCAGGGGAACATGTAAATAACAGATACTTAAAAGATGTATCAGAGAAACTACAGGCAAGACTAATGACAGTGTCAAGGGACACAAATTTGGTGATGCAACTATAAAAACACTTAGTGAAGTGATAACTATGAAAGTCAAAAAAAAAAGTAGATGGTCACACAAGGTATACGTTGTATACTTCGTCCTGTTCTGGTCATCTGAATTTTAATTGTTACAAATAGGCAGGGTGTCCAGTCCTAATTAGAACGCTCCTGCCTTCCTGCCGCCCTGCTCCCTCTCTGTCCTTCTCCCTGTCCTCTTTGTCTTCTCTCCCACCTTTCCTCTTTCCATCCTTTCACCTCAGTATCTATGAGAAGGATAGAATCCCTGAACAGATTTATGAACATGATAATCCTGGTAATAGTACTAATAATGATTATGATGAAAATTAAATAATCATAGCTAGCATTTATTGAACATTTAAATGTTCCAGGCATTGAACCAAGCCCCTTACGTACATATAGTCTCATAAATCCTTACAACTCTAATGGGTAGTGTTAATATCTCTGTTTTAAAACGTGAAAAACTCAAAACGTTTTAAAGGTCAAGGCACTTGTCAAGGTTGCACGGGGCGGGGGTGGGGGGCGGGGGGTAGAACTGGCTGGTCCGGAGCCGAGGCAGTGTTTCTCACCACACTCTTGTGCAGGCGGGTGTTGTTAAGCATGACTGAACCTATATTCCATACTGAGAACTTTGTAAAATATGCACACGTAGAGACAAAGTATCTTTAACTTGCATTTGGAGGGAGAGAGATGTAATGAAATAAAGGGCTCTTGGATTGAGGCAGGCAGGGGGTTCTGGTCTTGGCCTCTCATGCCTCTTCCCAGAAGTGCTGACAGAAACCCTTGACCACTGTGTTTGACGGGGAAGGTCTGGCCCACTTGGAAAAAGCTATAGTGTGTGTGTGTGTGTGTGTGTGTGTGTGTCACTCTGTGCCATGAGTGCTGAAGCACCCCCAGATTCCTTGCCCTTCAGGCTGAGGTCAGCTTGCATCAGTCTCCATCAGTTTCTTCTTCCCCAGGAGATCGTCTGCCTATTGCTGGCTGTGCTTCTTTGGCGAGTACAGAGGGAGGTCTCTGTTTCGCCACGTTGAACACTTCATGTACCCCACACCCTCCCTCCAGTGGTCCTGGTGGCCATGGTGCTGGTGTAGATGCTAGGGAGGGAGAGGTCCGTCAACTCTGACCATGGTGGCTGAAGGAGGGGCGTTTTATTTATTTTTATTTTTATTTTTTGTCTTTTGTCTTTTTAGGGCCACACCTGTGGCATATGGAAGTTTCCAGGCTAGGGGTCGAATCTGAGCTGTCACTGCCAGCCTGTACCACAGCCACAGCAATGCAGGATCCGAGCCACGTCTGCAACCTACACCACAGCTCACGGCAATGCCAGATCCTTAACCCACTGAGCAAGGTCAGGGATCGAACTCACGTCCTCATGGATCCTAGTCGGAATCCTTAACCACTGAGCCATGACAGGAACTCCAAGAGGGGCATTTTAGACCTTCTTCCAAGAAAAGAATTAATCTAATTTGAGGTTGATGCCAAAAGCAGATTATCCCTTGGACAAATACAGCCACCATAACCCTTCTTTCCTCTTCAGCCTCATTAAACACCCCCTGTCATCAGGCTCAGCGGCACCCCGCAGGTGTGACAACATAATCATTGTATGCCCATTAGCAGGTTGGCTCAGTTGCAGTATTTACTTGCAGAATGAGTACACCTTCGAGATGACTTCTTTGTGAAAGAATGTAATTTAAAATAAAAGCCAGAAGGGTTTTGTATTTTAAGCTGTTGATCACCAAAGAAATGGGTCCTATTATCATTTACTTTCCTCCATCAAATAAGACATCATCGTGCTGAGGTATTTATTTGACTAGGCAAAGTACACAGAGGCATACATGCAAAATCATCATGCACAATGGTCTCCAGGAAATTAGAGTCCAGGATGAAATATTATTATGCTTTAGGAAGTCTGTGTAACCTAGAGAATTGTTTCTAAAAAAGATGGCAACACTAAAATATAGCTACACCCAAGTTACTTTTGGTTGTCCTATGAGTTGTCATTTTTTAAATAATTTTTTAGTATAGTGATAGGGCATGTATGCTTTTGGGGGTTTGCTTTTCCACAGAAGTGAATTTTCCAGATAACTGAGACTTAGCATCGATCCCACTGGAAATGGCTTATTTTAACTATTGTAAAGGGAAACCTTTACTTAAGGTATCACACACCTCTTTGCTTTTTGAAACAGAAAATACAGAAGCCAAGTTAACCTCCCCTTAATGTCACAGGCTACCCTCATCAACAGTTTTGGCAGAGAGAAAAAGTACGGTATTTGAAATTATTTGATACCGTGTACATGTTTATACTCTGCCGCTCCTCAGAAAGAATTTGAGGCAGTTTAGAAGATTACATGTAATACAAAAGGAAAAGAGCAAAAAATGGAAGGAATCAAGATGAAGGGAAAATACAGAAGCCAGGAAAACACCCCTGAGACAGATCCTGTCTTCGTGTTCTGGTTGCAGGTGCTGGAGATCCAGCTTTGAGTTCCTTGCGGACCCACAGGGAACTAATTGCTGCATTATCAAATCCTGCAGTAATGAGGAATATGGAAGTGGCCTTGAGATTGGCCAAAATGAGCTCCTGAGCACTGTCAGGACCCTAGGACCCTCTCCGTCGGTTTCTCATCTCTGTTCTTGTATGCACTGGGTAAAGGTAGCGAAGTGGTTTGGCTTACGTGACATGCCTGGACAAATCTCTCTTGCTAGGGGGGATTTTCTTTTTCTTTTTGTTTACAGCTGCATCTGTGGCACATGGAAGTTCCCCGGCCAGGGGCTGAATCAGAGCTGCAGCTGCCGGCCTATGCCACAGCCACAGCAACGCCAGATCCTTAACCTGCTGAGCGAGGCCAGGGATGGAACCCTCATCCTCAGATAACGTGAGGTCCTTAACCCTCTGAGCCACAAGGGGAACTCTGCTAGGGGTATTTTTATTTTAATCAAACCAGTCTCATTCTGAAGTCTGTATTCTTGGGTGAGTCTGTTAACATGTACGGAAAAGGGATGGTTCTCCAACCAAGGCAGTAGTCACTGTATAAGCATCACACACTGAACATTGGCCAGATTTTTACTTAAGCTTCCCAGTGGTCAAAGCAAAGCAGGAAACGTGGTTGCTTATGTGATTCTCAGTTTCTGTAACACAACAGGAAGAGGGGTTGGGGAGAAAGTAGAAAAGAAGAACCCATTTTTTGAGGGAAACTTAGTTTTTCCTTGAATTGGTACCAGAGGTTTCTCCTACCTGGAGGTATCTGAATTAGGCAGCCAAGGAATGCCTGAATCTAAAATGTAGAATTTTAAGGAGCTCTGGTCCCAGGCTCTGAAGTTGGAATCGTATTCCCTGGGCTGAGCACAGACGCACAGTTGTCTGTTTCTCCTTCTCTCTCAGTCCTCAGCTCCATCCCCCTGGGGGTCTGGACAGCCTGCCTTTGCCAAGATTCAGACTGTCTTTGTTGCCAATGGCAACAAATATAAACAAATGGAATGTCTGGATCTCTTACCCATGGTGGGGGATGGAGGCTTGTGCCCTCTCAGAGGGGTACTCAGACGTACCAGAGAGGCTCTAGGAATCCAGAGACCTGAGTAACCCCGAGGAAGCCCCGGTCCCCTGCTGCGACTGCTGTTTTTAGGCCTAGCTAAGAGGCTCGTGTCAGTCCAAGTGCAGAGATATCCTTCCAGGTTCATGGCCATGGAGATGTGGATTGGCTTGCATCCCTCTGCTGAGGAAAACATTAAGTGACCTTGGAGGAAGCTCCTGTTTGTTGTACATGGAGGGCAATCTGCCTTGACTGCTGGTCACCTGTGGGATTGCTCTGGAGGGCAGAGTTCTTGGTTCTCTGAATTTGGATCCTTCTCTGAACCAGCAAGTGATCCACCTTATCACCATCTCTGGGCCAAGCAGTATATGGCATCTTTCTTTATACCACCATCTTTCTTTTTCTCTTTCTTTCTTTCTTTCTTTCTTTCTTTCTTTCTTTCTTTTTCTTTCTCTCTCTCTCTCTCTTTCTTTCTTTTTTTTTTTCTTTTTAGGGCCGTACCCCCGGCATATGGAAGTTCCCAAGCTAGGGGACAACTCGGAGCTGTAGCCGCTGGCCTACGCCACTACCACAGCAATGCCAGATCCGAGCCGCATCTACCACCTATACCACCACTCACGGCCACCCCAGACCCTTAACCCACTGAGCGAGGCCAGGGATCAGACCTGCAACGTCATGGTTCCTGGTTGGATTCGTTTCTGCTGAGCCACGAAGGGAACTCCCTAGGGCATCTTTCGCATTGTCTCCTATAGGCTAGAACCCGTATAAGAAGCTTTATGAGAAACATGTAACAAGTTAGAGCCCATTGAGTTCTAAAACGTATGTGAGTGTGTGTGGGCTTTTTGACAACTATTCCCACGTAAATCAAGCCCTTCTCATTTATATCTAATTTCACTGAATGTTGGTTAGGTGCTAGAAGTCTGGCCTCTGAGTTAGCGGAGTTTCAGAAGCACGAGCATGTTCTGGATGGTTTTGGAGAGAAGAGCAACCTGCCCTACACATGATTGCTTAGAGGAGCCGCCGAGTGCTGGCATGTTCTGAAGAAGGAAGCGGAGAGGCGCGCGTGTTGCAGAGGGAGCCTCCAGCCGAACTGGGCTGGGAGTCATCAAAGGAGGCGGCCGTCCCCAGGGCCCCAGACAGCGTCTCATCAAGATGCCCTGGAACTCGCCCAGCTTTGCCTCAGATGTTCCAGCTCATGTTGGTATGTGCACTTGCATCTTTTCTGCCTTCCGTGGTTGGGGGGCTGGGGGACATTCTTTAAAGCAAGGGGGTGGTGGATTTGAAGTTGCAGAGCTCAGCTTGCTAACACATCTCTAGAGGAAATCGTGGGGCAGAACGACAGGATCCTTCCCTGGGGTTCAAGTCCAAGAAAACAAGCTTCCTGCCCTCCCGGCTCTCACGCCCAACGCCTGGGCAACACACACGTGCACGGGTACACGGTGAACTTAAGGCAGATTGCCAAAGCATCCCAGACCTGTTTGTTTACCTGTCGAAAGAGAAGAGTGGTGGGGGCGGCGGCAGGGCTTGTGGAGGGGAATGTGAGGAGGACGTGCAAAATACCAAACACAGTGCCTGCCACATGGTTGGCACTCAACCTTTCTTTTTTCAAACAAATAAGAAATAGGGTTGTATGCCTAGACACTGAGAGCAGCTGTCATGGTCCTATCTCCATGAACCTCTCATAACTTGCTCCACTGTAAGTCTGTCCACATTCTCCAAGGCCCTTAGTGCTTTGCAGACCTTTGGGTGGGTAAATCACAGTTCTCTGATTTGCTTTGTATTTGTACTGTTTAGGGTGTGTGTGTATGTGTGTGTGTACACGAGTGTGTGTGTGTGTACATGTGTGTGTGTCCTGGTGACTGTGTATGCATCTGTCTATACATCTGTGCTGCTTCTTGGAATTTTTCAGTCCTTCAGTTCAGTTGTCCCAGACAGGAAATGTGGCTTTAACTCTCTGTCTCTCCCCATGCTGTGTACACAGGAAGGACTAATAATTTTGTGACAAGTTTATTTATTTACCACCATGTGAGAGCTATTATTGTGTTCCAGGCTACTTACTAGGTACTTTATACTGGTATTTTATTTAATCTCCATGACAGCACTAGGAGATGGGTTTTATTAACTGCATCCTTTTAATGACTATTTATGTAGTCAATAAGACTGTAATGACTTAGACCCCTACAGAGCAGATAAGGAAACCAAAGCTCAGAGGAATTAAGTGACTTGCTTGGTGCCGCACAACTACCCAGTGGTAGATCTGGGCCCAAGCCACTTTTCTGTGACTCTGACTCAGGCTCTGAATCCTGATTAACCAGTGGCTCTTAAAGTGTGGCTCCCAAACCAGCCACATGAGCATCACATGGAAGCCTATTAGAAATGCAGATTCTTGGTCCCAGCCCCAGACCTGATGACTTCGGCTCACTGTGAGGATAAAAAGTACTGATACATGATACAAGACATGATACGAATACCTGATATTGATGCGTGATACAAGGCATTGAACCAATACCTGGCATGTAGCAGGGAGTTGGTAAGTGTTGTTGGTCACTATCATGATTTAAAGGTTTAAGATTACTTTTCCAAAATATTTCTTTACCATCCCACCCAAAGGCAGTTATTTTGTTTGTTAGCTTTCCATTTTAATAGAAGGAAAAGTCACGTGGGCCTGGGCATGCTTAGGTTTCTGAATTTCCCTTCTTGTGACATGTCAGTATTCTGAGGATTGATGATTGTCATCTTCTCCTGAATTTTCTGCTCTTTCCTGAAGGCTACGTACTTCCCTAAGGGAGGGTCTCCTGCCTGGGGTGGTGTCATGGGATCTCAGCAAACTTGAGTGGTGTGACTTTGGGCATGCTCCTTAACATCTGGAACCTTCCTTTTTCCTATCTGTGTAAAAATTGGAAATTGTCTTGGGAAAGGGTACGAATATTTATTGAGGACTTGATGTGTCCTGGGCATTCTTCTAAGTGCTTCATGTACATCCTCTCATGAAAGCCCCTAGCTACCTGCAAGATGGGCAGTAAGACCGTGTCCGCTTTACAGGCAGATGGTCACAGAGTACTCAGTTTCTGAAAGTCACACAAATGAGATTGGAATCCGTGAAGTCTGGCTCCCAAGCCAACATGCTTCTTTTTCTTTTTCTTGAACTAGAGTGGACTTACAACATTGTGATCATTTCTGGTGTACAGCAAAGTGATTCAGCTGTATATATATATATATATATATATATATATTCTATTTCAGCTTATTTTATGTTATAGCTTATTACAAGATATTGAATATAGTTCCGTGTGCTATATAGTAGGTCTTGATTATATATAGTAGTGTATGTTAATCCCAAACTCCTAATTTATAGCGCCCCTCCCCCCCAATTTTCCCCTTTGGCAACCGTAAGTTTGTTTTTCTATATCTATGAGTCTGTTTCTGTTTTCATTGTATCATTTTTAAGAGTTCATGTATAAGTAATATCTTTCTCTGTCTGACTTACTTCACTTACTATGATAATCTCTAGGTCCTTCCATGTTGCTGCAAATGACATTGTTTCATTCTTGTTTTTGGCTGAGTAGTATTCCATTGTATATATGTACCACATCTTCTTTATCCAGTCCTCTATCAATGGGCACTTAGGTTGCTTCTATGTCTTGGCTACTGTAAATAGTGCTGCTGTGAACACTGGGATGCACGTATCTTTTTTAATTAGTTTTCCCCAGATAGGTGCCCAGGAGTGAGATTGCTAGGTCATATTGTAGCTTCATTTTTAGTTTTTTAAGGAATCTCCACGCTATTTTCTATAGTGGGTGCACTAATTTACATTCCCACGAGCAATGTGGGAGGGTTCTCTTTCCTCCACACCCTCTCCAGTATTTATCATTTGTAGACTTTGTGAAGATGCCAAGGTTCTTAACCATGACTGCTTCAATGAGTTGTTGAGAGAAAGAAGTGAAATGATGAACATTAAACACAAGACGGTGCCTGATCCATGGAAGTTCTTTTTAAATAAAAGCTGAAACTAGTAATAATATAATAATAGTAATAAAAACAAGGAAAAGGAGAAGAAGCAAGAGAAGAAGAAAGAGGGGGAAGAAAAGGAGAAGAAACAAAACTGATAATATGGATGGAAGGGCAGTTTTTTCCATTTGTTGCAGGTGGATTTCTCCCCCAGGTGGATCCTGAGATCCAGGTAAAGAGATCTCTGTCTTGCCCCTGAATTCAGTCAGCACATGGAGGAGATGCCTTCTTTCTCTTTCCCCTAGTGAACCAGTGGTGTCATTAAGAAACAGTTAACACACATCATCTTTCTTAGCTATTTTTGCTGCCTGCCATCTGGAGTGCCTCGGCTCTCTTGGATATGTTCACACTAAATCAGCAGAAGAAAGCATTAACTAACCTCTCCATTTCAGATATGCTCATCTGGGTAACGATGACCTTTAAAACTAGTGTCATCCACCTCGTAACCATGTGCCATATGTTGGATGTCAGTTAATAAAGCATATTTAAACTTAGCAGGCTCCGCAACACCTTATGGCTGGCTGGTGATTAATTAATAACTTCCTTACCAGCATCTTCTGGGCGAAGGCTGACAAGGTGTTTTGTTTGCCACTTAGTGTCCGTTTGCCTTGGAACCTTTTCAGATATACTCCAGGGAGACTTCATTGCATACTGAGCTTCCCCATTCATTCTTGGCATTTGGGGGCCAGCACATATCCCTGTGCAAAAGAATATACTAGATATGGGTCCTTGAATGCCCAGTTCTCCTTGACTGCTCACAACAACCTCATAGGACAAGGGTTTTGGTACCAATTTATGTCCACTTAGCAGACAAGGAGAATGAGAATCAAAAAGATGAATGAATTTTTTTTTTCAGTTCATAGAAGAATTGAGATTTGAACCTAACGCATTAACTCCAAATGACATGACTTTATATTTATTTGTTTGTTTTCACTGAAATGCAGGAGATTTTGCTGGCTCTTTTGTTTTCTTCATGCTCAGGGAGTCAAGCTCTGCTCTCACTCATGTCTGGATCAGAATAGGGGCCTTTAAGATAATTCCCAGTGTCTCATCCAGTCACCTCCCAGTTCTAATTTTCCTTCCATCACCCTGGTGGTCCATACTGGGAGGAGATTCTGACAGTCCTCTTGCCCAGGATCGGTGTCTCCTCCTCTGCCAGCCATCCATTCTCGACCTCAACCAGTAAGCCATGAGTGGACTCCTCTGGGCCCCATGTGATTGACCAGAAATCTTATTTATTTTATTTTTATGTTTTTAGGGCCGCACCTATGGCATATGGAGGTTCCCAGGCTAGGGGTAGAATTGTAGCTGTAGCCGCTGGCCTACACCACAGCCACAGCAACACCAGATCTGAGCCCCATCTGACCTACACCACAGCTCACAGCAATGCTGGATCTTTAACCCACTGCACGAGGCCAGGGATCTAACCGGCAACCTCATGGTTCCTAGTTGGATTCATTTCTGCTGCTCCAGGATGGCAACTCCCAGTTTACCATTTCTGAACCTTAGATGTCTAGGGATGGTTTGATCCCAAGGAAGGTAACTTCCATTCTTTGGAAGATGTTTCCTAAAGTGTTTACATGGGCATGAAGGCGACCAAAGGAACCCTCACTTACGCCCAGCTGCCCGTGGAGTCAGATACTCCCCCTCTCAGGTGAGGCCAGTAGCATCAGAATCTCCTACAAGTCTGTGTCTAACCATTTGGTTAAGCAGGGTTAGAATGTAATGACCTGGGACTCTTAGGGTCATAACTTGTTTGAGCTGTAACACAGTGGGGACCTCAGCAAGGCTACTATATAATTCAAGACAAGAGAGCCAGTGGAGGAGCTGGGGATGGTCAGACTAGGCAGGCGAGAGAGGCTGATGGGTCAGGCAACCCAGGACACAGTATCCCAAAGGGCAGAGCAAGCTGGGATGCAATCCCGTGATTGTTAATGCTCACAAGATCCTTTTTGTCGGGGAGAGTGGCCCGGTACTAGTCCCAGACTTCTTCTCACAGTAGAGCACGTTATATGTAGAGACGCCAAGCATCAGGGAAGCTGTGGTGCATATCTCTGTTCTGAACTTGCCTTGACTATTTGTAAAAAAAAAAAAAAAAATTCCATATTGGGATAAACATGAATATTGAAAGAAGCGGTAACAAAAATTGCATGAATCATTTTTTTAAGAGGCGTCAAAGCGCTGTGGCCATGTCAGTGGGCTGCTGCAGGAACCATGTTATTACCTGCTCGCTCCTATAAACTCACATGAAATTCTGTCAAAAGGCCCTGAAGGGGGAACTATATCCAGTCTCTTGGGATAGACCATAATGGAGCATGATGGAAGATAATATAAGAAAGGGAATGTGTGTGTATATATATATATATATATATATATATATATATATATATATATATATGCATATGACTGGGTCAATTTGCTATATAGCAGATATTGGTACAATAATGTAAATCAACTATACTCTTATATAAAAAAAGAAAGAAAAAAAGTCCTTGTAGGTTTTTCTTGTTGTAGAATCAGTCACAGTCTGCCTTTTTCTCATGTATTGATCTCTTTAGTGCATGGCTTGCTTCTTCCTACTAAATGCAAGCTCTGGGGAAGCAGAGGCCTCGTCCGTCTCGTGCATGGGAACACAGACTGTTTTGCCCCCAGTGTCAGCCCATCCACCTGTCCTGGAGTCCAAGTAAAGAGTTTCTGCTGTTTGTCAGTCTTCTCACTTCTAAAAATGACATTGTCATGGCCACTGTTAGCAGCAGAGGTGTGGGTGAACAGATAGAAGTTAGCCAAGCATGGCAGGAGTGAGGCTCCCATCCTAGGTTGCACCAGCCTCACTGCTTGCAGTTCTCAGTGGGCATCTCTGAGGATTGACTTAGAGACCAGGTGGGTCAAAGCTTGCTTTAAGGATGCTCCCTAATATCTGCAGGGAGAACCTGGAGTAGACATAGACTGACGCTGAGTCTTAGCCCAAGACCTTCCTGAAACGTGGTGGTCAGCAGAGCCTACCTGTTCCCACTGAGACCAGTTCATTGAAGGAAATGCCCACCTCACTCCTGGTGCCACCTGGCTTCCTCTCCCTAGGCTCACATGAAGTATTTAATTAAACCCAAGCCCATTTCAATGGGCTTTTCACTTTTTCATTTACTTTCTGGTGTATAAAGATGCCCTGGGTTTTATTTAGTCGGATGTCTAACTAGAAATTGCATTTTTCGTAAAAGATAAAAGATAATGATCATCTAATTCCCTATTTTCCACAGAGCCACTTAACTTTCCAGTGCTCAGTGCTAATCAATAAAAGTCTTTCATCACACAACCCAATAAGCAAGATCAAATTCAAGGGAAATGCTCAAAAGAAAGCAGTGGTTGGCACCCAGACCATTTTGTGAGGTCAGAATCACTTTTTCACATGAAGCTAATTCCTACTCATGGCCCAAAGCCATTCCCTCTTCTGCTGTCTGATCTCTTGCTTTTAAAATCTGAGTCTACCGGGTCTCCTGCTGAGAACATAGGGTCTACTATAATAAGCAGCATCCAGTGAAAATCTAAAGGCGGAATTGACACCAGATACATTGTGTTACCAGCTCGATGCCCAGTTCGAGGGCTGATTTGCATCCAGGAGAACCTGCAGGCACTGGTTTAGAGAGGAAAGAAGATATGAGGAACAATGCTGAGTCCGCCTTTCTGATGATGTTAAGCTGGTATTTGGACCCAGAATTTCTGGGATCATTCCCTAGGGGCCCTCGTTTTCCCCATCCTCTCCAAGGAAGATGAACTCATGGAAAGCAGGAGCAAATCACAGGGGAAGAGCCTTATCAGCTGTGCTTGAGCCCCAAATCTCAGGAGAGAAAATACTAGTGATCTGGTTATAGTTCAGGGTCAATATTAGCACTGAGGAGCTGCCTTTCCTACCAAGATCAAACCGACTTATTGAATTTTATCATCTTCCATCCAGCCACATGGGAGGAAAAGACAGAAGAGTGAAAGAAAAATCCTGGGTCAGCTTTCTAGTCACACCTCATGTTTCTAAGGAGAAGAGAGAGATAGGGAGGGAGGGAGACTGATTCATTATATAAGTGCCCCGTACAACTAAGAAATGTAGAATGATCAGTTAATTTGCTAATTGACATTGGGAGGCAACTAGTACCTCTGTGAAAATAATTTTTCTGGAATATAGGTGGAACTTAATAAATGCTCATGAATGTGTAAGTGTGAAAGAGAGAGAGAGAGCGACAGGATTCAGAGAAAAGGAGAGAGACACGGAGCAACATAGATTATTCATATGGATACAGATATATTCCTCTCATACATTATTTTTAACTCAAATTGGAAAGATATCATAATCAATGATTCCTTGCAACATACATATCCAAAACATAATTCATCATTAAACAAGTTTTTCTTTCTTCATTTTCTGTACTATATTTAAAAGATAATTTTAAGGGTTGAAGAATTCTGCTCTAAATAAGAGATCTTATTATCCATGGGTATCAGCAAAAATATACATAGGTAGAAAACTGTTAAAATATAAATAGTATCCACACAGAACACATAGTCCAGGGTTGAAAGTGTGTTAGATGCAAGTATAATGCTGAGAGCAATATAAATACTTGGAGGGAAAAAAAGAATGGCTAATTCCCACAGAATTCAGAAGTGGGTTGTTGAGAATTCTAATACAAAATACTTAAAAATTACACTTGTTCTTAGGCTATTTGGAAGAGTTTTCTTCCTCAAATAAGGTCTAAAAATCAAAGTAAAAGAAAACCATGTCCAGAGACCTTCCTGGCAAAGGCTGTGCTCCTTCAGGAGGGAGAAGCTGCTGGAAGCTGCTGGCTCTGGTTGGTCGTAGCTGAGTGAGTCCCCTCCCCTTCGGCAGCCCCACGCTTGCTAAGGAGGCAGTAGGTGTCTCTGAGGGCACCTCTGAGATGCTTGAAGTGTCCCTGATTCTAATCTAATGCAAGCATCAAAATCCGTTTGGGACCATTTCACTGCTTTCTAGCTAGAACTGTGCCTGTGAACCAACTCACCAACATTTTTTACAATTTGATATTTCCTAAAGGAGAACTCAGGGCATCCGCCTGTAAGAGGTCAGAATATCGGGTCCTCTTATCTCATTATCGTATTTACCAGTAGCAAGGTTGTAAATTCTTTAATAACTGCACACCTTCACCAGCTGTCCCACTTCCACCCTGGACACAAGTCAGAGGTTGCTCTCCTGGCAGGTGGTTGTAAAACTGAATCCTCCCGTTTGTGAAGAACGCCTGCATTCTCTGGGCACAGGGACATGGTCCTGCCCTTCGGTGAATCCCCAGCTCCTTCCCTGTGTCAAACGTTTGTGAAGTGAAAAATAAACGAACTAGTGAATTCCCTTAAAATCAGTCAGAAGGGTGGAAATTATAGAAACCAACAGAAAAGAAAGCATCTCTCCCAGAAAGATTTAGGCATTTTATTTTGAAGAAGTTGGGGCTGGATTGACTTAGTTTTGTAACACAGAGTTTCTGTCATCCACTATATAGGACTCTAGTTTCACCAGATCTTATTTTGACTTGAAATATTTCCTGACAGGTTTATGGTATTAATTTCCTCCTCTTGGGTGCATGGACTTTCTACGTGTTTTCTGCAGAGGATAAATCAATTTACTAGGGTGAGGCAGACATACAGAGTGTCCAATATGAGACTTTAAGAAACAGTGTTCAGCAAACAGATTGTAAGGGCTGTGGTCCACCGTGCAGTACCCACTCAGCCAGGTTTGAACACCAAAAGCTACCAGAACACGCAGGTGATCAGCTTTTAAAAATAAAAGGGTTTTGATGAAGTGATTTTTCTGAGTCTTATTGCTGATACCATCACTTCTGTTTTGAATGGATTTTGAGACTTGTTTCAGAAGTTAATCCTGTTAATAGGATTCGATTTTATTTTTGCTTTAATACTGTACTTTGAAATATTTAGGATGAAGCCAGGGCATATTTGGCGTGGAGGATTGCTGTGGTTCTGTGTGTAGTCTTGTCAAATGAGACCAAGAGAATGACTGGAGAGAGAGGGGAGATAAAAAAAAAAGTGGAAACACTGACTCTTCTGGGATTTAGAAAATAGGTTGTTTCGTTCTGCAAGGCGCATTCAATCTTGTTCAATCTGTGACGCGTGTATTACAACCAAGGGCTTTTTACCTGAAGGGGGGCAGTCAACTCCCTTTAAACATTCTGGCTGCTTAATAACTACAGAAATGACTACACGTGATTAAAAAGAAAAACAGTGCCCTGGCATAAAAGGAGGCCTGCCTGGCCTCCAGATTTTCTTTTGGCAACATTTCCCTAATAAGCTTTACTATTCTTTCATTTTTAAACTGTTTTGGCTAACCTTACAGTTATGAATTGATGGCTCCCGTATGGACACCAAAACAAATTTGTTTCATGCAGTCTTTCACCATTGATATAATATTAAGAAACTTCTCTTGGCTGTCTGGAAAAATAATTGAAAGGAAGGGCAGCCAGCTGAGGGCTGCTTTAAGCAAAGATGGTATGATGTCAAGAGCGGGGCGGGATCTGAGGCTGTTCCTGTGCTGAAGGATGTAGTATTCACCAAGGGGAGTATCAGGAAAGCAGTTTACAAAGTCAGTATAGACAGAGTTCCCATCGTGACTCAGTGGTAATGAACCAGAATCTTTGAGGGTGCAGGTTCGATCCCTGGCCTTGCTCAGTGGGTTAAGGATCCTATGTTGCCGTGAGCTGCAGTGTAGGTCTCAGACACTGCTCGGATCCTGCATTGCAGTGGCTGTGGTGTAAGCCAGCGGCTGTAGCTCCGATTTGACCCCCTAGCCTGGGAACTTCCATATGCCACTCGAGTGGCCTAAAAAGCAAAAAAAAAAAAAAAAGGTAAAAAAAAAAATAAAAAGTTAATATAGAGCAAGAGGTCAAGTCTCTTGAATGCAGGCTAAGAACGCACGCGCTTTATTCTGTAGACAGCGAGAAATGATGTATTTTGGTAGGGAGGGAAGCAGCAGAAATTTATTGTTCAGGCTAATGCTTAAAAACTCAGGTGAGGAGTTCCTGTCGTGGCTCAGTGGTTAACGAATCCGATTAGGAACCATGAGGTTGCGGGTTCGATCCCTGGCCTTCCTCAGTGGGTTAAGGATCTGGCATTGCCGTGAGCTGTGGTGTAGGTCGCAGACGTGGCTCATATCCCGCGTTGCTGTGGCTGTGGCGAAGGCCGGCGGCTACAGCTCCTGTTAGACCCCTAGCCTGGGAACCTCCATATGCCGTGGGTGCGGCCCTAGATAAGGCAAAAAGAAAAAAAAACACCTTAGGTGAAAGTTTTGAATGAATGAGAGAATATTTTTTTACACTTTAAAAATACCATTTCCCAACTTTCTCAGCATTATAAAATCTGATTATTGTTGATGCTCTATTGAATTGAAAACTTTTATTAATATTTGTGGTTTCATTTTATAAAATTATCATAACTGATGGATTTACGGTTCTGAAACAGTAACCAAATTTTAATAATGAAGCCATTAATACGTACCTTTGCTTGAGGGTATGGTATTTGTGACAATGGAATATTTGCTCTGAAAGCAGCAATCCCCAAACTAATATATTTATATCTCTGTGTAAGTTTCACAAATGTCTCCCCAGCTAGCAGTGTATTGTGTTGTCTTGACAATCGGAGTTCTTCCACCGATGTTGGTGCTTTTTTCCTCTTTGCAGGAAAAAAAAAAAGATGTTTAAAAATATAAAAGAAATTAATTATCAAGATGATCTTGAGAGACTTAAAAAATAATTTAAGAAGGAATTTCAGTTTGAAGAGTTCACTGTTCCTGAGGCTTCTCTGCAAAGGCTGTGGGTTGTGTATGAGGCTTTGCTAAGACTCACAGCTGCATTTACATTTAAATGAAAATACAGACATATATGTTTGACAAAGACCATCTACTTATGCTCCTAAAACCTTTTTCTTTTCTAGAAAAGGAGAAGGAAACATCCCGCTATGCCAATCCACTGAGATATAAATTTATTCTCTGTGAAAAATAGTACATTGGGCAACAGTCTAGGATATTTATTTATTTCATTAATTTATGTATTTATTTGTTATTTTCCTGGATTGATGTCTGTTCTGAGAATCAGCCGCCTGCAGAAATAAACAACTGAAGGTTGTGTTCTCTTAATTACTACAAGTGAAACTCGAGGAAACTTAGAGGTTTCTTTTTGGCCACATCCTGCTCTCCCCCACTGCCACCGTTCTTGTTTTCATGAACTTGAGACCCACATCTCTCCAGGTGACTTACCCTGAACTGTGCACCTGGTGACAGCACTGGGGACTGGGATGACGTCCTCGACTCCTCACCAAGTGCTCATTTTTGACGTTTCTTGCATAGTCAGATATCTAAGAAATTTATTGGGAGAATGTCAATAGCATCTATAAAGGATCTTCTTCAGAAAAAAATCTTACCTGTCCACTGTATTCCTCAGTGCTCTAAACCAACCAACATCCTCGGCTGGCAGATGAGAATAATTAATACGATAACAGAACTAATTCTGAAAAAGACGGGGTATGTAATTACTTCTCTAACATGTGCTCCTTTGTTCTAACTCCTGATTCAGTAGAGGCTTGCCATAGCACCTGTACTATGATCTGCCTTTTATGTCAGGTGAGACTTGGGGGGACGTCCATTTGCTTGTGTACGTACCGTCACACAGCTAGTAAGGTTCGTTGTGGAGATTTGAACCCAAGTCATTCTGAAATCAAAACCCATCATGATCATTATGATACAGGAGATACCTCTCCTGGCACAGAGAACTATGCAGAATCTGTTTTTGTTTTTTTTTTTTTTTAATCTGCTGACTGCTTGTCCCTCTGCACACTGCACACGTTCCCCTCTTGCTCTAAAGTCTATACTGATAAAATGCAAGACCTGATCAGAGTTTAAGGACCACGTGGGAGAGTAGAAATACTTATTTTCACTTAGAGCCTCTGGGTCTTCCATTACAAGTATCAAAGCAAGACTTGTAGGCATTACAGGAAGATCTTACTGAAATGACTAATGCTGCAACGTTGGCATAAAGCACTTTGGGAAACTCCCAAAGCTAAATTGCTCTCTTGAGTCAAAAGCCAGACTTCTCTTCCGGGACTGCTTAATTGTAATTGAGCAACTACTTATTTCCAGCCCTTGGGGCCAGGTTCACCCAAACCACTTATTTTTCTAGGATGCAAAAATGTTTGCATGAACATGATTTTCCCAGTTTTGTTTGTCCATTTATTTATCTACTTATTAAAAGAAATCCAATTGTGTACAGAACTGGAGAGGTGACTAGTTGGATAAGAAAAAGCTGCCTTTCTTAAAGTATCTGAAAGTGGAATAGATTTAGTAAATGTGCTTCCTGCTCCATGTCCTAGGGGAGGCGCAGGACAGACACGGATTCTGAAGATATGAATTCGAATTCTCGTTCAGCCACTCACCAGCTGTGATGCTGAGTGTCCTCAGACTGAAACTAGAGACTTGGCAAAAGTTAGTTTCAAAGGAGCCAAGATCAAGCATTGTAGCCAGCGTGCATTTAGAAGAGATGCCTAATGGCCACTGGGAGGTAACCTTTCTCGTGAGAGTGGAAGCTAATAGGGGTTCTGGACAAGCCGGTGACCGGTTGGGGCAAAACACAGGGAGAGGATGGGAGCTGCCTCTGGTCAAACTCAGAGTTTTGCAAGCAGGCTTTTTGCCACTGGCTCTTGTTTCCTTTCGGCTGGCTTAAAGGCACCATCAAGGGTTTCAAATTGACTGACTGACAGCTATATTTTAGCACTCTTTCCCCTGGGGCTGTACAGTCCACAGGGGCAGAGAGTAAATTTGCTTTGTTCTTTGTCATGCCCCAGACATAGTTCATTGCTTGATACCTGGCACTATGTCTTAGAGCTAATTGTTATGGTTATTACTGAAGTTATGACTGTTTTCCATATTCCAATTTCTCTAATAAACTCACCTTTTTTTTTTTTGTTTTGTTTTATTCCACTCCACCGTCTGGGCTCCTGTGTGTGTTTGCATTTGTTTGGATCTTGTAGCTGCTTTTTCAGTTTCCTTTCACTTTTGTCCCAATTTCTGTGGGCACATGATTTCCTCTTCCTAGACTACACAAGTCACTCAAGTGTCTCAGCCCTTATTTTTTTTCTTCCATTTTAAAATAAAAATAACCCAGAGTTGCTGGTGACTATAGAAGAAAATGTGTGTGAAGTGTCCAGCCCAGTATTCAAGAGACATTTTTCATTGTCCTCTTGAAAATCTTAGGACTAAGAGTGGGCTCAGTCAACTGTCTTGATGGGACAAGAGCTGTGGTTATCCAGTCCTCAGCCTGGAGAAATGTGGTCACGAGAACTAGACATCTAAGTCAGGCTCAGTTGTGTAATTTTCCTGTGTGGTTTATGAAAGTGATTTCCAGAAATAAAGAGTTCTTGTGAAAACAGAGCAGAGTAGAAATCTGTACATGTTGAAGTCCACCTGTACTAAGTTTACAACTGAACAAAAATGCCATTTGCATCTGAGAATAGAAAAACAGTACCAGTAAAGCTGAAATGTATTTCACTGAGAAAGAGTAAAAGGAAAAAAGAAAAAACTGTTTGGACAGAGGCAGGCATGAGCAAGAAGAGCTCATGTTCCCAGTGGCCACGATGCTGTGTGATTCATAAGGTCAAATTTTACAATTACAGATTTTCATAGGTCACCCCTTTTGCGTGGGCGATAATTCTTTCCAAGACGTGCTCTCCCTTCTACCCTAGCTCTCTGTGGCCTGTCACACTTTTTAGGCGCAACATTGCAATTCAGCAGTGTAAGAGATTTTAAATTTGACCTAAGCTTTGGCAAAATTAAATGTGCCCTACTAACTCCAAATCAAAGTCAGTTTCCCATCATCCCTTTCAGCTCTGTGCCATTTTAAAGTGCAATGAATATATGAGTGACTAAACATTTGTTTATCGCAAAATGGGCTAACCTCACCCAACTAACGTATCTAAAGGTAATTACAGATAGCCCTGAAAGTACATAACCAAAAAAAAAAAAAAAAAGCACTCTAACGAGAAATGTATGAATCAAATTATATGCAAGATGCATACATCAATTCAATCCATAGTTGCATGGCTGAATGTGCTTTCTGTAAAGTAGGTCTTAGTCAAGCAAGACAGTCTTTTGCTCTTGAAAGATTAGCTAGCCGTATTCCGTATTGTTGAAAAACAGTTTGGCTCAAAAGCTGAAAAGGAAAGAGAGAGATTAAGAAGAACAGGAAAGAGATGCTACTGGAAAGAACAGGCCAGAATGAGTGTCCATGGGCAATAATTCATCGGTTCCTTCTTGGTATGGCCTCAGAGCGGCCTCCCTAATGTCTGGGGTCACCTTGCAAGGCTCCTGCTCAGTAACCTTCACTTCACCTGTTTCCTTATGACCTTGAGGGAAGGGCCCACCGGCTAGCTTGCCGTTCAAGATCCTGTTTGTTATTCATTCTTCCCCTTGAAAACCCAGGATGCATCCAATCATTCTTGAGGCTTGTCTCCTCCAGAAGTGATCAAGCTTCCTCTTATTTTAGTGCCTTCTTAACCCCTTCTTAACCATTAGAATCGCACCCTTCCTCTAAGGCTCAAAACGAGTCCTCTTTGGTCTGAGCCCTGTCTCACTCTGGACCCTCCCAGATGAAAGACCAAAACACCGAGAGCTTCGCGTGGTGGGGGAGAGCATAGTGACCACAATCCTGACTTAAGGAGTCGTTTCCATCTTTCTGACTTCTCTCTCTCTGGGTGTAGCGATCCCAGGAGTGCCGACTTATCCACCTATCCCGCTTAACCTCGTTTAGCACCTCTTGAATCTGGGATAATTTTCACCTCCCTCACATCACAGTTGTGAAAATTGAAAGCGATAACGTAAATGAAGACTCATGGCGAGTGTTCGGTAAAAGGGTTCGTAACTTCTTATCCCTTGTTGCGTTTATGTACGGATTCTGAATGGAGGATCCTTGGGATCCACAAATAATTCTGATGAGCCCCCTCTGCACTAACAAGAAATGCAGGCTTACTAGTTCATGGATCACTTCTCCAAAACACATTTTGGCACGTTTCTTCTTTTAGGAGCTATGAGACTTGTATGGGAGGTTTACTGAAAAGTCAGATTTCTCAAACTCCCACTTCTACTCTGAGGTGTGTGTATGTGAGCTGGACTAGGGTAAGGCCAGGAATCTACACTTTAACAAATACTCCAGATGATTCTGATTCAGAAGTCTAGGAGACACACTTTGACAAAAATGACCTAGCAGAGACAATACTTATTCTCAGGTTGGGAATTTGAGCCACCATATTTAGGATTGTTTGGCATAGATACAGTTACTGTCATACTGAGTCTTTGTATTTCTGTGTGATTGTGTTAATGTGTAGTTCATGTGAAGCAAAATACACATACCTACACACACACATACATATGTGTGTGTGTGTAAATATAATAATTATGTGTGTATGCATGTACCTAACCACCACCCAAATGAATATATAGGCCATTTCCATGTATCCAGAAAGTTTTTGTATGCTACTTTTCCCAGTAATAGCCCCCCACTGTTTTTACATTTACCATGTAACATCATAGCCTAGTTTTACCTATTCCTGAACTTCATATAAAATGGAATAAAATGGTATGTATTCTCAGCATTACATTTATGAGATTCATCCATGATGTTGTGACATGATATATTTAAAGTCTCTCAAACATGCTCTCTCCCTTGTTTCTGATGAAAGCTACCTTCCTCAGCAATATCTGGAATTGCCCAGAGGACCAAACTTTCTGATTCTTTAAAGCCATAGCACAGAGCCCACATTTCCAAGCTGACTGAACAAGTTTCAAATGTGACCTTTTTGAAAACGATGCTGCTTCTGACACAAGCACATGTTTTCCTATCCAGGCCAATATTTTACATTCAATACCAAGAGCAGCATGAAGTGGGGGTGATACATGTCCTGGGTACCGTGTGTAATTAAAGATGACATTTTTCTCAGCTTGGAAAGTAAATAGCAAACCTGCAGAATGAATGAGGCAATGAGCATCATTTATGAAATTGGCAAAAAGCAGCCCATTTTCAAATCATATATCCCTTGAATTATATTAGTAATTTAGTGTGTCATCTGTTATTCAGCCAGTTTTGGAGAAATTATAGAGAGATTCATTCCTAATTAAGAATAATCTGATGGTTGGGCTTGACCCAGTTAAATTCTTATCTTTATGACATCAATCTTTTATAATGCTTCCAGAAGCCTTGGCAAAGTCTCCAGTTTTATAAGTAAAAATTAATTAATTGGGACATTAAATGTGAAAGATGCTTTTATCTCTCCCCTGGTTCATCCCTTCACAACAGAATGCAATAATTAACAGTTTTATTCAAATATCTAAAATAATTCCTTAAAGATTTCTAACCACTTCAAGTTATCCAAGAATCAAATGATCTGATGTCAAGATATCAACAGATAAAGAAAAGTGGATTTTTGTGCATATATCTTGTCAGGAGAGTTCTCCATAATAATTGCTTCCAGTGGGGTAAGACTGGAAGGTGGCCTAATATGAAGTTGACTTGGGACCAAATTGTGCTGCCTTGAAAAATTCCAGTATTGGTTTTTCTTTTCAAAAATTTCCTTTGTTCAGGATTGCCAAGTCCTTTTTTCAGAATTTTCAAAGCTTTTTCTCAGGAAAATCTTCCTAAACTCACCTAATTTGACTGTTCAGAAAAATGAATCCTTAACCTGCATCTTGAAATTATGATTTGAATGCATTGGCTTGAAACTATTTCTGGGTGGGCCAATCCATGTCAGTTCTATTGTTCATTTGCCTGTCTCTTCATTCATCACCACTTCCTAGAGTACGGTACATTTGGAAGAGAATAATTAAAAAGATAACCCAAACTCCAAGAGGCTCCCTAGGATATACAGTGGACTGAGAAACTGCCTCAGAAGAGTATGAGTTGGCCAGTCAGAAAAGAGAAACCTTGAAGGGTATGCCCCAGCTCTCTCACCTGTCTGAAAGTTTTATTAAAAACTTGGGAGACCCTGGAGAGGAAGAACTGATCCTTTCAGATGAACTAATTTACTCAGATAACATCAATGGAATGATGGCATGAAACTGAGTGGAGAGGAGGAAGCCGGCTGGCGTCTCTGAGAAGGGATGGTGGCAGGCATTGCAGTGCACCTTTTCACAGATCCTACTCATTCTCTTTTTCTTTAGGGTAGTAAAGTACCTTGCTTCAGATCATAAAAAGTACTTATTAGAGCTGAATGCCTTCCAAGGTTGGTCCGTAGACCACCAATTCTTTGACAGACCTCGTATTTATAGGCAGGGTTTACGTCTCCCCTCAACCCCCCAGCTCCTACCTTGAATCTGGATCCAGCTTAGTGAGCTGTCAATCACTGGAGTACAGTGGAGCGATGCTGCCCAGCCTCTCCAGCTTGGTTAGAAAAGGCCATTCAGCTTCTGGCTGGTTCCTTTGGGGCACTTGCTCCTGGAACCCAGCCACTGTGCTCTGACTAAGCCAGAGGAGCTCGTAGAGAGACACGTGTTGTGAGAAACCAGAGTCCCTGTCCTTGGCCCGCAGTCCCAGCAGGCTCTCAGCTAACGGCACCAGCGTGCCGTCCCTGTGAGTTGTCCCAAAAGTGGATTCCCTAATCCCTCCTTGAAAGTGCCCCACTGGAAGCACATAAAATAGAGGTGAACTGTTCCTTCTGTGTCCTGCCCAAATGGCAGATTGTTGTTCTTTTAAGCTACCAAATGTTGGTGAGGCTCTCAGGCAGCATATATAACCGGACATCAACACTGGTGTCCTTTTTTGTGTGTGTGCTGTTCCCTCCTGGAAAGTCACTGTCTTAAAGATAGGGTGGTGACAGTTTTGAATGATGGTATACTGTGATGGGAGTGTGTGTAAAGCCCTGAGTGTTCAGCATCAATTACATGAGACTGAGCTCTAGGCAAACAGGGTTTGGGGATTTAATTTGGATTTGTCAGTTGAGTCCACAATTGTGATGGGTTAACTGGAGTGACGCAGCTGTTCCAGAAGTCAGCTGAAGAACAGGCACAGCTGGAAGAACAGGTAGGCCTTCAAATGCAAAGAGTGCAGAACCCACCCTGAGCCCTGCCAGCAGAGTAGGCTCAATTTGGGGATCTGTGGTCAGAAAAACCATTGAAAAGGTTGACCAGAACTCTGGAAAGGTCAATTAAATGATGAATGGTCTGAAGACTGAGTCCTGTGTGGAAGAAATGATGGTTATCATTAACATCCAGCCAGCCAAAACTAGTGAAGGATGTACTGAAGGTTAAGAACAAGGACCGAGAACCTGAAAAATGAGGCAGTGACCATGCAAGGAAAGAACACCCAGCCAGATGGCCTGGGTGATCATCTTAGCGGTGTGGTTTATGGAGAGTCCTGCACACCCAGCATTTAACTCAGTTACAAAAAGGAGAGAATAATCTCCACCTCCTTTTACAGGCTTATAGGCACAATGTTAGGATCACTGAAGATAACGTATAAAAAAATCACAGTACATGAGAGACCCGCATTACTTACTTGCTGTTAAACTCAGGAGTATGGATTTGGGCTTTATTTTAAAAGTAGTTGTCCGTCATTGAAATGTCTGACCTTGAAAAACAGCAAGACCCCCATCTTAAAGACTTCTTCCAAGGGCTGGATGATTACTCATCAAAGATACTAGGGAGCATCCTGCCAGATGTGGAGGCTGGCCCCAGTGACCTCTGAGTTCCCTTTGATCCCTAGGTAATTCCACTAACAGCTTCCTTTGGCAGCTCCAATGCTCTCTCCCTTAATTGCCCATGTATCCTAGAAGCTCAGTGAGGCCCAACTCTCACAGCAGTAAGATCGAGCTTTGCTTTAGCATAGGATGAATACTCCGAGTTCAGGGCCAGGGGGCCGTTTTCATTCAGACTTTGAAGTTTTGTATTCAGCTCTCTTCTCTTTTGCTGCCACCAATATAGAGGATCTTGGCTGAGACTTAAAATATTTTCAAAATTCATGCATGCAGAAAATGTTGTCTATCAGACACATGCCTATACATGAAAGGAACTATGAACATTTAGTATTCAGTACCAAATGTGAAACCCAAATTCAAGGGCATTTTGTTCTTTGAATCCGAGATGTTGTCATGCTTCTTCCTCCTTTTCTACTTCTGTGTGGAGAGTTACCATTAAACAAGGAGCAGTAGGGAGCTGTAAGGTGATTTACTTTGAATTGCAGTCTCATCCCTTACTACTAGGCAACCTTGAGCCAAGTCACTTAACCTCTCTGAGCTCTCATCTTCATATGCAAAATAGAAGTAATAATAGTTACCTTCTGAGGCTGTTGTATTAAAGAAGATAAAATGTGTGCTGGTGCCTGGGGCAAGTAGGAAATTAATACGTACTTGCTTCTTTCTTCCTGGTTGATTTCTTTGGGCTGTTTCCATGAAGCTGGGAAGGAGGCATCTTTTTTTCCCATCTTTTTCTCTCTTCCTGTGACAGACATCTGAGTTGTGCTTGTCAGGAGAAATGGCATTTAAGCATTTGAGTCTTTATGAAAGAGCGAAACATAATTCCCTTCACTTGCATTGTTTTCCTTCATTTTTATCTCGGGTGTCATGGCTGCTTTGCCCATCTCAAGGCACAGTCTTTCTGAACTCCTTAATATTAGAGCCCTCATATTTGGTGGCAGGGGGAATACTTTCTTTTTTGGAAATTTTTTTTCCAACCTCCCTTTTAGTACGTTCTGGCCAAAGAGGTGTATGTGGACATGCCATAGGATGACCTGCACTTAAAGGCAGAATAGATGTATTTTTGACTGCTGGTTCGGTAGGGAATGAACAGAACCTCATAAGAGGAATGAGTCAAGGTTGATATTTATCGAGCACCTACTATATGCCTTGTTTCATTGAATCCTCACATGAACACTTAAATACGGTATTGGAGCCCGCATGATATAAATGAGAAGGCACAGGAGCCTCAGGGATGTGGAGAGCTGGTCCAGGGTCTCCCTAACAGTTGAGGATTCAGGACCCCACTCCAGTCCACACCCACTCTGCTCCCCTCAGACCAAAGCACATTCACACCAGGCTCCAACCGTGACAGGCTCTGTGAACCAGAGCCCACGCTTGAAGACAGGGCAGGGAGGAAGCTGGTAATGATGACGCACCGGCTGTGTTTCTCCGTGTTTCTGTATCCAGAGTCCTGGACACTTTCCTCTGGTGGAGAACAGCTACCCGACAAGATGTGTTTATAGGAGATGTTTTATGTTCCTTTCCCAGAGGGATGAGTTTAGCCTCTGGTCTCTAACTAGGAGAAATAATTATGTGTGTTCCCTGTTTGTCCTCTGCCCGTAACATTTGCCAAGCTGTTTGCTAATTACCCCAGAAACAACGGGTTCTCAGCAGAAACTAAAAAGTGATCTATTTTCCAGGTACCTTTTCACTGTAACACTCTGGGTTAGAGCAGAAAAGAGAAACATACCATATATCCTCAGTTAATGGGCAGCCAAACAGACCACTTGGCAGAGAACAGGAGAAAGGAAAAACATATCCTCTCTATGCCACGGGAAACACATAAACCAAAACAAAACTCAGTATCATGTCACATGCTCCTGGGTGCTCCCCCAAAGGGCTGCACTCACACTCCAGGTTTGACTGTGTTATAAACTTGAAAGCTTTCTTGCCTTTGCCCCTAAATTATCCGGAGCTATTTCATCTCTCTTCCTCAGAAGAATCTTGACAACCCCTTTGGCACCCAGGAGATGGCAGGAAGAACATGGAATTTGAAATCATTAGATGGGAGATTAGATCTGGCCGTGCCGCTTGCTGCTTGTGTAACCTCAGGCAAGCCATCCTTGGGAGTCTTACAAGACCGTTAAGAAGAACAAGCAAGAAATATGTATGTGGGAGCGCTCTGCAAACTCTCAGGCACTCTGTAGTTTTAAAGTGTAAACGCCGGGTCACATCCCTGGGATCTAGAAGGTGAAAGTCACAGCAGAGTGTTAGTGTTAAGTGGAACCACCCTCCATGTTCATTGAGCGCCTACTCATTCTCAGGTGAGACCAAAAGGCTTACCCCCTGCCGGGAGGTGCTGGTCCACATGCTCATTTCACAGATGAAGAGACTGCCACTCAGATAAGGCAATTTACTCATCCTTGCCAAGCTGGCAAGTGTCACTTAGGGTTCAGATCTTAGCTGGCCCGACCCCGAGGCCCAAGCGCCTTTCCAGCATACCACATTAGCATGTTCATCAGAAATCAAACTGAAACCCAATGTTCACTGACACCAGGGATATATAAGGAAACCAGTGATGCTGGGTGCCATTGGCAGTTCTCAGCAGCTGGCTCATTGCCTGACTGTGGCACCCCTCCAAGGTGGAGGCTGGGGTTGGCGTCTCTTGATCCGTCTGTCTCCTGTCTCATCACCACCTGTGGAGTGAGGTCGCCTTTGCTCACTGGGCACCAACAAGGACATTAGACAAGGAAGGGCACTTTTCCTTGAATTCTGAATTTTTCTTCATCCTCCAGGCTCTACCAATTGCTGCATTAAAACACTCAGGTTTACAGTCATGCGTTGTATAGAAAGACAAAATGAGCACATGCAAAAATTGGTGGATTTTTGAGTCGGGTCTATAGATTGATTATTGTATCGTGTCAATATTCATTTCCTGGTTTTGATAACAAAAAGTAGTTGCATAAGATGCAAACACTGGGGAAACTGGGTTATGCATACATGGGCTCTTTCGGGGTGGGTTTTTTTTTATTTTTTAAAGCTTTATTGAAGTATAGTTGATTTACAAGGTTGTGATAATCTCTTCTGTACAACAAAGTGATTCAGTTATACATGTATACACCTCTGTTCTCTTTCAGATTCTTTTTCCGCATAGATTATCACAGAATATTGGGTAGAGTTCCCTGTGTTATATAGCAAGTCCCTGTTGGCCAATCATTCTGTATAGCTCAGTGGCATTTGCCAATCCCAGACCCTCAGTCCATCCCTCCCTCCTCCCCCAACCTGTCCTCTTTGGTGACCATAACTTTTGCTTCTGAACTAATGTGTACACTTTTTTTTTTTCATGTTATTCATGACTCCTCTTAAGACTGATGCCCTTTATCCTATTATTATTATCTGAGTGTCCCAGCCCCCTTCACTGCTCTCATAATACCCTATGCTTACCTTGAGGTTAGCACTTAAAGCACTGCTTTGACCTCTTTGATGATATGTCCTATTGCTAGATTCTGAGCTCATGTGAAGCAGGGATATTTCCTTTATGTCAGTTCCTTTATATCCCAGATAACTATAGAGAGTCTTGTCCATAAGTTTTTGCTGAATATATAGAAGAATGGATGAGCAAGCTATAATGAATATTCTTATCTTGCTACTGAGAAACCGGATAACTCACCAGGGAGGCACAGGGAAATGTTCCTGAAGTTTTAGGGTCTGCCACATGACACCCAGACTGTTCCCAGAGGCCCCCTTCTGCAGGTCGTTTCAGTGCCCAGGCATGTCAGCTGCATCCTGGGAAGTACAGATGGTAGGAGCTGAAAGTAAGTAAAAAGCCTTTATAACACACGTAGTTCCACCAGAGATTTGTGAAGCAATTTTCCAGGTAAAATAGAAGGGGGAAATTGATGAGATGAAATATAAAATAGGAGGGCAAAATGTCTCCCTTTGTATCCTGTGGACTCTTGCAGTTAGTGTTATTGCCAAATGAATGTTCCCATTTTCTTGGAAGAGTGGATGCAGCACTGGGCATGTCACCAAGGTACAATCTAATCAGCATTAAGTGATGCTGTAGAGTCTGGGGTCCAAAATGGAACGTTAACAGCAACAATAAAACGGTCATGATGGACCTTTTCTAACTTCATGAAGTGAAATATTGATCCTGGAGTTGGAAATGTGGCTCCTGGCTCATCACTGTGCAATTATCCAGGTGATCAAAATAAGCCCAGACCAGCTGATGAGGTTCAGGTACATGCTACACCATATTTTTACCCTTTTTCAGCAAATCTCAGATGCATTTGAATTACATTTTTTTTCTTTCACATTTTACTTTCTCTGAAATTTTGATGTAGTTGTCCTTGCTTGTCCATATGTATTAAAAGTTGCAGAATGAGGATCAGTAGTTTAAGGAGGGAAGTCCCCATTCCAGTAATGGTACCCTCTGAAGAAATGCTGTCTCACCGTGGCCTTGATATGGGAAAGACCAAATAGCAGTAGTTCTGAATTCCAGAGGGACTCTGAAGATTTTCACTCCAAGTATCAACAATTTTTATGAATACCTGACCAGTTTATTGCACTTTTATAAATACATGCACAAGAGTTACATATGGCAAAATCTGTGTCTAAATAACTCTCAAGGAGCTCTTTCAGTGAGTTCTTAAAAACTCAGTGATAAGAAATCACTGTGTCATTGTTTAACTGGCAGCAATTTTTCTTCTTTAGTTTATGTATAATAGTGCTACAGCTTAAAGATGATAGTTTCTGGATACAATGAAATAAATTGCATTCTGGGTACAAGTGTCAGAGCTCAAGTTTATAAAACATATTCCCAAATCAATTATACAAAACTAATTAGAGGAGTGACCTAAAACCCACTTCTGCAAGCAATTACTGTCAATATCCAATATTTAGAGAGAATTTTTTTGTGCCATTGCTATTGAAAATAGAAATTCAAATGGCATACGGTAGAAGAGGAAATGGCCCAAGTTAAATTGACGATCCCAATAAAAAGGTAGTAGTTGCCTAATAAATATATCCCTTTTGTCCCCTCAATGCAAGGATTTACCCCTCTCCTGGAAGAAGTATCATGTGGCTCCATTAACTGGAATTGGCCTTGAATCAGAATGTTCAGATTTCAGAGACGGAAGGGCACCTGAGTAGCATTCTCCATTTTACAGATGAAGCAGTTGCTTCCAGATTGTTTCTCATGCTTAAATCACTTGCAAGGTTTTTTCATTCTAAGACTGGGCATACATGACCAGAAACAACAAAGAAAAATATCTAAACGTAAATATCAGCTGGATCATAGATCATCCAATGACCTCAGTCAGTTTCAACATCCTTTGCATATCAGATTGCCCTTCATACTTGTCTAGAGAATCCCATGGAAGTGAACCCTCTCAAATCCTATTGCCCAGCTTCACAGGTGAGAAAACCAAAGGTGAAAGGTTAAAGTGCTTTGTCCCAGGTCACACAGCTAGTGGGGGGAGGTGGGAACCAAATCGAATTCTGTGAGATCCGCGAGTTGCTCTTTTTCTGTCATGACACTGCCGCAAAGTCCAACCATGGAGGAAACAGCACTGTGCTCTTCTGAAACTGGCAGACTCAGGGGGGAGAAAGTATAGAAAGGCACAAAGTTCAATGCCTTTGGTCAGATGCTTCAGTAGAGATTTTGGCACCAGGTGTCTATTCCCTCCATCCCTCTGCTTATGGCTGGAGTGGTTCTCTCCTTAATCTCCGATCTGATTCTCCAAGGCTAACTCCTACCCCTCAGCCTCCACACAGGCATTGGTTCTTCCAGAAACATTCTCAGATTGAGTTCCTGGCTTCTTCCTCTCTGTCCCCCCTAACATCCTATGTTACCCTTTGTCATTGCATCTGTGTCATTGCATCTCATTATTAAATAGTTCATCAGACAGGGAGCTCCCCAAGTACAGGAAACAGCTTTTCCATTATTAGATCCCCAAAGTTAGCACTGATGTAGGACTGTGGAGTGAATGCAAGTGTCGTATGGCCTGCTAAGACTTACTTGTCCCCTCTGTAAGCAGAGCCCCTTTGCTTCTCTACATTCATAGCCATGTTTGGAATATTTTAAGTTGAGAGACACATAAGGAAGAAAGCAGTGTCAAGTCTCTTTACTAAAATTTGCATAAATAATTCCCCCAATACATAAGAGTTTGAGAACAGTCTGTGGATGGCACTGCAAATCTGAATCAATGGGTTATGCAGTGTTAAAAAAAAATGGTCAGGATTTGGTAAACCAGCAGAAGTTATTGTTCTAAAATTGTATACTACTTTTTTGTTTGATCAGTGCCTACACTTCTGTGTATCACTCTCTTACAGAATGTTTTAGGATGGCAGGGTGGGTGCCAGCTGTAGAGATATTAAAGGGCATCTAGGACTTGGTGAATGAATGGATGAGAGTTACTTCAAGGATCCAGGATCTTCTCATGTTCCTCTCCTGCTTCTTTCCAGTTTTCTCCCAAGATATACTTTAAAAACAAAACTCTCAACACATCACCTCTAGTTATTTGAACTTAGGAATAAATACTTCACCAGGAAGTACCTACCTGGTCTTTCATGATTGCCCCCTGCCTGTGGCCCTGGCCTCTTCCTGCCACCAGTCTGTTTCCCTCATTTCACACCAGCCCTTTCTGCTCTCTTCCCTCCTTGAACATACCTAGAATCTTTCCAACCCAAATTTCTCTTCCTGGTTCTGTTTACTTTTCTCTCTTCATCTCATCTACTCCTCTTTCTCCAAATCACTACTATTTATCACTTCCTCCAGGAAGCCCTGTATGATGACCTAGGCCTAAGTAGGATCTCCTGTTATTTGGTGTATTGCATCCCATTGTTTTCCAGTGGAGCACCCACTACGGTTGACATTAAATAATTATATGTGTAATCATTTGTTTGATAACCATCTTCATTGTTTGGCAACTCCCCAAGGCGAGAAAGTACCTGTGTCTTTTTCACTCTCTTTTCAGCACATGACATAGTGCCATTAATGCTCAGAACTATTTTGGACAAAAGAAAAGGAATAAGTGAATGAATAAATAAATAATGATTCTGTGGCTTCTGCTTTGGGGATTAAGTGAATCCCATAGAATACCAGATAACTCATGTTCCTCATTCTGCCCTTCCCATCCTGCCCACCCTGCAGCTGCTTCCTCAAAGAGTCTCTGTATCTCTCCTTTTTAAATTGTGCAAGCTTGCTGTTGGGAACACCCGCAGATGCACTTTGCACACACACACAGCTCACTCTGAGTAATCATATTGATTCGGAATTAACAGCCATTCAGATACTTCATTGAAGACACCATCTGGGATGTTGCTGCTCTTCAGAGGAAGATCATAGTCTGAGAAAAATCTGTCAGAATGTAGAAATAATTCATCAAAATGGCCATGGTAGAACCTAACTGCACTCCATAGGAAAGCAGAGTCTGATGATACAGTTTTATCCCCCCTAAGTACAATGCAGAAGGAGGAAGGGCCGTTTCTTTCCTCTGTTTACAAGAGTGGAGAGAAATGGAAGTTCAGGCATGTGTAGAAACTGGTACTAAGCTCATTTGCTCAGAGACATCTCACTGACAACAGACATTCTTCAAGATTATCTCTGGTCCTGAGGGTATGTGCTTAGGCAGACCTGTGTTTCAATTCTTGTCTGGCTACTTACTGTAAAGTGTGCCTATTTCCCTGGTGTAAATATCCCAACATGTTCTGTTTCAGGCTACCCACAGTAAATCAGCTAGCTCCTCAGATGTCTTGATATGTAACAATTGAATCTTGCAAGTCAATACAAGCCTGCTCCAACAAACTGCAAGAGGGACATGTTCATATCCTAAATCTGCCCTCCTTCTAGGTTGGTGCTCACCTTGGTCGTGCCTGGAGAAACACATAAGGCAAACCTCTAGGTAGAAGCCTGCCTTCTCTCTATTCATGCAGAACACCTGGTGGTACCCCAGGTGCTCCCTGCTCACAGCATCCCTTCCTCTCCACCGCAGACCTGCCCTCTGTGGGCAGCATACCATTGTCATGCCAGGGAAATCCAGTATTATTCAGCAGGAGCTTTTGAATTGAAAATAACATTTGAAAAGGATTATACCAGGCAGAGTCATCAACTGCTGTGTACTCTTTGAACTTAAAACAATGCAAGATTGATTACTTTTGTAGTCTATGCAAATTACAAATGGCACTGGTATTAAATCCTCAGTATCTGGCTTCACCTCCAAATGCTTCACAGTGACTGTTTTTAAATCCACAACCTGGACCTTTTTTCTTTCCCCCCCCCTTTTTTTTTTTTTTACAAAACCAAGTCATGTAAGTATATATACACCCTCCTTCAAAAAACAAAAAGGAAGGAAAAAGTCATATTTGAAGTATACTAAAAATCCTAAATGCTATGAACAAAGAAAGACAACACATTTTGAAATGACCTCAGTTCTGAGACTTCTGACCTCCTACATGGCACCTGTAATAAAATGTCATGCCCTCGGTGGGTTCTCTCATCTCTAACTGAAGGTTTTACCTTTTCCCAATATTGAACTGAATGCAACCATCATTCACAGCTTGTCCTAGTGTATTTATCACCTTCACACCGCTTTAGAGAATATCATGGATGTTGTCATTAATTTACCTAATATACACAAACACCCTTAAGTATGTAAATCTGTAACCTTGGGCACAGATAGGGGTTTGAGAGAGAACTATTTCTGGAATGTTCTAGGGGGGATGGGAATGTTAATATTTGCACAGCACTTCCTGAATACCCGAGTGTATTTTCACAGCAGTTTAGAAGGACTTGTTTTTGTGTTTGTCCCATTTTAAAAAAATGCAAGAATAGATGCTGAACAGTTAAGGAAACTTTCCCAAAGTGGCACATCTTAAAATGGACGAGGCAAGATTTGAAACTGAGTCCTTCTGGTTGGAAAACCATTGCTTTCGCTGGTGCATCACTCTACCTTACGAACCCCAAGAGCTGCCTGGAAGCTTGTCTCATTTCCTCCATCTATTTCAAGTCAAAAGCAAAGGCACCTTCTGTCTCCACCTTGTCTAAAACTTGAACTTGAGATGATGTCATGGGATAGTCAAATTAAATCAGTACAGATTTATCAAGGTCTTACTTCATTGGAAATGCCATGCTGGGTGTAGAATAACTGCAGAGTCCTTCCCAGTGGGAAAGCTGACTCCTCTGCCAGAGAGAAGATGGGGCCCATGATGAGACAGAACCTGATTACAGCCACACCTGAGCTCCTCCCTGCATCCCTTGCGTCCTGCTTACTCTGCTCACATCAGAGCTATCCTGTCCTCTCCCCTTGTCCTTTGCACTCCCTACTCAGCTTCCAAGTCACCTGGAGCCTGGAGCTACCTATGCCTTACCTCTAGATCTATCAATAACCACTGCCGTTGCCCCAGAACTGGGTTCTAGTATCTCTTGCCTGGGCTATTTATGTCACTTTTTTTTTTATTAGCCATTCAGTCCTATTTTTTTAATTAATTATTTTATTTATTTATTTTGGTCTTTTGAGTGCTGCACCTGTGGCATATGCAGGTTCCAAGGCTAGGGGTCAAATTGGAGCTGCAGCTGTCGGTCTACACCAAAGCCACAGCAACTCGGGTTCCTAGCCACATCTGTGACCTACACCACAGCTCACAGCAATGCCGGATCTTTAATCCACTGAGCAAGGACAGGAATCAGATCCGTGTTCTCATGGATACTAGTTGGGTTCATTAACCACTGAGCCATGATAGGAACTTCCTATTTTTAAAAAATTTGTATTAAAGTATAGTTGATTTACAGTATTGTACCAATTTCTGCTGTACAGCATAGTGACCCACCCAGTCATACATATAATATATACATCCTTTTTCTCATACTATCTTCCATCATGGTCTATCCCAAGAGATTGGATATAGTTCCCTGTGCTGTATAGTAGGACCTCATTGCTTATCCACTTTAAATGTACTAGTTTGCATCTGCCAACCGCAAACTCCTTGTCCTTCCCACTTTCTCTCCACTCCCCCTTGGCAACCACAGGTCTGTTCTCTACGTCTATGAGCCTGTTTCTGTTTTGTAAGGAAATAAACACACCTTTATACTATGGATGTATTTTTGGAAAACTCCATCTTTTTCTTTCTTTCTTTCTTCGTTTCTTTCTTTCTTTTTTTCTTGAGTCTGCTTTCGATCTACTTCTTCCATCTATTTCTAGGTAATAGCTTTTAGAAAGGAACTTCTGAGCAAACTTGAGGCACTTTTCCCCCTTTTTCTCTGTTTATGATTTGTTAATTTCTCTGGGGTATTATACAGCCCCAACACCTTGCATTAATAGCAGACATAGTGTTCATAGTCCTTAGACTCTTGGTGATGGTGCTGCTCTGGTTCATGGAGTTGCCGTAAATAAGCTGTGTCACTGCCCATGACTATTTTCCTGGGTTGCAGCCCACCACCATCATTTGCATCTGCAAATTATGAGTCTCTATGGTCTATACCTTGTCCTCAATTCGTTAATATTGATGAATCTCTAACATTGTGGTCCTGGTTTCTTTTTGGCCCTAAAATCTAATTACAACCTTCTTGTTAGTGCAAGTTTGTGTGCTCAACGCACGATGAGGCCAAACAAACTGAAAAGCATTGGAGTTTGGAGCAGAGAAAGGTTTATTGCGGGGCCATGCAAAGAGACAGGTGGCTTGTGCTCCCCAAAATCCCAAACTCTTTGCCTGGAGTATTTATTCAGCTTTTAAGCTCACTTTTCACTTTATGTCATCCTGCACAGACTGTCAGATTAATCTTGTGTTTATATGTTCCATTTTTATCATAACATCCGACTACTCCAAATAATTTATGGATGTAAAAAATTATGAAAGTCATATTTTCTCTGAACAGAACCTTACTGAGAAGCCTGTGAAGTTAACAGCTGGGAGCAGATCCTCTCTAGTTTAGAAGTGGGGGTGGCCTTCACCCCTCGGATTCCCTTCCTCGTGCCCAGGGCACCCCCACAGCACCTCCATAGAACAAGAGGGCCACACAGAGCAGTTTGAGGTCACTGGCCTGAGGAATAAATCCCAGCTCATCAGCCCAGTGTTCAAGGCCCTTCACCCCTTCTGGAAGGTTGGAGAGCCACCCGACAGGTTCAGGGTCAACACATTCAAGGCACTCAGAGCACTTCCAGCAGTGTGTTTTACTTGTTATTCTCAAGCCTTCATCCATTTATGAGCCCTAAGCTTCAGTTCAGAGGAGCATCTATTCCGTGTGTCCTCAGCCCTCATGTGGGTAGCCCTAGTCATGCTCTCAAGCTATCCCTTCCACTGAAAAATCTCTCCCCCATCTAATTTCTGTACAACCAGGTCCTTCTTCCAAGGCCCACTGCCTCTTGAATTATCATCTCAGCCAGGAGCCGTCTCTCCTTCCTCTGAACATGTGTAGACTCTTACCTGGGCCTCACCCAGCACCCAGTTGCATCATTAATTGTGCTGCGCTCTTCCATCATGCCCACCCCAAAGGGCAAGCTGAGCCATCTGTGCCCCTGCCGCTGTTTCTAACTACCATGGTAGATTCTCTGTGGTTGAGGGATAATGAATACAGCCCACTTCATCCCTTGAAATGATGATGTGATGGCATCTCTGGCATTGCCTACCACTGAGTTAATCAGGGGTGTCTATGAAATATCTCAGAGTGTTATCTGAAAGCTGAAATGTCATGGAAGTTGAACAACCCCCCTACTCAGAACATTTCTGATTGAATCACACTCTGCTTGCATGTCAGCCTCCTTTTGTTCCAGGGCATGTTTCATTCCTCTTGTTGACATGGAGTTTTCCTCTAGCAGACATTGACCTTTCTGCTACCATTGCCCCAGCCAGTGGGTCATGACTTGACTGAGTGAAGAATCTCAGACCAGGGAAGCTGCCACAGCTCTGAGCCTGCTCCCGTGAGACCTTCTGCCTCCTCAGCCCTTCCTGGGTTCAGACACTTCCCTCTCTCACTCAGAGTACTGGGTCATCCTTCTAAGAGCTCCCCTGACCCAGCTCTTCTCTTCTAGGCCATCCTTCATGCCCCGTGAGAGGAGTTTTGTAAAACAGGGATGTGACCACATTCTTTGCCTTCCTTAAAAGCTCTAAATAGCCACGCTTTCCAAAATGTGATCCACAGGATGTCCTCAGAAGCACTTGGAGTGCTTGCTAAAATGAGGCTCCTGAGCTCTGTCCTTGGACCTCATGAGTCCCAGGAAATTGCATTTTCCAGCAGCTTCAAAGGTGATTTCTATGCACACAAACATTTAGACACCTCAGACCTAAATAAAGGCCAGTCGTCCATTTCAGCATCCCCTGCAAGCAGCAGCATCTTTCACATTCTGTCCCTGCACGTGCTGTTGCCAGTGGAACCTTGTTCCCTATGTGCAGATTCTTGGTCTGAGAAACATGATTGCCTCCCTCCTGTTCTTTCTAGAAAACGTCACCACTTCTGGAAGACCTCTTGGTTTCCTTGGCATGTTCAGTTCCCCTTGCTAAGGGCCTCCTACCCAACCTCCTAAAGCTCCATTCTGTAAATAGGGATCGATGTGCCTTTTCTTCATCATCACCTGCTCCAAAATCTGGACCCACGTGGTCCGTGTAATGCTGTGTTTACAGGCTGCTAGCATGCACGGTCTGCTTCCTCTTCCCGTGGCTTCCTTCCTGAGTTATAGCACCCCCTGGGCCTCAGCTTCCTCTTCTAAAATGATCACGTGACCACCTAACTCTGACTTGTTATGGTTAAATGTGATAATACATGTGAAGGACTTAGAAGAGTATCTTATCAGCTCCACTTTGTCGTTATGGACAGTATCATTATCTATTATCTTGGGACCTCAAGAGTGAAATACAATGTCTGCCACCAGAGACAAGAAATAATTGTAGACCTTCTCTCTTTGTAATACTGTTGGGATAAGCCTGACATCCCTGGTAGAAAAACATAAAGTAGTATTAGCTTTCTTTTTTTTTTTTTCCTTTTACCTTATGTAAGACAAATGTCCAGATGTTGCCGGCTTGTAAACCAGAGAAAATTCTGTGTTGGGGCTCCTGTGACTTCAGATGGTTCTCCCATGGTGCAGGCACGACGTGCCACAGTGGAGGCAGTGGGCCATCAGCCAGGAAGTAGGCTGCTCTGTGTTGTCCACTACACACCAGAAGGCAGGCTCGTGTGTACAAGACTTTTCTGGATGCTATTGGTGACAGAAGGAAAGAGCGATGATAATGACACTTACATTTATTGATCATCCTTCTGAGTGCTTTATGCAGTCAAGAAACATTTATTAAGGACCTACTGTGGGCCAGGCACTGTACTGGAAGTAATACAAAAAATTTTACATTAATGATCAACCAAAAATCCCTGCACTGTGTTTACATTCCTGTGGGGAAAAAGGAACAACAAAAAATTAACATAAAAGTTATAGATTATAGCATGATATGTGCTATAGCAAGAACAAAGAACTAGAGCTCAGCAAGGGAGACTTGCATATATTACCTCCATAGCCCATCACCCTGTAGGCCGGTGTTATTGTTATTCTGATTTTAGTACTTAAAAAAAATGAAGCACAGAGAGGTGAAATGACTTGCCCAACCTGATCCAGTAGCAAGGGATCAAGTCAGAATTTGAATTCAGGCTATCAGACTTCAGAGCCCACACTCTTAACCCCAGTACAGCAACCAATGGCACTGGCCCACCACCTTGGCTCACTGTGGCCACCATGGGGAGCTATAAGGTGATGCAGCCCCCCCCCACCCGAGCATGTCTTCTCTTCAGGGATCCAGGCCCTGAATGTGGTGAGGACCAGAGAAATGAAAATGGTTTTCCTTCACTCCAGCAGTCGCCTTGCATCCTGGAGCTTATCATCACCTTTAGAATTAGAAACGTGTTTGAAAAAAATTGTGCAACGTAAGTATTTTATTTAGTGTTAAATAACATCATGTTTTGCATCTCAAAAAATTAAATCTAGCCCAGTACATTCAAGTTTCACTGCCTTTGTTTCAATGGCAAGAGATTAAGCATGTGCCTACATATCTTTGCTGCATATTCTGTGTCTCTAGCAATAGATTTCAAAGAAGAAGGCCTATAACTCAACAGTAAATGTCTGTGTGTGTGTATATATATATACATATATATATATACACACACACACACATACATATATGTGTATACACACACACATATATAATGAAAAATAATTTCTTCCTTTAGAGTTATAGAATGGTCAGCTGTACAGCCTTGTAGACCTAGCTCTCTGCCTAAATCACCTGCATTCAAGTCAGTCAAGGTTTCCATTTTCTCCGGGGTCTTTAGGTGGAACTTTGTTTAACATTTTAGTATCTAAGAAACCCTTCAGGTGATTTCCGTGGAAAAATAGACACTCTTCTACAATGATAAATGCAAATTTAAGCCTGAGAGACAAAAAACAATTTAAGGATTTCAAATGGCAGTTTTCATGTTTCAAAAATTCTTAGAGACACTGTCATATCCCGGGCCCTCTGTGGTAAGTGCTGCAACTAGGACATCACAGAACTTCTGAGATTGAGAGAATGTAAATGGCTGGTCCCATCTATCATCCAGGACAGAACAAGCGTAAGATCTCCATCAGTGACAGAAGCCCCCCCACCACCACCGCCAGGGAACACTGCGGAGTGTCCCTATTGCTGCGCATCTCTCTGCATCCACACCCTTCTTGCACCCACTTCTCTGTGTTTGCACCTGCAGTTCCCCTCAGAGAAGACCATCTTGTTTCTTTTCTACTTCCCCAAAGCCTGCTCATGTGATCCTAGTAACTGGTTCCCCCTCCTCTGTGAATGGCCCCCTTGAACGTCTGGCCCACTTCAGCATCTCCAAGGCTCACGGGTTAGGACTGAGTGGTTCTCACAGTTGTAAAGTACATCTGCTTCCCCCTACTATGCTCATACACACTTGATAGAAGGAATCCTTAAACCCCACCCATATTTACTGAGCATCTGTATTATGCCAGAAATGGTCTTAGGTACTATAGATCTATAGAGAAGAGCTGAGCCGGTTAGATGGGATAACTGCTCCGGCAGAGCTTGCAGTAGAACAAGAAAGCAGCTGTTTGGTTTGGTCCCCATATTCTCCACACACATGTGTTGTAAGCAGTCATTAAATACCTAATGATCAGAATTCCCGATGTGGCTCAGTGGTAACGAACCTGACTAGTATCCATGAAGATGTGAGTCCGATCCCTGGCCTTGCTAATTAGGTTAAGAATCTGGTGTTGCCATGAGCTGTGGTGTATGTCACAGAGGTGGCCCAAATAGGGCATTGCTGTGGCTGTGGTGTAGGCCAGTGGCTACAGCTCCGGTTTGACCCCTAGTCTGGGAACTTCCATGTGCCCTGGGTGTGACCCTAAAAAGACTAAGATAAATAAAATAAATAAAATAAAATAAATAAAATAAAATTGTGATGATTGATTGGTCGATTAACGTTTCTTCTTCCTCAAAAGCTATGACTTTGAGACCCTACTCTATGCCAGGCAGTGTGGTAGGCCCTGAGATTTCTGGGGTGAACAAATAATAAAAAGTGTTCATGCTTAGGAAGCTTTGAACTTGGAGCTTAAAGTCACTCATTTAAAAAAATATATGTAGTTTATAGGAAGATTTCTAGGTAATACAGCTTCTTGCCTATAGTTATTTAGCTTTCATGCTTTTAAACAGAACTGCTTTTACTTTAAAGATTTTATTTAATCCACCCAAATATGTGGGGTTGGTATGACCCTGCAGGTGAAATACTGACACTCAAAGAGGTTAAGTGACTCCAGCCAGAACTCTCATTGGCTATGGTTGTATGTTTGGCCTCCTTCAAGGGAGACCAACGGAGGCAACGTCCACGTCTTTCAGGGAATCCCGATCTCTCACTGCAACTAAACACGCTAGGACAGAACTGTGCGACCTCAGTAGGCCTGAGAGAGCTGGGAGTCCCATAGGGGTCCCCTGAGTCCAAACCCCAGAGACCCATCCCCAAACATCTGGGAATGATTCTCTTACTTTTGAGGATTAAAACATGTGCCACTGACTTTTACCAAATCAAAAAATAAGAAGGTGGAGCCCACATCCTCATGCAGACTGGCAAATGTTGCAGAAAAATAAATGTCATAATGTTAGTTATGAAAGGAAACAGGGTTCTCAGAATGAAAGAAACAACACAAAGCCACAAGACTAAAGAGGTCAAGTAAAAACCTTATGGTTTAGAATTAGATTTGGAATGTTTTTATCAGTTCTGTTCTTTGGAAGGATCAAGAAACATTTCGGGAGTGCTCACTTTTTCTGTTCAAAATATCTTTATCAGTTTAAACTCTGAAGATTAAAATATGTATATATGTGTGTGTGTATGTGCTGGGTTAATTTGTCAGAGGATGGAGACAGTATTTCTGTCAATTATTAAATAACTTAGTTACTGTTCACAAAATACTTTAAGTAATGCAGAGGAAAGGTTACAACATAATGGGGTATCTTCAAATTACATCTTCATCTCACAATTGCATTAAGATTATACTGCCTAGATCCTGACAGAGTCATGATAAGGTAACCCAAGTGGTTTGTCTTACAAACGAAAGAGAACTTTCTGTCTCTGATCTTCGGGGCGGGATCATTACTGTTCCAATAAAAGATCCAAGACTTCTCCAGTCTCTGCCTCAATCTCATGAATAGAACAGTGGTAAATAATCCTTGTATCATTGCTTTGGCCAAAAAAATATCTAGTTATTAGTTGTGGCTTGGTTTGGTTTTTCTTTGGATTTCTAACTCATTCCTGAGCAGAAGGGTGCATTTTATTTTTTGTTAGCAATATTTCTTGTTTATTCTTATAATACCTTTTAATGAAAAATAAAACTTTGTCTGGCTTTTCAGAGTCTTGTGCCTCTTTGCTGAGAACAGATGGATTTGAGACGCAAATCTATTGCAGTAGGGCAGGAAGCCATCAATATATTTTAAAGTCAGCAGGTATAGTGGGAAAAAAAATAATGATGGGTTGCAGACTGAGACTTGGGTTCCAGCCTCCTTAGTTATTGTGAGTAAACTTTGGAAAGGTATTTAACTACTTGGAGCTTTTGTCTCCTCAGCTGTAAATCCCCATAGGATCTTCAGAAAGATTGATACAAGATCAAGTATGCAAAATATTTTGCATATAAGGTATCCAGTATGTATCCCTTCTTTCCTTCTCTCGTTCTGAGCTGTAATATTATACCTCTCTGCTAGATTTTTAAAGAGAAATCTGTCACATCTATTTGTCTACATCCTATACCTACATGTATGTCTACATGTTATATGTAATATGTTTGTAGAGTTCTACTTCATAGAGAACTTGTAAGTTTGTCTCTTTACAATTTAATGTCCGTTAAAATCTCCCTCTTTCCCTCCATTTGTAACAGGGCAACCTGAATAATATTCTTCCATAACTCACATGAGCAAAGCTTTGACGAATCATTGGTTGTCCTCCCTTTCACCTTCGCAGGTTTAGCAAAGTCGTTCCCATAATTCATCCACTGCTAGAGTCCTTGGCGACAAAGGGAGAGGAACCTTCTCAAGCAGAGGTGGCTCTGCTCCAGTCCATGGTGCTCCATTACAAAACGCAGTGGTACCTCCTCTCCAGGTACTTCTGGACACCACTGTCATAAAACAAATATTTACTTTTACACAGAGATGCTTTGAATATGGACTTCTTTTGATGTGGTTTTCTTAGGGAGAGAATTCAGAGATTTGGAAGATAAAATTCGTCTTTAGTCATTTTGGTGGAAGATGTCCTGTTACGTGAAAAAAAAAATGTCTCTCTGGTTCCTGTCCACTTTCCGTTTAAATATTCTTTCTTCTCTTCATTTTTTCCCTTTTGTGCTTTATCTTTAAGCATTTTTGGAGCTATTGTGATGTGCCAAGACCTTTAAAACACAAGGGAAACCAGACTATTCATTTTTAAGAGATTAATCACAAAAGCCAGTTTCTAGGTATTTAAATGTTAATGGTTTAAAAGTCATGACTATGGAGTTCCCATCGTGGGGCAGCAGAAAATCCGACTAGAAACCATGAGACTGTGGGTTCGATTCCTGGCCTCTCTCAGTGGGTTAAGGATCTAGCGTCGTCAGGAACTGTGGTGCAGGACGCAGACTTAGCTCGAATCAAGCATTGCTGTGGCTGTGGCGTAGGCAGGCAGCTGTAGCTTTGATTGGATCGCTAGTCTGAGAACCTCCATATGCCATGGGTGAGGCCCTAAAAAACAAAATAAATAAATATATATATATATATATATCATGAACATAACGTGTAAATAGTAAATCACTGTATTTCTGATGGTATCCAGGAAAAATTATTATTGAGGGTGGTGACAAAATTCTGTCGTTTCTATGTTGTTGTCTTAGAAATACCTTACAAGTGGTAGAAAACTCAAGTGATATTTTAAATAACTTATCTGGCTCCATGTGATGCAGTAGTCTCTATGGGGGGGCACTTATTTTTCAAGGATTTAGGGTTACCTTGTACCATTTCAACTCCACATCATAAGAAATATATAATATAAAGCTGCCTTAGAAATTGCAAACTATGTATACATTTCTGTTTTAAAATGTTGCAAATCAAATGACAAGTTGGAAAAAATATTTGCAACTGGAACCACTCAGGATTAATATCCCTCATATAGAAACAGTATTCTAAAAATAGAAAATAAAAATGACCAACATATAGATAGGAGAAAGATAATCAGGAAGTTCCCCAAAAAGAAGTGCAAAATCCCGTAAGTATATGAAAAGATGCTTAACTTTGATCCTAACAATAGAAGTGCATATTAAAACTACAATAAGATACTCTTTCTCACCTATCAAGTTGGAAAAATTCCAAATAATAACACTCTCTTGGCAGATCTCTAGAGATACAGACATGCTCATGCATTTGTTGGAGAAAATGCAAAAATATAACAAATACAGAGGAGAACTTGACAATATCTAGCAGATTACTTAAGTACTTAACATTGCCCCAGCAACCCCATTCTTGAGTATCTTTCTCAAAGATACACAGGCAAAAATATAGAAAGAAATGTGCAAAAGGCCATTTTTATAGCTCTGTTTGTAATAGCGAAGGTTGGGGGGAAATGGCCGTAAAGGTTGGTCTTTGGATATCAACATATTTATATAGTCCATGTGTAATGCAAGTATGAGAAATATGTGATACATAAGATGTACTTCAAGGTAAAAAAAATCAAAATCCATAGTATACAGGTAAAGGAAGAGATGCAAATATTCAAAAAATTTGAGATGTTTTTTAAAAACTATAGAAGGGGAGGAACAAGGGAGAAAAACAGATAAAATATCAACTCTGGATTGAATATGTCATGCTTTATAGACTTGACTCTGGAAACATCACTGTCTTAATAAGTATAAAACAAAAGTAACTTTTAAAAAGGGCTTCCTGGAGTTCCCGTTGTGGCTCAGTGGTTAACGAATCCAACTAGGAACCATGAGGTTGCGGTTTCGATCCCTGGCCTCGCTCAGTGGGTTAAGGATCCGGCGTTGCCGTGAGCTGTGGTGTAGGTTGCAGACGCGGCTCGGATCCTGCGTTGCTGTGGCTGTGGCGAAGGCTGGCAGCTACAGCTCCTGTTGGACCCCTAGCCTGGGAACCTCCATATGCCGCGGGTGCAGCCCTAGAAAAGGCAAAAAGACTTAAATAAATAAATAAATAAATAAAATAAAAAGGGCTTCCTGAAAGTAGTATGAAGACTAAAAAAAAAATAAATCTAATCATGTATTAAGTTGCTGGCATTAGCATAGACAGAAATTGTTTCAAATAACTATTTTTTATTAAAATGTGGTTGATTTACAATGTGCCAATTTCTGTTGTACAGCAGAGTGACTTGGTCATTTGAATATATACATTCTTTGTTAAAGTCCTTTCCATCACGGTCTAACCCAAGAGACTAGACATAACTCCATGTGCTGTACACTGGGAACTTATTGTTTATCCTTTCCAAAATAATAGTTTGAATCTACTAACCGCAAACTCCCAGTCCATCCTATTCTCTCTCCCCTTCCCTTTGGCGATCTCAAGTCTGTTCCTGTTTTGTAGATAGATTCATGTTTTGCCCTATTTTAGATGCCACGTGTAAATGATATCATGTGATACTTGTTTTTCTCTGAGTTACCTCACTTCATATGAGAATCTCCAGTTGCATCCATGTTGCTGCAAAGGGCATTATTTCATTGTTTTTATGGCTGAGTAGTATTCCACAGTGTATATGTTCTACATCTTCTTAATCCACTCATAAGTTGATGGACATTTAGGTTGTTTCCAAGTATCAGCTATTGTGAATAGTGCAGCTGTGAATATAAGAGTGCACATATCTTTTCGAATTATAATTTTGCCTGGGTATGTGCCCAAGAGTGGGTTTGCTGGGTCATATGGTAATTCTATTTTTAGTTTTCTGAGGAAATTCTGTACTGTTTTCCGTAGTAGTCATGCCAACTTATATTCCCACCAACAGTGTAAGAGGGTTCCCTTTTCTCCACACACTCTCCAACATTTGTTGTTTGTAGACTTATTAATGACAGCCATTCTGACCAGTGAGAGGTGGTACCTCATTGTAGTTTTGATTTGCATTTCTCTAATAATTATTGATGTTGAGCATCTCTTCACATGCCTACTGGCCATCCATCTGTCTTCTTTGGAGAAATGTTTATTTAGGTCATTTGCCCACTTTTCAATTGGGTTGTTTGTTGTTGAGTTGTACAAGTTGTTTATATATTCTGGAGATTGAGCCCTTGGGTATTGATTGTTTGCTACTATTTTCTCCCATTACATAGGGTGTTTTTTCTTTTTGTTAATGGTTTCCTTTGCTGTGCAAAATCTTCTATGTTTGATTAGGTCCCATTTTTTTTTTTTTTTTTTGTGGCCCTCGGAGACTGACCTGAGAAAACACTAGCATGATTTTTGTCAGAGCAGATTTTGTTTATGTTTTCTTCTAGGAGTTTTATGGTGTTACGTTTTATGTTTAGGTCTGTAAGTCATTTTGAGTTTATTTTTGTGCGTGGTTAATGATCCGGCGTTGCCGTGAGCTGTGGTGTAGATCGCAGATGCAGCTCGGATCCTGCATTGCTGTGGCTGCGGCATAGCCCAGTGACTACAGCTCCGATTAGACCCCTAGCCTGGGAACCTCCACGTGCCGCAGGTGTGGCCCTAAAATGACAAAAAGGCAAAAAAAAAAATATGGCATTATGTTATCTGGATATAGTGACAATTTTATGTCTTCCTTTCCAATTTGGATATCTTTTATTTCTTTTTCTTTTTGTATGATTGCTGTAGCTAAGACTTACAATACTATGTTGAATAAAAGTGATGAGAGTGGGCATCCTTGTATTGTTGCAGATTTTTGCAGGAAGGCTTTCAGCTTTTCTCCATTGAGTATTATATTGGCTGTGGGTTTGTCGTAAATGACTTTTATTATCTTAAGATATGTTCCCTCTGTACTCACTTTGGTAACAGTTTTTACCATGAATGGATGTCGAATTTTGTCAAATACTTTTTCTGCATGTATTGAGATGATCATGTGGATTTTTGCCTTTTCTTTTGTTAATGTGGTGTTATATTGATTGATTTGCATATATTGAACCATCTTTGAGAACTTTGGATGAGTCCCCTTGGTCATGCTGTATAATTTTTTAATATGCGTTTGAATTCAGTTTGCTAAAATTTTGTTGATAATTTTTGCATCTTATTTATCAAAGATAGTCAGGTAACTTTAAAACACAGTGATTTAACTGTACCTCTCTGATAAGATATACAAACTCAACTCCAAAAAGTCTTCAGTTATTATCGCTAATTGTATTTTGTTGTAATGTTGGTGATGTTATTATAAGACTGTTCCACATGCTGGAAAGAATTTAATATACAGTTATATTAGCAACAACACTGAGAACCACGACTTTCAGAATAAGAGTAAAAATTTAAAGATGTACTGTTGAAGAAATTAAAATCTTTTTAGTCCTAAATTTAATGTCATGATGTATTTCACCTCTAAAGCAATATATATCTTAGTTCTGTTGTTTGCCAAGATCTTAGTTCTGTCACTTGCAAAGAACTAGAAACACTGGTCAGTTCAAAAGCAATGAGGGCTTTTGGTATAAGGAATGGAGTCTGTAAGAACTAGTTGCCATTAAAAAAAAAAAAGTTTCTTGGTAAAGTATGAAGTCTGAATCATCTTACTATACCAGACAACAAGGGAGCTCTCAAATGCTAGAGAATAGAAAAACTCAGAAGCCAAATTAAGCAAATTAGATAAAGTCCAAAGATAATGAATTAATAGGAATAATAACTGCAGGGGAATGAAACACATCAAATACACTTCAATCCATCCATGAGATCATAATTGTATTTAAGAATGACAGCACTTAGGTTACCTTTGGATAGTGTTAGAGAACCAACTGATTTATTTTGAAAATTGGTGGAACAGTACCTTTTAAAATTGCACCCCAAAAATTAAATACCTAGGAATAAACCTGACCAAGGAAGTAAAAGACTTATATACTGAAAACTATAAAATGTTAGTCAAGGAAATTAAAGAGGATTCAAAGAAATGGGAAGCTATTCCATGCTCCTGGATTAGAAGAATTAATATTAAAATGTCCATACTACCCAAAGCAATCTATGGATTTAACACAATTCTTATCAAATTACCCATGACATTTTTCACCGAACTGGAACAAACAATTCAAAAATTTATATGGAACCATAAAAGACCCAGAATTGCCAAAGCAATCCTGAGGAAAAATAAGCCAAGCAGGAGGCATAACTCTCCCAGACTTCGGACGATACCGCAAAGCTACAGTAATCAAGACAGTGTGGTACCGGTGCAAAAACAGACATACAGACCAATGGAAAAGAATAGAGAACCCGGAATTAAACCCAAATACCTATGGTCAATTAATCTTAGACAATGGAGGCAAAAACATAAAATGGGAAAAAACCAGTCTCTTCATCAGGTGGTGCTTGGAAAACTGGACGTTCTATGTAAACAAGTGAAACTAGAACACACGCCCACACCATGCACGAATATAAACTCAAAATGGCTTAAAGACTTAAGATGTGACACCATAAAACTCCTAGAAGAGAACGTAGGCAAAACATTCTCTGACATAAATCATACCAATGTTTTCTTAGGTCAGTCTCCCAAGGCAATAGAAATTTTAAAAAGGGACCTAATTTAAAAAAAATATGTATATAAGCATGGTACATATGTACAATGGAATACTACTTAGCCATATAAAAGAACAAAATAATGCCATTTGCAGCAACATGGATGGAACTAGGGATTCTCATACTAAGCAGTAGAAGTTAGAAAGTCAAATATCATATGATATCACTTCTATCTGGAATCTAATGTGGCAGAAATGAATCTATCTACAGAAGAGAAATTCACAGACGTGGAGAACAGACTTATGGTTTCCGAGAGGGAGGGAGAGGGAGTGGGATGGACTGGGAGTTTAGGGTTAGTAGATGCAAACAATTGCATTTGGAGTGAATAAGCACTTAGGTCCTGCTGTATAGCACAGGGAACTATATCCAATCACTTTTGATGGAATATGATGGAGGATAATGTGAGAAAAAGAAGGTATATATATTTATGTATAACTGGGTCACTTTGCTGTACAGCAGAAGTTGATAGAACATTGTGGATCACCTATAAATAAACAAATATTTTTTAAAAAGAAAACTGGTAAATGAAACCTTCCCTGTATAAACTGTACTTCAAGGTAATGAAATAGTTGACAAGGGGCAATTTCTCTTTAAAGAATATCCCAGTTAATTAATGAGGATGTAATGATGCAGTTCTGACAATTTGTACCCCTTGTGAATAATGCATCCAAGAAATGATCATCAGTGGTTGTTAATATCACAGAAGGAGAGAGAGCAGACCTTAAGAACCTACCAATGGATGTACATGCTACCTATGAATTTGTCTTGCAAAAACTCAAAATCAAATCTGACTCTGATCAAGCCTCTGGGTCAACCTTCCAACAACAAAATAGAAGAGACAAAGAAGCGTATTCGATGACACCATGGAGACATAATCAGCAAAACCCAGAATGTGGGAAATTCTGTAGGACCAAGGATTTGGTTTCCTCAACAAATAAATTGGAGAATCAGAGAAAGATGCAGGGAGGAAGAGGGAGAAGAAGGAGGAGAGGGAATGGGTAAGAGAGAAAGAGAGAAGTTTGATCATAGTATTATGGTTGTGTTAACATCAGTCTTTTGCTTTTAGAGATAGAAAAGGGATATTTACAGAAAAAGTAAGTTGGTATCTGGAACTTGTTTCAGAATTACCCAAGGTAGGGGAAGTGGGTAGGGTTATAAATGAGGCAGAGATTGCTGTGAGCTAATATATTTTGAAACTAAGTTGGACACATGGGGGTTCATTATACTATTCTTTCTACTTTTATGTAAGCTTGATCTTTTCTAAATTTAAACTCCTTTTTTTATTAAAAAGTAGTCAGAGACTGCATGGCAACATTTATGAATTTAAGAATGACAGTTTTACTTTTAAACCTCTCAGTGAGACTCTCTATGGTTTTCAGGTTGAATTCCAAACCATTTAACATGGGATACAGGCTTTTCGCAGTCGGACCTGAGCATGTACTTGCTATTGCCTGAAATATCTTTCATATTTATTTCTGCCAGGAGAGATTCTGTTTCCCTTTCAAGATGCAGCACTTCCTTGGCTGTATTTCTGCCCTTGATTCAGGCAGAATTAATAATTCTCACCTCTCTCTTTTCATCACACCCTGTACATTCAACAGTTATTTTCTGAATATTTGTTTTTAATTTGAGGAGTTCCCATTGTGGCTCAACAATAACCAATCCCACCAGTATCCATGAGGATGTGGGTTCTATCCCTGGGTTCGATCCCTGGCCTCGCTCAGGTGGGTTCAAGATCCAGCGTTGCCGTGAGCTGTGATGTAGATCACAGACCCAGCTCAGATCTTGTATTGCTGTGGCTCTGGCTGTGCCTGTGGCCAGCAGCTGTAGCTCTGATCAGCTGCTAGCCTGGGAACTTCCACATGCCACATGAGCAGCCCATAAAGCAAAAACAAAAACAAAAAAAATGTTGAGGAGTTCCCACTCTGTACAGTGGGTTAAGGATCCAGCATTGTCTCAGTGGCAGCTTCAGTTGCTCAGTTGCTGCTGAGGTGCAGGTTTGATCCCTCACCTGGGGACTTCCATATGCCATGGCTGTGGGCAAAAAATTGGTTTTGAGTGCCTGATGTAAGCCAGACACGATGCAGATAGTAGAAATATTGTGATGACCTAGTCCATGCCTTCTTGACCTCTATTCCTTTTTTTTAATTTGTTTGTTTTTTATTTTAAGTGAGAATTGCAATGATTTTTAATTTTAATTTCAATTAATTAATTAATTTGTTTATTTTGCTTTTTAGGGCCACACCCAGGACATATGGAGGTCCCCAGGCTAGGGGTCAAATTGGAGCTGCAGCTATAATGCAGGATCTGAGCTGTGTCTGCAAGCTACACCACAGCTCACAGCAACACCAGATCCTTAACCCGCTGAGCAAGTCCAAGGATCTCATGGTTCCTAGTTGGATTCGTTTCTGCTACGTCATGACGGGAACTCCCACCTCTATTCTTGATGGAAGATTGTTTAAACTGTGGTGAATGCACTGAGAGAGGTACAGGAAGCTGAGGAAACATCTATTGGAAAAAGCCAGTCTAATGTGTAGCAGGGAAACACTCAGAATCTCACACTCAGCACTGCCATTGTGTCTGTATGTCTCTATATCCCCACCCCACCTTATAAACTCCTTAGGGTTACTCTAAAATTTCTTAATGATTAGGTATAATTTCTTTTCTGATCCTCACTGCAGTTTTTCAGAATAGTTATCAGTATTTCAATTTATTTATTTTTATTAAATTATAGTTGATTTACAGTATTGTACCAATTTCTGCTATGCACCAAAGGGATTCAGTATATATGTCTGCCTGTCTTTCACTCTCTCTCTCTCCATATATATATATATATATATATATATATATATATATACACGTAGACACATACATACATTCTTTTTCTCACATTATCATCCATAATGTTTCACCCCAAGAGACTGGGTAGAGTTGCCTTTGCTATACAGTAGCATCTTGTTGCTTGTCTTTTCTAAATGTGGTAGTTGGTATCTACCAAACCATTTAGGTATGATAAAATCAAGCTTCAAAGAAATAAGAGCAATCCTACATTGTAAATGGGAAAACATGGCCTGTCTTCTTGATGCCAGGTTCTAAGCACCGTGTAGTGCCCCATGCTGTCTTAGAAGTGAGAATTTCCCAACAGGCCGACGGATCCATGTAAATGTCAAGTGGTCAACTTTCACTGAGAAATAGAAACACCCTTAACCCAAGGGTTAGCCTTATGTTGGCTGGTTGGATGTCCTCTTTCCATTATGAAAAATGCTCCAGGATAATCATATTAATATTAAATTAATATCAAAAGGCCATAAAAGATCATAGAGGTCAAATGAAAGGAAATGAGTACCTAGGGCACTGGTTCTCAACCAGGGACAATTTCATACCACCACTTCCTCCCCAGCCTCCCAGGGGTCATTTGTCAATGTCAGGAGACATTTTTTTTTTTTTTTGGTTGTCACAACTCACAACTTGGAACTTGGAGGGAATGTGCTAGTAATATTTAATGGATAGAAGTTGGGAGTATTGCTAGACATAATACAAACTACAGGACAGACCCACAACAAAGAATTAGCCAATTCAAAATGTCATGGTGCCGATGCTGAGAGCCCTGAAGGCAGGTAAAAGCTAATCCATTCTTCTCTACTCTAACATGTGGTAGAACCCAATGGTTAGAGATGCTTCTTCCCCAGGACTTGGGGAAGAATGAATGAGACCAAGTTGCCATTTCCCTTCATTACATCCAGTTAGTGCTGTCATTTGTATACATCTCCTTATTAAAAGTAGAGGGTTTAGAGATTAATTTATAGTACTAAAATGAAAATCTAATACCCCCAAACTGTGGGTGATAACCTCACTGGCTGAATTTATTTATTTCATTTTTTCCCCCATTCTTGTCCAGTTCTTCTCTTTTGTTCTTACAGAAAGGGTGATATGGAGTACTGGTTAGAATTCCAGAGGTGAGGCCAGAATATCTGTCTGTTTACCAGCTCTGTCCTTTTAGGCAAGTGATTTAATCTCTCCAGGTGAGAATTTGCTCATCTTAAAATAAGCTGCTAACCTCATGGGGCTGTTGTGAAGATTCAATAGGATAATCATTGAAGAGTGCTTAACAAAGTGGCCAGCGATAAAGAACACCACTTAAATGTTAGCTGTTATTTTTTTATGTCCATAATCACAGCGTATTTCTCATTAAATATTCCTCTTACTTATTTTCCACTTAATTTAATATATAAATGCTTATCATGTTGCTACAAAGTTGTTATGATTAGAATCTTGAGTAATTCATCTAGGCAATGTATATGCCACTATTTATTTAACCCATCCCATGTAGACAGTGAGTCTGCCTAAAACATACACAAATTAGCATCCCCAGGTATCCACCATCTCCTGCATTTTGGATTATTAAACCCAGGAAAGATTAGAAGAATGTTCTTTATCAGACAGGAATGTACTTATACCTATTGACAAATTGCTTCCAAAAGGAGATTTATAAAAATTTATTGCCATCAGCAGTATAAAAGTATGGCCATTCCAATGCATCTTTCGTGTTATTGCTTTCTATCAAAATAAAAGATGCAAAATGATACCTCATGGCTATTCTGTTTAGCGCTGTGTTTATCATTCAGGCTAAATCTTTTAAGTGTTCACTGGGTGGATTTCTTCTTGTTCAAGGCTCAGTGCTTGTGTCATTTCTTTATGTATCATTAAACTATTTTTTCTTAATGATTTATGAGCAGTCGTGCATAGAAACTGTATTAATGTCTATCTCATTAATTACTGAGGTGTACTACCTCCCTTTTAAAATCTTGGGACAGAGTTATTTTTCCTCCTACATGACGAGATGCTTTTTGTTACGTGATGAGAAGGTGCTTTTTATTGCATTTGTGCCTTTGACCATGTGGAAAGTATTCTCGCTGACTCTTGTTTCTCATTTCTAAGGAATCTGTCACATCGTTTCTGGTCTTCTTTCAGAGTCAAAGCATTTTCATCTGAGTTCATTCTCCTTCCACACTTCATCCTCCTGAAATTGCACCAAGAACCCACGATCAGATCACATCACCACCGATAAACCCTCCTCTGAGTGTTATTGTTCCTCTAGGCGTCTGAAATGGCGCTAATGTTCAAGTTCCGAATGTCAGCGGGCTGTGTACCCTTCACTCTCAGTAGATGCTGAGTTTTATGCTCACCCATTACTCTCTGTTCACTGGCGCCGATTCATATAGTGCATCAATTCTCTTTCATTTTTGTTTCTCAACTCCTACGGCAAAGTTTAGCACCATAAAATATGTGGCATGACTCGATGATGAAGCAGCAGCTTCCTGCTGAAACTTCAGAGCAAGAGACACTTTTTTTTTTTTTTTTAAAGAAAGAAGGCCATTGAGCTACCAGCTGTTCTCCTAAAAAAGATATGGCAGCATTACCCATGCAGATACTCTGCAGTTGTTTCCTGGCCATAATGAAAAGGATTTTATTTGATTTTTTTAGGCTCAACTGGATGTGGTTTCCAGGAACTTGCCAGGTTAAGGAGACATGTATCTTTGTACTGGATAAACTGAGTCTAAGTGCCATACTTATCCATTGTCAAGGCCAGCATCTTTATTTCTTGATTCCATGGAAAAATAGAAAATTGGCTTTGTTTGTTTGTTTGTCTTTTTGTCTTTTTCTAGGGCCACACTCGTGGCATATGGAAGTTCCCAGGCTAGGGATCTAATCAGAGCTGTAGTCCCCAGCCTACGCCATAGCCACAGCAATGCGGGATCCGAGCCAGCTCACGACAACACCAGATCATTAACCCACTGAGTAAGGCCAGAGATCAAACCTGCAACCTCATGTTTCCCAGTCAGATTCGTTAACCACTGCGCCACAGTGGAACTCCAGAAAATTGGCGTTTTTTAAAAAAGGTTCCATGACATTAAACTGTGCTTCATTCTACTGTCAAATACCAGTAGATGCCACTTGAAAGAAGTGTTGCCCAGATAAAGCAAAGCAAGAATTCACTTGATCTTTCTCTTTCCCCATGCTCTACTTTTCAGCAATATTATGCAAGAAGAACTGTCAGCAGTTTAGATGGGGAAGTATACGGGCACAGGTTTGATGCTAGCCTGAGTTCTTACTCCCCCAGTGACTTGAATAGCGAAGACAAGTAGAATATTTCTCTAGAGGGCACATAGTAGGAATGGCTAATTTGCACAGAAAAGGGCATCATTCTGCATTTGCATCTGCAGTACGGGAACTCCTAAGTTTGTAAGCATCTCACACGAATGGCAGTCTACCCAGCGGGGAGTCCCAGTTTCCTTCACACTCCTGCACTGGAGCTCGGAGTAGACGAAGGATGGAGAAAGGATTGCTGGGGCAGACTTTTCTCCACTTCCTTCCCCCACAAGATTTGAGCTACCAGGATTTATCACAAAAAAATATTGAGACAATTCAAACAACGAGGGGACAGAATCAGAGAGAGACTGTGTAGAAGTCATCCGGGACCGAGATCTGGGAACCATCCTTGACTTATGCCTCTCGGCCCCTTCCCTGCATTTAGTTACCTATGAAGCCCTGTGATTTCAATTTCCTAAAAAAAACCTCTCCAGTGCCTCTCCCTCCAATACCCCATTTTCTCGAGATGGCTCACTGGCTTCTCTACCTTCTGGCTCCATCTTCCCTTTCCTGCCTTTCACTCTAGGCACTAGGGTGATGATTCTGAAAGACAAAGATACATGTTTATTTTACAAAGTTCCTTATATAGCAAAGCTGAACCACTGCTTTATCTTCTGTAGAGAATAAAGTTCCATTCTTAGGCTGGCGTGGGAGGGCGAAAGTTGTCCAGCAGAGCAGGGGAAGTGATCTGGAGAGCGGAGTGGTTCTCAGGTGCACATTCGGTGGTGGTCCTGCCCCTTAAAACCACAACTTCACCTTTACTTCCAGAGGCGTTATGTAATCCAGGTCCACTTGGGGCTCTGTGGTCTAAACTGAGTTTCTTCTCCGCTTTCCCTTGATTTGTTTTTCTCAATCCTAATAAGCTAATCATTTATCCCTCTGCCTGCCAGCTGCCAAAATTTTGTAGCTGTTGCCCCCTCTTTCATTTTCTGTTCTTGCTGTGTATGCCTTTTAAAGAAACCCTGGATTGGGGAGGGTTTGGAATTAGCAGATACAAACTACTTTATATAAAATAGATGAAAAGGTTCTCCTGTATATCACAGGGAACTAAATCCAATATCCTATAATAAACCATGATGGAAAAGGAAAAAAAAAGGAAAAACCCTATCCTGTTGTTTTAATGGTCTTTTGAGAGAGAGAGAAAATATATGTGTAGCTTCAATACACATCTTTACCTAGAATCCACCTGCAATTTTTTTTTTACATAAATTCAAGAAACTGGTCACAGTCACTCAGATCTATAGACAGACACATCAACAGGGTATTTGAGTGAGGAGGTGAAGGGGATAGTTTCAAAATTTAAAAAAAAATGTGTTGAGTCACAGTGTTATGCAAAAATGAAATTTCTAGAGATCATATTGCATTTTAATAAGGAACTTTAGAGCATGGCCCTAAAAAAGATGATCAATTTTTATGCTGCTGAAGCGGTAGAGCACGCTAATAAAAATAAAAATAAAGCATACTAAAAAGTCACCCTTAGTGTGGCATCCAAAGTCAAACTGTTTCTACTTTCTTTTCAGCTCTTGTTTATTAAGAAACACACAATTTCACAATTCCATGTCAGAATCAGCTTCATAACAATCATTTTTAATTGTTGTGGAATGTTCAGTTGGATCAATAAGCCATCACTTACTAATTCATTTCCAGTTGCTTCCCCAGCATAAATAGAACTCCATGCATATCCTCGAGCGTCTGCTATGGGTGATCTATCCCAGTTCTACTCTACGTTCTACGGTGTTTGATAGCATAATTTTATTTTATATTTTTTCTTTTTAGGGCCACACCTGCAGCATATGGAAGTTCCCAGGCTAGGGGTCGAATTGGAGCTGCAGCTGCCGGCCTGTGCCACGGCCACAGCAACGCAGGATCCGAGCCGCGTCTGCAACCTACACCACAGCTCAGGGCAATGCCAGATCCTTAGCCCACTGAGCAAGGCCAGCAGTGGAACCCGCAACCTCATGGATACTGGTCGGCTTCATAACCCCCTGACCCATGACGAGAACTCCTTGGTATTATCATTTTAAAATGTTTAGTTAGTAATGATACATTTGTTGTAGTTATGTTTATTAATGAGGTTAAGTATTTTATTTGCAGTGTTGACTATGAAATCGTATTATCTATTGTGGGAAACATTTGGATTGTTCTCCTTTTACCACTTAGTTATCAGTTTCCTAACCAGTTGGAATGAACTCTTATTTCCCTGGACAGATAATCCCAACATGTTGCAGGGACATTGAGGAGGAGGGGACCCAACCTTTGCATTCTTTGAGCTCCCACACTAGTTGGGGTCCAGGCTGCCATGAGCTCTGCAGTGTGCTGGGCAACAGTGTGGAGAGAACATTCTAGGTCAATGAAACAGGCGAATCAAAGGCAAGGAGGCATATATTTAGAAAATACAAGAAACAGAGATACAGTCATATCTCCCACATTTGCTACAAGCAGCTTTTCTCATTTTTGCTTTGAAAAAAGACTTAATGTTTTTAGATGCATGTCGGTAATTATATCGGTTGATCATATTTTAAGGTTGTTACTGTTCCTCTAAAAATGAATCCAGCAGGATCTGGGTCATCATGGTTGACTAGGACAAAGGCATAATTAAACTGCTGCAGCCAACACCTCTCCTTAGGGGCAGTTATGCAAATATATATATATATATATATATATATATATATATATATATTTTTTTTTTTTTTAACCATAAGCAATCAATAAAGAAGTATTTGATTAAGACAATGTTACATTAAGGCTGTATTCTCCAAGTGCCTCTCTGAATGATGTTGGCTGTCATCTGTTATAATGGCAATCAGCACTGCTGCTCATTATTCTGAGTGAAGAGTGGCTCTTAATGACAGACATGGGATGGGTCTACAGAGACTGGACCTGGCTCCACTCCTGATGCAGAAATACTTTTAATATGAGGACTTTATAAAATGCTGTGGTCTTTGCTCCATCTTCTTGCATTTAGATATGCAAGTCACATTTGCTACCACAGGCCCCTGAGACTTTGGTTATTGTTGGAACAACTCCTTTTCATTAAAATATATGTGAGTGGGAGTTCTCATGGTGGTGCAGCAGTTAACAAATCCGACTAGGAACCGTGAGGTTGCAGGTTCGACCCCCGGCCTTGCTCAGTGGGTTAATGATCTAGCATTGCCGTGAGCTGTGGCGTAGGAAACTGGGGTTGCTGTGGCTATGGTGCAGGCTGGCAGCTGTAGCTCCGATTCGATCTCTAGCCTGGGAACCTCCACATGCCGTGGGTGTGGTCCTAAAAAGCAAATTGTATATATATGAAAGGGATGTCCAGGATATGATTTTTTTTCTTCGTCTGGAACTTATGGACTATTTGGAGTGACCACAATACTTTGAAGACTACATTCAGTTACTATTGCCTGTCTATTGCTCACTGAACTGTGAGCTCCTTGAGGGCAGAAATTATGTCTTAGTCATCCTTGTGTCCATGATGCCTGCAATATAATAGAAGCTCTAGAAGCTCAGTGACTATGTGTTGACTGGCCGAAAGAAGACATGTTCAGGTGACAGCTCTAATCCTGCTGCACTGTGTGAGTGGCGGAGAGAGGCATGAGCACACGGGGGGTGGATGGACGGGATGAAGACAAGCTGCTAGTGGAGGAGCCAGTTAGTGGGCTTGTACCGTGGGTAAGCCTGAGGCATGTGGAGCTGGGAAAAAAAGAGCAATTCAAGCAACAGAAGGGACGGCAAGAATGAGAGTTCAGCATCACATCCCAGCAACAGTGACCATCGCAGCTTGGCTGTACCTGTGGGTATGAGGAGGAGAAAGAAGGGAATCAGGTAGGAAATGCCTAGGTGTGGAAGGGCTATGGGTAAAGGAGGGTTGGAACATTCTCAGTAGGCAGTGGGAAACCATATGGAATAAATAAACCAACAAATAAATAAATACATAACAGAGGGCTGGCATCATCATATTTAAACATTTGAGAGTTTGTTCTTGTAACATCATGGGGAGAGAAAGAGAGAAGGAGAAACCTGGGGAAAGGCAGGTCAGTCACTAAGCTGTTGTAATAATATATGTACAGTAATATATGTGAAGCTGAAATAGGGCAAAATTAGTTGGAACTATAGATTGCATGCATTTCTTAGGCAGATGATATATAATAACACATAACTGAGGCCTTACTATACGTCATGCTTGTGCAGTGTGTTGAAGATAGAATCTTTAGCAGATGGACAGTTTCCCTCACCTGCATGAGAGCATGGTTACAAACTGTTGTAAAGGCAGCAGAATATGATCTGGCTTAGGAGTTTGAAGAAAGGCTTCAGTAAGACTGGAGCTTTGACTCAAAACCAGAAGGACAAATGAGCTCTTTGGATAAAGAGGGTCGGCAGTGGGTGGGGTTAATTGATGAGCTTATAGACAGAGGGGAGAGCCATGCAAAAGCTTTCTCTTAGTGGGACATTCTGTAAGCTACACACCATGTTCTGGGGGGATGGAAGTGTTGAGTGAAGGGATGCTTGCCGAAAATGTGTCCAGCGCCTGGACCAGTTAAGGCTGGCCGCCCATGGTGAAGATGTTTTGAGTGATTTCAGGCGGAAGTGATGACACAGCCAGATAGTTATTTTGAAAAATCATCCTGGTTTTGTTTTTTGTTTTGTTTTGTTTTTCCTGAAAAGCAGTTTGAAAGAGTGAGAGAAAGTTTAAGATACCTGCTAGATGACACCAAAGACCGGGGATGGTAGCTGCTCATTCAAGGTGGTTGTTGGAGAAGTGTAAGAATCCCACTCTTACTCATGAGGTTAGTGGCCCATGGAGGGAGTGGTGACCGCTAATGCCATTTGCTGTAGTGGAAAATGCCGAAAGAGGACCAGGTTTCGGCAAATAATGTGGGGAAGCAGTGAATCGAATTTTGAACATGGAGATTTTGAGGTGGATTTGGGGTATTGGGGTAGAAGGGAGCATAAGTAAATCTAGATTTCAAGGTACATGTAAATTTTAGTCCTTGAGTTAGGGAAACCCAAGCCCCCAAAGCTCTCTCTTCTCCAGGAAACTAAGAAGGACATAACTATATATGTAGCAACGTAGGAGCAGCGTGGCCTCCCATCTAGGGAAGCGAAAAGGAGAGTGGGGGCCTCTGGGATAAGTAAGGTGATGCTTCATATTTTCAAGACTCCTGCTATGTAGGAAGCTATAGATACAGGCCATTTCCCATACTCCAGGAAGATGGGGAGCTGGTGGGGGTGGTGCCGCTCATCCAAGGCCATGCAGAATGGAGTTCCAGTGTGGCATGTGAATCAAGCCTATGCTTTTTCTGCTAAATCATATTTAGCGCTCTAGTAGATCAAATCTTTGGAGACCAGAAGTCTTGCTCAGGACCAGAAGGTGATGAGCTTGCACTAAAAACCTATCCTAAGTATAAAATGCATTTATTTTCTTTGTGATGGTATGTTCTCCTAAGGTAGTGTTATACACCGAATGTGTTCCTCCAAAGTCCATATCTCCAGATCTTCCTCCACAATGCGATGTTATCAGGAGCTGGGGCTTTTGAGGGATCAGTACTCTTAGATGAAGTCGTGAGGGTAGAGTCCTCATGAATGAGATTAGAGCCCTTTATAAGTGTTGCAGGGGAGCTTGCCGTTCCTCTCTCTGCCCTCTGCCAGGTGGGGACACAAGGGCAAGTCAGCAGCCAGCAGCCCAGAAGAGGACCCTCCTCTGAACCTGACCACACTGCCACCCAGACGTTGTACTTCTAGCCTCCAAAACTGTTGAAAAATAAGTCCTCACTTGTTAGAAGCCACCTAGTCTGGTGGCATTTTCTTACAGCAGCTTAAACTGACTAAGACAAGTTTGAAGAATAAAACTCTCCTCCCCCAAGGTATCCACATCCTAATTCCAGGGAACTCTGAATGTGTTACCTTATGTGGCAGAAGGGACTTTGCAAATGTGATTAAGGACTTTGAGACTAAGAGGCTGAGATTTGAGACTTTGAGGCTGAGATTGTCCCGTTTTTAAGCATCACGTGTTTTTAAAAGTGAAGAACCTTTTACTGGTCATGGTCAGAGGGATACAACGGTACTGTCTCTGAAGACACAGGAAGGGAGCTGTGAGCCAAAGAATGTGAGGCATCTCTAGAAGCTGGGAAAAGTCAAGGAACCAGATTCTCTCCAAAGCCTACATAAGGAGCACTGCCTTGCTACCACCTTGCTTTTAGCCTACAAGACCTGAGCTAAACTTCTAACCTACAAAAGTGTAAGATAAAATATATGCGTCGTCACCATGTTTGTGATAATACATTTTGTAGGAAGAATGCTTCACTTGAAGTTGTGTGGTTGATTTAGTAGGAATCACCTGACTCGGGGTAACCATGGAGTTTGGACCCAAATTTAGGTGGCTACATCCAGTGAAACTGTAACCCCACCCTTGTAGCAGCCACTTACCCTCACAAGAGTCAGAGTCCAATTCTTGGAGCTATGGTGAAAATGACATTTGGTTTCACCTGAATGATAATACATCTGGAGCCTGAGCACTCAAAGCTCATACCTTTATGAACAAATTATCCACAAAACAGAATGATCTGTCAATAAGCAAGCTTGGAAAGATGGCACCAAGAACAACAAAAGAATAAAAGTGGTGGTGGCTAGGGAGTAGGGGCAAAGTAAAATGGATTGATGATAGATAGGTAGATAGGTAGATAGATAGAAGCAGTTAGTCACAGTTCTTGAGAGAAACCTGGAGACATATATACATCTCATATCAGAAAACAGTGATCAACCGTACCTGCTTTTGCTTGACGAAAAGGAGCTGCTATGGGCATTATGATTGGAAGGATATTCTAGGTTCACCCATTCCTGGAAAAAGTGCTAATCACCAGTAGCCAATCACAAACTGACTGAGTGTTTAGAAGGCAGTATGGATAGCCTTGTAGGTGTGCAGTTGGCTGATGGTGTTTGCTTGCTTGCCTGTTGGTTTTCATTGATTTGGGGGAGGTGTCCTTTCTGAGGCCACACTCCCTCCTCCCCTTTCTGTGTCTCTGGTTCTGTCCTGAGCCAGCCTCAGCCCCATCAGTGCTATCCCACGATCATTGCAGGAGACACTGAACCCCAGAGCAGGGCACTGTGCCCGGATCCCACAGGGAATCGGTAACAATCTGGAGCTCATTGCCCGTGTCTCCCTATAGTTCTCTATGGTGCAGTAGACTGATGACTTTCAGGGTCTTCTAAAGAGAGGAATGATTAATTGAAAAAACAAGAACAAAAAGGAAAACCTTTCTGGAGTTCCCTGGTGGCTCAGCTGGTTAAAGATCTGGTGTTGTCACTGCTATAACTTGAGTCACTTGTGACACAGATTTGATCCCTGCCCTGGGAACTTCTTTATGCCACAGGCATAGCCAAAAAAAAAAAAACCAAAAAAACAAAACAAACAAAAAAAATTAAAAATTAAAAAAAGAAAAAAAACAAAACCCCCAAAATAAAACACCCTTTGTCTTGCTTACATTGATCATTTTTACAGAAATCCATGTGTTAGAGCATTTAAAGACAGCACCCCCTTTTTTTTTTCTTTTTAGGGTCATACCCAAGGCATATGGAAGTTCCCAGGCTAGGGACAGAATCAGAGCTGTGGCTGCCGGCCTGTGCCAGAACCATGGCAACAGATACCAGCCTTCTTGACCAGGGGTGAGGCCAGGATGGAAAAAGCCAGCAGAGGAGAAGAGATCCCAGTGATGGCACATAAAGATTTCATATGCAAAAATAAGGAAAGAAAACCTAAGGCTAAAACACCAATAGACAGACAAGTGAAGGACATGAACAAAGCAATTCACAGAAGAGGACTTTGAAATGACTAGCAGGCCCTTCTGGGGTGGGAGGTGGGCTCCAGCCTCTAATAAAAATTAGAGAAGAGGCAATTGCAAAAATGAGAGGAAATTTTTCACCCATCTAATTAACACACATTAAAAATTTAAAAGGAGAGACGAGAAAATGATGCTTAAAAGAGTTTGGCTTAACTTACTTTTTCTGCCTTTCTCTAGGGAGTGTTAATTAGCACAAACCTTTTAGAAGCATTTTAACAATATGTATCATGGGTCTTTGAAACACCCCTACCTTTTGACCATTAATTCTACTTCCAGAATACAAATAAAAATGAAGTAATCCTGAGTAACACAAGAAGTTCATGCACACTTTACTGAAATTATGCTTAGAATAGCGAAACACTGAAAACAACTTTCATGTCCAAAGAATTAAAGTTGTAGCTGTGAAAAATATTTGAAAAACAAACTTGTGTTATTGTTAAATTCAAAATAAAAAATTTTTTAAATCAAAATTTCAGTGAAATAACACATATAAACAAAGCATCAGAATTACAAAACTGCTTTGTAAAATTGAATGGCATCGTGAGCAGTTATACTCCTTTTTTTCTTTTCTTTTTCCTTTTCCAGACTTTATATAGTCAGTCTATATTGCTGTAATAATTAGGAGGAAAGCTTATTATAGCAAACAAAAATATGGAATTGATCGTAAAGTCATTATATGATAATGATAAGACCTTACTGATAAAGCCCCAAATAGTCTTCTGTGCGGCTTCAGCAGCTTGGGGTAAAAATGAAAGGCATTTCACGGTGCTGCATCAGTCGTACCCATAGAGGTGAACTCTGGACCTAGTAGTCCTGTGTAATATAGCAGCACCGAGGAGGTCTCTGAGATCCTTCTTGTACCAGCAGGAGACAGGCAAAGTCATTTTGCAGGAAACTATAAATAAATTTATATTGGATGACAGTGAGTCACAGTCATTGCCAAAGCAAATGGTGTTAGACTTGTAGCTGATGAAAGTCCTGTACTCCAGAAACTGGATTTTGAATGCCTGGAAAGAGAAAAGATTCTCTGCAATTAGCCTGTCGACCCTCCTCTCGAGGGACGTTAACTCCACGAGAGCATGGACCTTCGCTGCCGGGGCACCTGTGTAGCATCCCGCACCCGGCATGTACCAAATGCTCCAGGGGTACGTGCTGGATGAACAAGTAAACTCTGTCGCCGGAGCCAGAAACGAGGAAACTTCCTGAGTTTGCTCTAGCCTCGGCTTCATATCCAGCCCGTCCCTTTAGTTCTTTCTTGAAGAATGTCCTCCCCGGGGAGTTCCCTTTGTGGCTCAGTGGTTAACGAATCCGACTAGGAACCATGAGGTTGAGGGTTCGATCCCTGGCCTTGCTCAGTGGGTTAAGGATCCGGTGTTGCCGTGAGCTGTGGTGTAGGTTGCAGACGTGGCTCGGATCCCGCGTTGCTGTGGCTGTGGCAAAGGCCGGCAGCTACAGCTCCTGTTAGACCCCTAGCCTGGGAACCTCCAAATGCCGCGGGTGCGGCTCTACATTAAAAGGTAAAAAGACAAAAAAAAAAAAAGAATGTCCTCCCCGTCAGCAGCCTCCTGTCAACTCCCCCTCCCCTTCTTCCTCTCCCTTCTCCCCCAGTCAGCAGGGTTGAAGGTCTTCCGTCCCATGTGTAGCAGGCTGTCCTGTTGCTTGATTTCAGAGTGCTCCAAATAAAGTGCCCCTCCCATGTTCCTCGGCCGCTTGTGTTGACTGCCACCTCCCTTACCCTCCCAATTCTCTGCCATGCCACTCCTCCTTATTCATCACGCCCAGAAGGTTCTTCTTCCCGGTCTTCTAAGTTTCTTCACCAGCCAAGCTCCTTCCCGCTCGAGGCCTGTTCCAGTGTTGTTCCCTCCTCCCAGAGTGCACTTTCTCCCACTTGGGTTTCAACAGTCTTCAAAAATGCCTGTCTTGCCCCCCTAATTAAAGAATACTCCCTTGTTTATAGTTTATTATATTCCGTGTATGTCTCACTTTTTTGCCTTGTATGGCACTTATGGTAATTTGCATGGATATGTAGTTATTCTTTTAATCTGTTTCTCTCGCTTGGATGGCACCCCTGAGGACGGGGACCAATTTCAGTCGTGTTTGCCATTGTATCCCAATGTCTCGTGATGAACCCTGCCGAAAAGTGGTTCATAACTATTTTCTGTATGAATGTATGCATTCCTAAAGAAAGGCGTGATTGGAAACACAGATTCCTTGAATGAGTGAGAGTTAGGGGGACCAGCATACAGTTAGGAAGCAGTTAATAGGGAGATGCCAATAATGCAAGCAGCACTGAACTGTGGGGGTCCACCCTGTTTGGTGTCACCAGTGCTCCTGGAGGCAGTGAATGGCAGGGCATCAAGGCGGGGACTGCAGGTACTAGGGGAAGATGATGTGCTGCTCACCCCCTCTCTATAAACTGTAATTCACTTGGGTGAGTTTCTCTTTCTTCTTAAACTACATGTAAAGAGCACATACTTTTTATTTTTGGTAATCCTCACCAATTTTTGTTTGTTGGCATCGTATCCTGAAGTTTTGGGTTTTTTTTTTTAATTGGAGTACAGTTGATTTACGATATTGTGTCAATTCTGCTGTCAACAAACTGATTCAGGCATTCGTATGCACTTATCCGTCCGCATATAGGCTGTCGCAGAACACTGAGTAGATTTCTCTGTGCTATACAGCAGGTCCCTGTTGATCATCCATTCCCTAAACAAAAGCGTGCATTTGCCAACCCTAAACCCTCGATCCACCCCTCCAACCTCAGCCCTTCCCCTTTGATAAGCATAAGTTTGCTTTCAAAGTCTGTGAGTCTGTTTCTGTTTTTTAAGTAGTGCATTTGTATTATTTTTTAAATTCCACATAGAAAGGTTAGCAAATGATATTTGTCTTTCTCTCTCTGACTTACTTCACTTAGTATGAGAATCTCCAGCCTGCTGAGTTTTCAGAAAGCTGTCAGGCAAGCAGGAATCTGTGAAGCCCAGGTACCCAGAATGAACAGAACAGCCGAGACCACACCCCCCACTTTACAGACTGACCCTGAATAGAGCCTATTTACATGGTAGTGGGGGACTGGGCAAGAACCATCTCCTAAGAGAACCCAGATGGCAGAGGACACACTTTGAGACTCTGCACTGAACATGTTGGGAAAGCAATTATAAAGGGATTTAAGTAGATGGCAGAAATGGGGAGGTTAAATCTCAGTCCCTTCCATGGCACATAAATGGTAAAATGAAAAAGCTTTGGAACATCAGACTAAACTCATCTGGAAAATTGGTTTTGGAAAGAGATGGGCTTGTGCTTTTGGACTCCTGTCAGCGGTGTAAACACCCCATTATCTAGGTGGTTATCTCTGTCGTTCTGGAAACCCCACGCCTCACTGTACCTGCCCACAGGTACGGCACACCCTGATAGAGATGACCTTCTGAGTGGCCTCAGTGGTTGCTGTCTCTAGGCTGGAGTACTTTGAAGCTGTTCTTTTGGGGTCACAGTGACCATTCTGGTAGGAATCCAGCCCTGAAAAGCAGTTTGCCAAAAGAATGAGGGGTTGGTTGACATGCCTGACTGAAAGGCAGGATGCAAAAAAGATGGTCTGCTGGCTGAATAATCATTTTGTTTTCTTTTTAGATCCCTCGATTATGTTAATTTGGAAACGGTATCTATTAATTGCCCAATTAGACATCTGGTAATCGCTCTCTGCAGAAATATCCCAATCATAGTGGCAAGGGCTGGGTGCACTATTTTATTGTATCGCAAATAAAAATCTAATTTGGATTTAATAAAAACTAATTCCAGCTAATTTAATACCAATTGATCATTAACGGGGTGCATTTTGTGGTTTATCAAGAATGTAAGAAGGGTCTATAATTAACTGGAAATGGCGTCCACAAGGTTATAATTAAATTCTTGGTAACTTAACTTTCAGCAAATGTTTTACCACCTAATTAACATTTCAGAAGATGATTTATAATATGACTTATTAAGCACCCATTGCACAGTGCTAGCCCCACTCATCTGTGTAGCGATGGAGACCCATATTTACAAAGCATCTCTCCTTTCATGCTATGTAAATATCTTGTTGCAGAGTAAGAAATATATTCACACATATTCTTTTAGTGAAAATTAATAATCAGTTATGGACTAAAGTGATTGGATTTTATAAACAGTGTGGCCATAGCATTTTATTCATAATTATTTCATTTTTATTCAGTAGAGACCCAGAGAGTCAGAATAACAAAGAGTATTCTCAGCACCACCCCTCCTAGACCAACAGACAAGAGGGCTGGACCAGTGAAGAAGCTGGGCATTTGCATCTCTAGCTCTTTGCTCATAATCAGCAACTAGCAAATCATTACTTGCCACAAAGACAGAGACAACGCTGCTGGGAGGAGCACAGGGGTGAGAAGGCCACAGGGCCCGTGATGTCTGTAATGTCTGTCATCTCGGTTCCTGTTCACAATCCCCTGTCTTCTAGTGTTGACTGCATGAGAGAGTTCCCGCTGTGGCTCAGCTGCAGCAAACCCAACTAGTATGCATGAGGATGCGGGTTCAGTCCCTGGCCTCACTCAGTGGGTTAGGGATCTGGCTTTGCCGTGAGCTGTGGTGTAGGTCGCAGATGCGGCTGGGATCTGGCATTGCTGTGGCTGTGGCTGTGGCTAGCAGCTGTAGCTCTGATTCAACCCCAACCTGGGAACTTCCATATGCTGCGGGTGCAGTCCTAAAAAAGACAAAAAGTAAAAAAATAAAGTTGACTGCATGAACCTTGTGTTTTATTGACAGTCTGGATGAACACATAAAATGGAAGAGCTGTGATGAGACTTAAATCAGATCTTGCATATGAAGGGTCTGGTGGAGTAAACACTCAGCAGCTATTGGCCATAACCCTTCCTGGTGGCTGTCCTTTTTTTTTTTTTTGGCTTTTTAGGGCTGCATGTGCAGCATATGGAGGTTCCCGGGCTAAGGGTCAAGCTACAGCTGCTGGCCTACTTCACAGCCTCAGCAATGCCAGATCTGAGCCTCATCTGTGAGCTACGCCACAGCTCACTGCAACGCCAGATCCTTCACCCGCTGAGCTGAGCGAGGCCAGGGATCAAACCTCATGGATACTAGTTGTGTTCGTTTCTACTGAGCCACGAAAGGACAGGAACTCCTTGGTGGCACATTTTTTTTGAGTTGTAATTTCATGGAGATTCAGGTAGTTATCTGATTATTGTCATTCTTCCCCACCAGACCGGAAGCCTGTCAGAGGCAGGACCAGAAGCTGGTTCTGCTCACGGTTGCCACCGTTGGTCTCTAGGCTAGAGTAGGAAAAGCAATCACATGCTGCCCTTCAGGGAATATTTGTTGAACCTGTGAGTGGATGATGCAAACATTGTTATTGTTAATTATTCAAAATGCCCAATGTATCCAGCCCTCTATATCTGTGTTCTAAAAAAGAAAAAGCAACAACAACTCAAATTAGGGCCTGTTGCTCATGAAGTGAACTGTTGGGTGGTAAGAATTGCAACCGTTTATTCTCTGTGGAAAGACAGAGGACTCCTCTCGACTCAAGCGAGGAATTCTGCCTTTAGCCTTCCAGCAGACCTCCAGCCATGGGGCTGTGATCTGCCCGCATTCCGGGCTGCCTTTGTTCTCCCAGCATGGCCGTCGTCGGAGCAGACTGGAGTATCAGCTCCCACGAATATTTCAATGTGCTCTCCAGCCAAGCCTCTTGCTGCAGGGGCTGTCTCATTTGCATGGGAAGGTATCAAAATCTTGCTGAGCAAGTCCCTTCTATCCCAAACATCTTTTGAGATCTGAGCTCAGCACCGTTTTAACATGATGCTTCTCGCTTTCCCCGAGGCCTGTTCCAGGAAGGTGAGCTATATTAAACTGCTGCTGTAATGTTTGGGCTTATTGATTTTTTTTTTTTAAACTTGGCACCAAACATCCAAAAGGCAGTTTAAAAAAAAAATCAAAATGGGAAAGAAACAAGAAGAGAAAAACATGCACTCAGCTGCGGCATTTAGCACTGTCCACTGTGGTCAGCTTTTCCAAGTGCTTTTGCTCCAAGATGTGTAGAAACAAGGACTGTTGCCTTGATGGCCTTTGTAAATGGAAGGGGGACAGTTTCAGGCTGGAAGCAGCACCGGGACAGGCGTGCGAGTCTATTGTTTTATATCGTCAATGTTTGGCTAACTCCTGGAAGGTAGAACACATATTTAGGTGAGAATCCTTGCAAGTAAGGGTTCTTTTCTGCCCTGAGTTCTGGCAACCTCTAAAATTTGACAGCCAGATTCATTATGGGAATCTTGAGGTCTATAGTATTACCACAAATTCAGGGGCACTCTTCACACAGCTGCCTTTTGAGGGCTGTAGGATCAAGTGTGTTCATCGATTAGATTTGGGCTTTTTGAACAGAGTGCAAGAAGCCTTGCGGGTGGAGGTTTAAACCAATCGAAGGTACAAAACAGTCATCCCAAACTTGCCCCTAAAACTTAGCATCACTGAAAGGGAGGTGGGGTCACAGTAAAATCCATCTATTCACAATCTGTGTATCCATTCATCCAGCTCTCCCTCCCTCCATCCTTCTCTCCTTACAGCCTTCCAGCTATCCTCCATCTTCCTCTCCTTCCTTCCTTCCACCTGTCCGTCTGTCCATCCATCCAACAGTTATGTATGAGACACTATACCAAGCATCATGGACTAACAAGATGCTAGAATTATTTCATGTTGTAACTGGATGACGCTGGTATGGAACCAAAGTTCAGCTGCCCATCACTTAAAAGGTCAGTACTCCAGAGAAAAGTGTTGGTGGAAAAGGAAAAGTTGCCTACTTGGGCGGCCAGCAACCTGGGGAGATGGTGGGCTAATGTCCTAAGACCATCTCCAGGTTTCCAGTTAGGAGACACAGGTGTTAAAGGCAGTGTGAAGGAGGGGACTACAGGATACCAAGAGCAGCTCATGCACATTTCTCAGGTGGCGGGCATCAAGGTGAATTTTTGAGCATCACCAGTCTTCAGGGGTCTACGTGTTGGTGGTCAGCAGTTTTCATCTGCGGTTTGATTCCTGTAAAAACAACGTAAGAGTTCCATTGTGGTGCAGTGTGTTAAGGATCTGGCATTGTCACTGCAGTGTCCCAGGTTGCTGTTGTGGCACAGGTTTGACCCCTGGCCCAGGAACTTTCACATGCTGCAGGAATGGCCAAAAAAAGTTTTTTTTGAAAAAAAAAAGTCAGACCTTTATATCTTTCACAGAACTGGGAGTTTCGAGATTCTGCTGTACAGCTGGTTTATAGTCTAAATTGTTGTCAGTTTCCCCAACCAAGAGCTATTCTTTGTTTCTGCGTCTTCACATTTCCTAATCATTAACTCTTGAGCAAGACTTTTGAGACTCAGGAGAGGCTGGGAAGACTAAAGCAAAAGCCATTTACATTAAAGGACAGGAACACAGGGGCTTGAGTGCAGTTCCAGTCCCCCCTTTTCTTTGACACCCCTCCATCTTGAGGGGAACAGATGTTGGATAAAGAAGGAAAATCATGTTTTGGATAATGTTCTGTAATCATAAACCTGGCCGAGAAACTCAGGTTAGGGGACTCAGTCTTGTCGTCAGATGTCTCTCCATCTTCTGAGTCCATCGTGCTCTCCTATCCTTCATACTTTTGCTCCTGCCATTATCCCGGAATCCCCTTTTCCATCAGGGACATTTCTTCTCATTAAAATCTCAATCCAAAGGCACTGTCGCCAGAGAAATGTCCCCAAATGTCTGATCCTGAATTAAGTGTTGCTGCCTGTTTATTCACTTGATACTTTATACATGTATATTCACTAGCTCCTGTCATGTTTTATTTTAGTCTTTGAAACTAACAATAGCAAGAATAACCACAATAATAAATAGACTATACTTGACAAGTACTTACTATGACTAGGCATGTTTCCAAGCACTTCCCATGTATTAAACATTTAGTCCTCACAATAATCCTAGGAAGACGCTGCTATTATTACCTCAATTTTACAGAAGAAACCCAGGTACAGAGAGGTCACTTATGGGTTGTTATGACTTGGCAGTGAGCTCTCTTTGGGAGACCTCGGGGGATATTACGTACCACAAAGTCTAGCCAGTGCCTACCACAGAGGCACAAAATAGATACTAAAAGAATGATGAGATGAATCAAGGAATAAAAGAATAAATGTCACTCAAAAATTCTAGATTGAGTCCCACCACCACAGAACTGCATATGTCATAGTGGTTCCTACTTGCCCTTTTCCACTGGCCGTTCAGGTGTGAATTTACTGTGTGCATTTGGGTGTCATTCAAGAAACTGTCACTGGATGCTGAGTATATCTCAGGCACCCTAGTTATGCATTTTGTATAGATTATCTTATTTAAGGACTTACAGCACCCTATGAAGTAAGGACTGAGGTTCAAAGATGCAGAAGAACTGAGGCTTAGCCATGTTAAGAAGCTTGCTCAAGGTCATCCAGCTAGTGAGTTGAGAGCAATGCCAGCTTCTTCAGAGCCCTCAAACGTCAAGTGGCATTTATGTCTTTGCTAACAGGCACATGCGGAGAGATAAAGTAATGGGAGAGAAATGTGGACACAGAGAAAGGAAGGGGCATCATTTTCTGAGTGGTATAAATACTTGGGCTGCTCTCTCCCTACTTTTCTTTAAGGCTCATTGTTTTCAATAATATCTTTTCCAAGTGCCTTGAGATGTTAAGCACTTGAAAAAAAATAATAAAATACCCCCAAGAAAAGGCTAAACTCCTGCTTAGTTGCCAATTATGTGCAACTTATAATATGAGGATTTATATGCCTGTTTGTTTGAGCTTTTAGGTTTGAAACAATATTCTTAATTGCATAGCTGTGGTGGTATGGTGGCCTGTGATGCCTCCTTCATCTCATTCGGATGTTTTCTGTTTAGGTTTATGAATAGATCTGTACATACCACTGGCCTTGGCATTCAACGTAGCCCTACTAATGCAATCATTTCTTGTCCTGGGGTTTTCTACCAGGAGTTCAGCAAAGCTGCAAGTACAGATGGTATGTAATCATTCTTCAATCACTTGCAATTGTTTATCTGTTCCTGCCACAACCTTGAAATTCCTTTTTCACAAATCACAAATGACCCTTGGCTCACGAAAACTAATGGTCTCTTCTCAGCTATCATTTTCCTGGAATGTACTGAACCATTTGCTATCAGTCACTCATCACTCTCTTGGTGAAGCTCTTACTGCCTGAGCTTCTGTGTCTTGGATACTGGATACCTTTTAATTTCACCACTTATTTACAATTTCACTATTTGATGGGCAGAGGTCACCAAATTATCTAGACTTCAGGGTCAGTTTTTCTATTGATAGCTCAAATAAAAAAGGGTCAAAATCTCTTCCTGTGAAATAATGGGAAAAGTTTTACCATTTCCCCTATAGATTTTGATGATCCATTTCAAAGCCCTTGTACAAGATTTCCAGCTGCAGAGACAATGTCCAAAACTCATTTTGAAATACCACTACAGGACTTCCCGTTGTGGTACAGTGAAAACGAATTGGACTAGGAACAGTGAGATTGCAGGTTCAATCCCTGGCCTTGCTCAGTGGATTAAGGATCCAGCATTGCTGTGAGCTGTGGTGCAGATTGTAGATGTGGCTCATATCCTGCACTGCTGTGGCTGTGGTGTAGGCCAGCAGCTATAGCTCCTATTTGACCCCTAGCCTGGAAACTTCCATATGCCACGAGTGTGGCCATAAAAAGCAAAAAAAAAAAAAAAAACGAAGAAAACAAAAGGAACAAAAAAGGAAAAGAAATAGCTCTACAAAGAAACAGAGCACAAACAGAACTTTGCAAAGCTGGTGTCAGGCAGCTTCATTTCAGACTCAGGCACCTGTGATTTCTCTGCCTTCTACCTGTTGACTATGAAAAACCACATTTCAACATGCAGAGACTTTGGAAACTGAGAAACGTGACAGATAGTAGGAAATAGAAAGAAAATGTGAGTCCTCTTTAACTTAGAAGTCAGCATTTTTTCGGACCCTGTCTCTTGAACAATAGAGAGGAATAGATGCTTAGAGCCACAGAAAGCACCTATTATTGACACACAATCGTACAGAAGAATAAGAAAGTGAAAACTGAGTTTTAGAGAGGTCCATTAATTCTTTGGGTTTTCAAGGAATAAAACCTATGTGAGGTGGAGCGCGCGTGCACGCGCACACACACACACACACACACACACACACACACACTAATGATCACAGTACTCTACCACAACCAAACCACCTGCTATGATTTTCCCTGAACTGATAGGAAAGCACTATTAGAAATATCTGCAGTTACCCTCGGGCTGTTCACAGATGTTTCCTCAATAGAGACGGCACTCAGATTCTCCCTGAGGAATATGCAGGGGAGGGCAAAGTGGGGGGTCAGGCCTCAGCTGAATCCTGGCATCCACTACACAGAGACTCAAGGTACATGAGGCGATGTTCAAGGGTCCGGAACAGGGTTAAGCCAGGAATGGCCAGTAAGGTCTAATAATTGATGTGCTACCTTCCAAAAGCAACACTAAATGTCAAAGTGGAGAGCCCGAGTGTAGGCTTTGGTTCCAAGGAGGTAAGTGAGTAACGGGGAGGGGAAGCAAAGCACGGACTCAGGGCTCACTGGGTTGTAGACTGAGTAAGGGCAGGGTAAATAAAATGCGCTGGGCAGAAGAATGTGTGTATCTGTATTGGTATTTACTTTGCTGTACAACAGAAATTGGCACGACATTGTAAATCACCTGTTCTTTAATAAAAAATGTTTAATGGAGAAGCATACGTCCCAGATAGTGCACCTGGATGTGACCTTGAGGGTCCAAAGTTCCATTATACAGGCTGCTGAGTGAATGGGATATGGACGGGTTTCAGGCATGATGCTGACATGGAAGTGGGCCTGCAGGGGAATACCATATCCATATTTCTCCAAAAAAAAATACTGAGTGAAGGACAAATGTCATTCAACGGTTGTCAGGACCATTTTTCTGCTGATGGGAAGGATAAATGTTGCACCGGTACGCTTTGCTTTTCTTATGCTTTTTTAAGAGGAGACATTATTGTCAGCCTTTTACATAATAATTTGGTAAACTAAGAAACTACTTCTCCCACCCCTGCTTTCTCTGTGGATTTTTTAATGCTATTTACATTGACAGGAAGCATAGTTTTCCTGTCAATTGAGCCGGTTGGTATGGCGACATTTAATTTCTTGAAGAAATGTCTGTCAACATCATGATGAAAAAAGTAGTACTGGTCCATTGCCCCAGTATGAATCATCACCACCTCCAACAGCAACGTGACTAAACATCATCATGATGACAATACATTGGGTAGTAACAACAGCAGCAACAACATCACCCGCAACAATTGAAGTAGAGAAAGCAGAGTCTCAGTAGTCAGCCAAATGCATGAGGTCTCTTTCTGACTCCGTAATCTTGGCTAAGAATCCCTTTAAGTGACCATTTCTTATCTAGAAAAGGAAACTGGTTATACGAAATGCATGGGACTAGACACAACTCAAAGAAATTGTGGTAGATGCGTTACTGAATAAAAGGAAAAATGTCCTGCATAGGGGTTCCTGTCGTGGCTCAGCTGAAACGAATCTGACTAGCATCCATGAGGTCACAGGTTCAATCCCTGGCCTTGCTCAGTGGGTTAAGGATCTGGTGTTGCTGTGAGCTGTGGTGTAGGTCGCAGACATGGCTTGGATCCCATGTTGCTGTGACTGCGGCGGCTGTAGCTCCAATTCAACCCCCAGCCTGGGAACCTCCGTATGCCACCTGGGTGGCCCTAAAAAGACAAAAAAAAAAAAAAAAAAAAGTGTCCTGCATGTTTTCTGGCCCCTGGTAGGCTTCTAGTACATGACAGTCCCTACCTTTCTTTTTCATGATCCCAGAAGCATTTGAGTAACTTCTGAAGACTTTTAAGGAGAGGAAGATGGCCTTACCAACTGATAAGACAGTGTTTTCCAAATTCTTTTCTCCCACACAAGACATTTGAACTCATTCCCATCAACAGGAGGGATGGCCTCGTTAATCCCATGTGTCTCACTTGAGAAGGTCTCCTGGCCTCACACAGATTCCTCCCTTAGCCATCAAGTGAGAAACTTCAGTACGTCAAAGCTGAGAGCAAAACACTGTCATCCAGAAAGATAACAGTCAAAACCATTTTTGAAGTAGTGGGAGTGTAGTGGGAGTGAGTTTATACATAATAACTTATACAAATTCAGTTCTTACGTAAAAGGCAGTGTGCTAAGATGTTCATATATAAAATTTTGTTTAATGCTCAAAACGCACCTTGGAGGCAGGGATCTTCCAATCTGCACTTCACAGGGAAGGAAATGGAAATCCTAGCAGCTGTGAAGCCAGTTGTCCATAGTCACAATTTTAGCTAGCTAAAATTCAGATGAAGAATGAGCTTTCTCCAGCTCGTGTGCTCAGTCTTAAGTGTATCTTACCCAGAAGAAAGGAAAAACATACTATTACCGGAGACAGGGGAAAAGGCAAGATGAGAGAGAAGGGGAAACAAGGGAAAAAAATTTTAACGCAAAGTTAACCTTTGTACAATATACTAATTCTTGTGTGTGTGTCTGAGAGTATGCACATATACCTGCATATATACATAAATATATCTTATCTTTTCTCCAGTTTTATTGAGAAATAATTTGACATACATCACTGGATAAGTTTAAAGTGTACAGCACAATGCTTTGATTTACATATATTGTGAAATGATTACCATAATAGGTTTTGTTAACCATCCATCATCTCATATAGGGACAACGAAAAGAAAAGAAAGAAAGAATTTTTCTCCTTGTAATGAGAACCCTTAGGATCCACTCTTTCAACAGCTCTCCCTTGTGTCGTATAACAGTGTTACCTATAGTCATCACGCTCTACCTAGCATCTTTTAACTTGAAGTTGTACCTTTTGGCCACCTCCCCCCCATTACCCCTTCTGCTTCCCCACCCCAAGGTTCTGGTAATCAGAAATCTGATCTCTTTTTCTACGAGTTTGGTGTTTTTGTTTTGTTTTTAGATTCCACATATAAGTGGTATCATTCATTATTTTTCTATGTCTGACTTATTTTACTTAGCCTTATATCTTCAAGGTCCATCCATGTTGTCACAAATGGTAGGGTTGTCTCACTTTTATGGCTGAATAATATTCCATTTATGTATGCACCAAAACTTCTTTATCTCTTCATTCACTGATGGACACTTAGGTTGTTTCCTTGTCTTGGCTATTGAATTATGCTGCTGTGGACATGGGGGTGCCGATGTCTTTTTGAATTAGTGTTTTTATTTCCTTTGGATATATTCCCAAAAGTGAAATTGCTGTATAATATGGTAGTCCTATTATTAATTTTTGTAAAACCTCCCTATCGTTTTCCGTAGTGGCTGTACCATTTTACCACCCTACCAGCAGTGCACAAAGGCTCCCTATTCTCCACGTCCTTGCCAGCATTTGTCTTCCCTTGTCTTTTTTTGATGGCCATTCTGACAAGTATGAGGTGATATATTATTGTGATTTTAATTTGCATTTTCCTAATGACTAGTGATGTTGAGCCTCTTTTCACACATCTGGTCATATGAATATCTTCTTTGGAAAAATGTCTATTTGAATCCTTTGTCCATTTTTAAATTGGATTTTTGGGGGTTTTTTTACTGTGGAATTGTATGACTTTACATGTTTTAGATATTAACCCTTTATCTGATATGTGGTGTGCAAATATTTTTTTTCCCATGCCATAGGGTATGTTTCCTCTTTGCTGGTGGCTTTTATGCTGTGCAGAAGCTTTTTAGTTTGATGTAGTTCCACTAATTTATTTTCTGTCTTGTTGCTCTGCTTAGGTATGATTTCCAAAAAGCATTACTAAAATCCAAAGTCAAGGAACTTTTTTTCTATGATTTCTTCTAGGAGTTTCATGGTTTGAGGTCTTACATTTAAGACTCTAATCCATTTTGAGGTAATTTTTGAGAGTGGTGTAAAATATGGGCCATTTCATTCTTGTAACAAAGAGCACAATTGAGAACTTCATTCTTGAAAGAATTGTCTTGTTCATACAGGCTTGGGTAGATGTTATTTTTCTCTTCACCGTCTCGGTGGTGAAATGTTGTTTTCAGTTTGCATCTGTGCTGCCCTTGGTGGATGAAGCCCCGTCCCTAGTGGAATTATTTTCATATCAAAATTACCCCCAGGACGGAGTTCCCGTCATGGCTCAGTGGAAACAAATCTGACTAGTATCCATGAGGGTGCAGGTTTGATCCCTGGCCTCGCTCAGTGGGTTAAGAATACAGCGTTGCTGCAAGCTGCCGTGTAGGTTGCAGATGTGGCTCGGATCTGGCATTGCTGTGGCTGTGACTATGGCTGTGGCACAGGCTGGCAGCTACAGCTCTGATTCGACCCCTAGCCTGGGAATCTCCATATGCCACGGGTGTGGCCCTAAAAAAGACAAAAAAAAAATTACCCCAGAATTCAACAAAATGTGGAATAGTGATAGTTTGTTATCACTAAACAACATTTTCAATCTGATATCTGCTCATTCTGTAATTTTTAAATTCTTTGTTGTAGGGATCACAAGTCACTCTGTCCCAAACATAATGGTTTCTTCTCAGACTTTAGTTATTTATGTTTTTTAACCACTTGATTCTACCCACCTCTTCACACCTGATCATCTAAATGTTTATAATCTGTTGACTTTATTTTCATGATTTTTAGCAATAAAGCTGTTTTAGCATACAAATGACACCATTCCCAACTTTACAATGTCAATTATCCTTAGTTACCAGCCCTGGCTCCCCCATCGTGTCAAGTCAGAGTCTTTGTGCCTTTGTTGAGTTTCAACCTTCTCATCTCCACGGTCAGGCTGAACTCAGGTGTCTAGCGTCAGCCCAGTTGAACTCTTTGGCCAGAGTGATTGGTTCAGGAATGGGCCCGGGACTCTATTCAATCCCAGGAATTTTTTCACATTTCAGGGGAAGAAGTGTCCCTCCCCTTCTGAACTGAAACTTGGAAAAACTCGAGTCTTCAGGTGCTGGCGGCCCTCCTGCCCCTAGGTATTAGGTGAGAATCAATGCGGCATGGCAGAGAGCAGAACTGAGAGATGAATGGTGACGGACTCCGGGCAATAATGAGCTCCTGGCAGTGATGCCTTTGGGTCACATTACCAGGATTTCACAGGCATGGCGTCAGTGCAGTCACGCACGGCCTCACACTTGGGAGTTTAATGCTTTGAAATCACTGTTGTGAATTATCCATAATTTTATCTTCAGAGTGTAAGTACAGTCCAGTGGGTCCTTGGAGCATCAAGGGCATGGGGATCATGAGTGGTTCTGCCTCCTGCCGCCCCCTGCCTCCCAAGGACAATGTCTCAGCTGCTTGGCCCCTGTTCCCTATGCCTTGGGCCGCACCCAGCTTCCTGATCCATGTACCCCTTAGCTCTTATGCAGTAGCTGCTGTCCTCAGCCATGTCCCATAGCTGGTAGCATGGATGTGAAAGGGAGAGGGGGTTTCAATACCTCATTACCCTCAGCTCCCAGCAGGGACCTGGATGCAATCCCAGGCTGAGAGCAACAAAGTGTGTTCAGCAGTCATTTAATACAGACCTGAGTGTGTCCTGGAGGGGAGGTTGCCACACCTTGGGTGTGGGAATCGGGGGGGTGTTGGGGTTGGGGTGATCAAGACTTCTGCATGGACTGGGGCAGTGGGCCCTTAAGAAAGAGAGGTTGACTCTGCCTCCTTCAAAGGCACCCTCTCTTTTAATTATTCACTGGGCCCCTCATATTATGTGGCTGGCCCTGCATGTCATCCATGGAATTTTCAACTAGGTGAAATAATGAATTCTTTTGTTTAAGATGCTTCACATTAGATTTTCTGTCAGCGGCCTGATGGACTACCCATGTTTTCTGCTCAGTCCTGGGCCAGGTGACACATTTCAGTCTCTGGTCTTTGCCTCACTACTCTCTGGACAGCTGTTTCTGTCCTCCCAGATCAGCTGTTCCTCACTTCTCACTGCTTCTTCCTACTGCTGCTCTGCTCTGAGCCATGAGGTGGGTGTTAGACTCTCCCTGATCCCCTGAGGTGCAGCTGAAACCAGGCTGTTTGAAACCGGGACTTAAAGCAGACATTAGAGTAAAGGCACGCAAAACTCAGTGCTCGATTGTGGTCTCCAGACTCCTGAGGTCCCAGTCCTACAGGAGGTACCTCCTCCCCATCTTTCCACTCAGCCCCTGGCCTGTGCCGTGTTGCAGGAGCCATTCAGATTCCTTGGTGGATGATACTGCTTCACTAGTTCCCCAGACCCCCGATGAATCTAAGCCACGTTTCCTGTAGCCCTTTGGAAGGGGGATCTCCCTGCCAGACCTTCTCAAGGGAAGCAAAGGAAAATTTTAACTAATAGTGAGTTTTTTGGTGTTATAGGTTTTTTTTTATTTGTTTGTTTGCTTTTTTGCCTTTTGTCATTTTTTAGGGCCGCACCCACGGCATGTGGAGGTTTCCAGGCTAGGGGTCTAATCGGAGCTGTAGCCGCCGGCCTACGCTGCAGCCACAGCAACACAGGATCCGAGCTGCGTCTGCAACCTACACCACAGCTCACGGCAATGCCGGATCCTTAACCCACTGAGCAAGGCCAGGGATCAAACCCGCAACCTCATGATTCCTAGTCGGATTTGTTAACCACTGCGCCATGACGGGAACTCCCCGGTGTTGTAGTTTTTTAAATTATAGTTGATTTACAGTGTTGTGTTAATTTCTGCTGTACGGCAAAGCAGCTCAGTTACATGTGATTTTTATATTCTTTTCCATAATGGTTTATCACAGGATATTGAATATATTTCCCTGTGCTGTGCAGTAGGACCTTGTTGTTTATCCATTCTATGTATACTGGTTTTCATCTGCTAATCCCAAACTCCCAGTCCATCCCACTCTCTCTCCGCTCCCCCTTGTCAACCGTAAGTCTTTTCCCCATGTCTGTGACTCTGTTTCTGTTTTATACATAGATTCATTTGTGCTATATTTTAGATTCCACATATCAGTGATATCATACGATTCTTCTTTCTTTTCACTTAGTATGTTAATGTCTAGGTCCATCCATGTGGCTGCAAAGAGCAATATTTCATTCTTTTTATGGCTATCATTCCACTGTATACATGTACCATATCTTCTTAATCTGTTTATCTGTTAATGGACATTTAGTTTATTTCCATGTCTTGGCTATTGTGAATAGTGCTGCTCTGAACATAGGCGTGCACATTTCTTTTTAAATCATAGGTTTGTTTGGATACAAACAGGAGTGTGATTGCTAGATCATGTGGCAACTCTATTTTTAGTTTTTTGAGGAACCTCTGTACTGTTCTCCATAGCGGCTGAACCAATTCACATTCCCGCCAACAGTATAGGAGGGTTCCCTTTCCACCCTCTCCCTCTTGTTATTTGTAGACTTTTTAATGATGGCCATTCTGAGCAGTGTGAGGTGGTACCTCATCGTAGTTTTGATTTACATTTCTCTAATAATTAGCAGTTTGTGCATCTTCTCATGTGCCTTTTGGCCATCTGTATGTCTTCTTTGGAGAAATGTCTATTTATGTCTTTTGCCCATTTTTTGATTGGGTTGTTGTTTGTTTTGTTATTGAATTTTATGAGCTTTCTGTATATTTTGGAAATTAAGCCTTGGTTGGTCACATCATTTGCAAATATTTCTCCCAGTCCGTAGATTGTCTTTTCATTTCGTTGATGGTTTCCTTTGCTGTACAAAAGCTTTTAAGTTTGCTTTGATCCCATTTGTTTATTTTTGTTTTTATTTCTATTGCCTTGGAATACTGACCTAAGAGAACATGATACAATTTATGTCGTGGAAATTTTGTCATAGAAATTTTGTCTGTGTTCTCTTCTAGGAGATTTGTAATATCTTATGTGTGAGTCTTTAAGTCATTTTGCTTTTATTTTTTTTGCACGATGTGAGGGTATGTTGTAACTTCACTAATTTACACGCAGCTGTCCAACTTTTCCAGCACCACTTGCTGAAGAGACTATCTTTTTCCCATTGTATATTCTCGCCTCCTTTATTGAAGATTAATTGACCATAAGTGCATGGACTTATTTGTGGGCTCTCTAGTTTGTTAATAGTACCAGTTTTTAAATTACATCTGACCCCATTTGTAGCCATCAAAATTTTAGAAATATAGTAGCAGTTCATAGGACACCTGCTTATATGCCATACCTCTTGTTTTGTATTTGTAATTACATTAAAGATTCAGACATTTCTGTTTATAAAAATTCAATTAAGAAGGAAATTATTGGCTAACATTTCTCAATAATATAGATGTAAAAATCCTGCCTAACATGTTATCAAAAGAAATTCAAGGTTTTTATGACTAAATAGGGCTTATTGAAGAATGAAACAATGGTCAAATGTGAGAAAATCTAATGTAATTCACCATATTAAATGATTCAAGGAGAACAATTATATAATCTTCTCAAAATACATAGGAAAAAAACACATAAAATTTAGCATCAAGACATGATTAAAAACACCCAAATTTTCAGGAAACTAGCCATGGAAAGGAATGCCTTTAATCTAACAAAAATTACCTATAAATGATAAAGATTTAGAAACTGCTTCATTAAATTCAGAATCAATGTGTGAATCCCCATTATTATATATTCTATTCAACCTTGTACTGCAGATCTTAGCCAGCAAATTGAGGAAGGAATGAGGGGAGAAAGAAAAAAAAAAACGGAAGGAAGGAAAACCACTGTAAGGGAAGAATCAAGTGTTGAAAACGATGCCTTTGTTGAAGACATAAGTTCATGCATATCTACAGATGATTTATTAGAAATAATGAGTGTTTATCAGGATTGTTAAGTAATAGGTCAATGTCAAAATACCCAAAATATTTTAAGACTGTGGTATCCTATAACTTGTAAGAACAAATTAGGGAATGTAAGTTTTAAAGTTTCACAAGAGCAATAAAATTATAAAATACTATGAGAAATTTATAAAAACTCACAGAAAGACATTAAACAACACCTTAAGTAAAAGGTGAAATTTGTTGATGAACGGGGAGATTTACCATTTAAATTTTGGGGGGAGGTGTAAGTTCATGGACCAGGGATCAAACCTGCGCCATAGCAGTGACCCAAGCCACAGCAACAAAAATGCCAGATCCTTAACCCACTAGGCTACCAGGAAACTCGAAGACTTGTTTTTTACTTTTTAATTTTTTTAACTACACCTATAGCATGTGGAAGTTCATGGGCCAGGGACTGACACATGACCCACACCATAGCAGTGACCCCAGCTGCTGCAGGGGCGATGTCAGATCCTTAACCTGCTGCACCATAAGAGAACTCCCAGGATTTACTATTTTAAATATACCTATTTTCCTTAAATTAATATGACACGACTCTTTGCTTATACTAAAATCGATCATTTAGTCTATTAAAACTTGCAAAAATTTCAAATGATTTCTTTTGAGAACTAGATAAGCTTAGCCTAAAATTACTATAGATGAGTAAGGGAGAGAGAAACAAAAAAGTAAAGATTATTCTAACAAATAATAAAATTTAATATGAATCTGTAATAACTATGTCAGAGAGGCATTGGTGCAGAGATAGACAAATAGGTCAGTTTTTCTGTGCACCATTATTATATTGCTGTAATAAGAGTCTCGAAACATGGCCACATATAAATGAGTACTTGCAGTCTTTCAGATTTGGCTTTATGATGAGTAGGTAATGGATAGACAGTTTAGTAATGATACTGAGTTTGGTGCAGTGGGGATTATCATTCATATGCACAATCAAATACGTACAGATACCTGCTTTATACTGAACACACAAATCATTTCCAGATACTTAGGTGCCACCAGTCCACAGGATAAAAACACAAGAAACAATCCTTAAAGTAGTGTAGGGACAGATATGTGAACTTAGTATAAAAACATTCCTGAGAAGATTTCTCATCAGTTTTTGGACTCTGTGGAAACAGGATGAAATGAGAGTGGGTGGTCTTTCACTGTATCTCTACAATATTATCTCTTTGCAAAAAAAGTAGGAAACATAGCAGACAACTGACAGTTTAATAATGTGGTCAATAGGCATAGTAATACCAGATTGTTGTTTTTTGTACTTTTCTCTCTGTTGAAAGATCCTGTAATTTAGGAGGAGAAAGAAGCAATTACTCTAATGGATAGGTCAGTTGCCATATATTTAGTCAATGAATTCACCACTTTAACAGACTAAGGGGGGGGTGGACATGAACGTTTCAATAAATGCAGAAAAAGCTGCTGTTAAAGTCAATAACTATTCACAATGAGAGGGGAAAACACTCAGTATATTGGGAATAGAGGTAGACTCTCTAATCTGATAAAGGATATTAAACAAACCACAGCGAACATAGTACTTCATTAGTAAATATTTAATTTTATCCTTTACACATAGAAGCAAGAGAAACAGGTTCACTCCTACCTCATCCCGTCAACATTCTACTGGAGTTTCTAGTTCAGGGAAAATGAGGCAAGAAAAAGAAATAAAAGACAGACCACTAGAAAAATAAACTTTATAACTGTTTTGATTCATAGATGACATGATTGAGTACATAGGAAAAATCAGAGGACTCAACACATAAGCTACTCGAACTAAGTTAGTAAAATCGGTAAAGTTTCTCCATGCAAGGTCAAAATATGAAAACAAATTGTGTTTCAGGGACAAAACATTTGGAAATTAAAAATTCCAAATTTTTGAGAAATTAGAGTCAAATTACATGGAGAACATCTGTACACAAACATAACTATTTATATCAATATCCATATTCAATAAATACATTCCATATTCGAAGGTAGAACAACCTGACGTTGCCTGCATTCTTGTCCATCTCCAGCCCCTTCTCTACCTTGTCAGAATCAGAGCTCCACGGTGGAGTTGAGCCTGGCCCCGCGTGCCTGGTTTAGGTATCCGTAGCCCTGCCCGTTCTCTGAAGCAGACGTTACAGGGAGGGCACCTACAGAAGAGGCCAGTGAGACACCGCTTAGATTTTTGCATATCTTTTTGCAATTTCTGCTTGACCCTCTCTTGGTTTCCTGGTGTTTTTGCCCCTACAGCTGGCACTTGGAGCCTCTTTACCGACTAGCACAAGGAGTTCAAAGTGCCTGGAGATTTCTGTCATGTAGGGTGGCCCTAAACTCAGGACTGACTAATGGGCATGGGAGTAGGAAAGCTGAAAGCAAGCCTCCTTGCCTCAGTCAGGACAGCTCTGAAACATCATTTCCACTCCGAACCCCCCAGTCTGAGCAGCCCAAAGCTGTTTCAGTCACCGCCCTGCTTGGATTCTTCCCCCATCTGGTTTCTTCTCCCAGCCTGCCCCGTTTCCAAGCCATCTTGTCCTGGGAGTGCCTTCTTAATAAGCCACTTGCGTAGGAATCCTCATCTCGGGATTTACTCCTTGGCATCTGCCCTAAGACACTCTCCTTCCCGTGGGCCAAATTTAGGTTTAAAATATCATTTGTCATACTTTCAAACTGGGTGTTTTTAAACTGCATTTACTAACCCAACTTGGTTCTTACCACTTCCCTCTGGTTTATTTTACTCCTGTTTTGTTTACTGACCTTCTTTGCCCTGCCCGGTGAAGGCATTTGAATGTTTAACCCTTGACCTCCAGGCTGTCCACCAGGGTCAGGTGATTTAGGGCCCTTAACAGTCTCACCTCATTATACACGCCCAGCTTCATCTCCCACTTTTGTCTCGGGCACCCTCATTTCCTCATTTCCTGCCGCCACTTCATGTCTTCACAACCCCCATCTGTGCAGGCTCAGAGTTTTCCCTTTACGTATGCTTCTTGGTCTGAATGAAAGATTCTCCCCCACTGTAGGTCCACCTAGCAAAATCATCTTCATCAAGGCGCTCCCCAAACATCCTTTCCTCTAGGAAAGCCATTTCTCCACCCCCCTCCACCCCACCGTGGGCTCCCTCAATGCTGTGCACCCATGCGTATGACTCGGCATAGCAAACCAGAGTAAAATCTCAGGACATCTGGCATTAACTTACTAGAAGGAGAGAGAGGGTGACTGTGCTTGGGCAGAAGGACCCGGTGGTGGGCCGGGAGAGGGTGGATAGAGTGGAGCGTCAGGTGTTGGAAGAACTGAATAAAGACCAGTGCTGGGCTGGGGCTCGGAGGGATGGGAGGTAAGGACAGGTGACCAGGAAACGCGGCAGTTTCTAGGCCGGAATTCACGGTCAGTCAAATGCTGGGGGATAGGAGCACCCTGTCCCTTCTGTGTGTAATATTGATGCATTTCCATTTGTTTCTAGGGAGAGAGTTCATTGCATTCATGTCATAGATCCCATAGTAACAGACAGAAAGGGAGGGAGGGGAGAAGAAAGAAAAGAAAGAGAGGGAAAGGGAAGGATAAGGATTTGGAACACTTTCTCCTCCTCCAGCACTAGATCCATGGCTACGCCCCGTTCTCACTTTACAGGTAATAAAACTGAGGTTCAGAAGGGTGAAAGCTCTCCGAGAACACAGCCTGTCCATGTCAGAACCAAGATGTCAGCTCACTTTTAGGACATGCGGGATCCTGTTCTTTATTCTCCTGGACAGGAGAAACCAAGTGGAGATGTCTCCAAAGGCCTTTGTGTGACTCCCTCAGGTCAGAACAGGGCAAGCGGCAGGCAGAGAAGGGCTTCATTGTATGCTCCTCTGCCCAGTTAGTTCATAAAACCGAGATTGCTTGGGAACCATGGTCACTGGAACCACGCTTGCTTTGACAGAGTCACTTGGGGAAAAAAAAAAAAAAATCATAATAACCAAAAGCCCAAGAACAGAGAGGAAGATCGCACTTGAAAATGCCGCTGGCTCCCTCACTACCCTGTAGCCTTCTCTGACTTAACGAGGTTCTTCATAATCGCCTACCCTCTAAAGCTGTGGGTCTCAAAGTGTGATCGCAGGACTAACAGTGCCAGCATCACCTGAGACCTTGTTAAAAATACAGAATCCTGGGCTCTCCTCCAACTGGAAACTCTGGAGATGGGGCCCAGAAATCTGTGTTCACAAGATTCCACCGTCCAGGTGACTCAAATGCACGTCTGAGTCTGAGAACTACTGATGGAAAGTGTGCAGGGCCCTCTCAAAGACTTTATTGCAGTGGTTCTCTCTAGAAAGCTTGGCTGAATCTTTCTTGTTCCCACTGTCCATTTGAAGACACTGAGGATAAAAAGGGATGCAATTTCCAGAATGTCAACACAGGTTAGTGGCCTTAGGGGACCGCCTGCTTTCTTTGAGTGTGGTGTGTCTCCCGCCATGTTCTCATGGTGTTCCTGTGAGATCATAACCCACCAGGAGACTAAAAGGCAGCACTGCCACCTCTGTTCTGAGTACTCTCATGCTTCATAACGAGCCATTGGAAACATCCAACGTGGGTGACTTCCATGACCCTAACTAATATGGGAAAATACATGCAGAACCATCCACTTGACTTGGTTGGAAAACAATTTGGGTGTCTAAATAGATTTTTTTTTTGTCTTTTTAGGGCAGCACCTGAAGCATATAGAGGTTCCCAGGCTAAGGGTCGAATCGGAGCTGTAGCTGCCAGCCTACACCACAGCCACAGCAAGGCCAGATCCGAGCCGCATCTGCGACCTACACCATAGCTCACAGCAACACCAGATCCTTAACCCACTGAATAAGGCCAGGAATCAAACCTGCGTCCTCATGATTACTAGTCAAATTCATTGCCACTCTGCCATGTTGGGAACTCCTAAATAGACTTTTAATCCATTAGAAATGTACATTGCCCCTCCCATTAAAAAATTATGCAGGTAGATGAAATATCCAAGTGTTTTTAAAACAGTAAAGAGATATTTAAAAATGTATGAATCACCACCATTTTGAGAGGGCTCTGCTATCAACATGACTTTCCACATGCCCCTGTATTCAGTTCTCGTAACAAGGGTGCAGATTTGGTGTCTTCTTCCTCATTTTTTCAAGGAGAAAAATTAAGTTTCTCATGTAATCATGATCATGATCACTCACCTGCTTTTAGCTCTTCACAGTTAATTCCATGCATCTATAGCAGTGGTTCTCAACTGTGGTTGCACATTAGAACACCTAGGGAATTTTAAATCTGGATGCCTATCCCCTACCCAAGACCAATTAAATCAGAATCCCTGAGAGATGGACCTGGTATTTTTTTAAAGTCCTCCAAAGGTTCCAGTGTACATCCCAGTAAGAGAATCACACCTCAGTCTCCTTCGTGTGGTCTGCAAATGATTAGATGCTGTGGCCCCTGCCTCCTTGTTGAAAACACACCCTGTTTCTTCTCCCCATAGCTTAGCATCCTGGACTCTTTCTGTTCCTGAACTCTATTTCAGTGGCTTCATCACTTTGCAAGCCTTTGCATTTGTGGTTTCTCCTGCGAGGATGCTTGTTTTAGCAGCGCAGCTCATCATGTGGTTGACTTTTTAGCGCCCTTCAGTTCTCAGCCCAAACGCCTCCTCTTCAAGAGTGGCGCTTTGGTCTCTTCATCTAAAACCATGCTCCGTGTCGTTCTCACTTACTTTTTCAGTGTATCTCTTCAGAAGAGTGTTTTATAGCCACGGTTATGTGTCTGTTGGCTTGTCTGTTGTTGGTCTTACCCCACTTCAGTGAAGGATCCAGAGAGGAGAATCACACTCTTCTGCACTACCGTATCCCTGGTATTCTCAGGTCTCTGTTTCAGTAAATGTTGCTTGAATAAATGAACGAGGGAGAATGAATGGACTCAGAGGGCTTGAGTGATTAATCCTCCGCCCTGTAATTATAAGTAATATTTGGAACTACAGTGTTCTGTGTCCAGGTTCATCCATTTTTCCAACACAGTCACACTGACCGTTTCTGCTTTCACTCTATTCATACATGTTTAAACCAACAAGGTTAGAAAAAACACGCTGTTCCTAATAAGGGACCTGAGACTCAGTGATTCGGAGTTGACCTTCTGTGATGTGCAGGGAGCAGGCCTGTGGACACAGCACAAAACCAGCTGTGTAAATAGCATCACCTCCAGCCCGATTTAAATGAAGTCAGTAAATTATGCCTCCAGACCCTAAACCATTTATTTCACCATCCTGGAGAAAGGGAAAGGAGTATTCAGGGAAGTAATTTCTCTGCTCAGGTCTTTCATTTAAAACCGAATGGAAGGGGCCCTGGCAGGAGGACATGGTGCCTGACAGGACGGTGGGAAACATGTTCTTAAAAAAATGGAATAATCAAATGGTGGGTCACCTACCCCAGTCAGTGCTCATAGTTACCAATAATGAGCGGCCACGAGCTGGGGTGAACTCCAGCCTAAAGTGTGCTGTGGAAGAGACACAGAGGGCTAGGCCAACTCTCTGCCAACAGAAGCAATAACGCCAGTGTTAATAACAGATCACCTCTGTCCACTCTTTGGAGGGTAGCTCTTGTGTGTGAGGGGAAGGATGTTAATATTTTTCTCCTTCTCCATTGTTTCTGACAATGGAAATGCACCTATGGATAATACTACGTTGACTCACATGCACAACAGGGTCAGCTTTTACTCTGTTGCTACCGTAGTAAAATAACCACATCTTATATCTGTATCAGAGAAGGCTGAGTCTGGGCATCTATTGCTGAGGATTGGACATCAATCTTTACTCAACTAGCATTTGATGTTAAAGAGTGATTGAGGGACAGGGAGTCCAGAGCTTCCCATAACTTGCTTTCCGTAATTGTCTTTGTCTTTGAGCCTTGCTATAATTCCAAGAACAAAGCAAGAGTTCTTGTTTCCATTTGAGAGAAGAGAAATCAGAAAGAAAGGCCATGCAACTCGCCTAAGATCCTTTCATTACTGACAGATGGGGCTGGGATTCAATCCCAGGCAGAGTGCCAATTGTAATGCACTTGGGGAGCTTTTGTGGGTGCTATTAATAACAGTAATATTGTTTAATAATAGTAATAGTAATGTTTATTATTAATATTAGCACTTAATAAATGTTAAGTATAGTTGTTCCTCATTGGGGGCAGGATTGGTTCCAGGACCCCCAGGGATAACAAAAATCCATAGACGTTCCCTTATGTAACGTATTTGCCTGTAACCTAAGCATATCCTGCCATATATTTTAAATCATCTCTGAGTTACTTATAACGCCTAATCCAATGTAAATGCTAAGTAAATAGTTGCCAGCATGAGGTAAATTCGGGTTTTATTTTTGGGAACCTTCTAGAACTCTTTTTTTTCCAAATATTTTTGGTCTGTGGTTGGTTGAACTTATAAAAATGGAGGACTGACTGCATATGCCAACACTGTAACTGCATTGCACATATAATTTTATTTAAATCTCATTTAATTATCACCATGATCTTACCATGTAGAAATTATTGCTTTTCTTTACAGCTACAAATACTAAGGGTCAGGAAGTTGAGAGGCTTGCCTATAATAGTCAATAAGTGGCAGAGCTGTAGTTGGAACACGCGTCTCTCAGCCTCTTTTTGCTTTTCCGTGGTGCTCCATGCAACCTAGACGAGGCTGCTCACAGCAACAGGAATGATGAACCCGGAGATGTGAAACTGGCTTTGGCTACTGCATCACTGTGTGACTGATGGACGTGTCCTGTCTCCTGTCCCATGGGTTGTAGGGCTGGCCACCTTCTGTTGTGTCTTGATTCCTGCTCTCATGTGCTTTCTCACTGCACACAAACTAGGACAAGACCCACAAAGCCACCATCTGGGAAGCACCGCAGATCAGAATCTTTCAGATGAGAAATCACCTGGTTTAAACAGTAGGGATAAAAGCCAGCCTGCCCTGGACAGGAACCCCAGGAATACAGGAGGGAAGATGCTATTAGAGGATGAGCAGCAGAATGCTCCCTTGCCCTTTTACTGTGGCTCCAGTAAGTGGAGCAAGTGGCTGGTGCACTGCTTGCAAGGGACTTTGGGGAAAAGCAGCAACAGCAACAACAACAAAAAAAAAAAACAACGTGGAGCTGAGAACATAATTACACAAACTTGAAAATGAGGTAAAGATCAAATTAAAGCAGGAAGCCTTAGGCATAAATACAAACGGATGACTATCAACAAATCTCTGTGACAGCAAGTTCAAAAGTGAGATCTTGCTACTAAAGTAAAGCTGGAACAAATGAGAGGAAAAGCAAAGAGGCAGGATCCAGGGGTTGGGATTCCTCACGGGGCTCCGAGGAGAGGCATCCGGCCCTGTGCTGTGTGTTGTTCCACTGAATTCTTACACAGTCCCATGAAATAGAGGTCCTGGCCACCTGCATTTTATAGATGAGCAGATGGACTCAGATGCTAAAAACTTGTGTAAGACCATACAGCTAGTTAGTGATATAACCAAAACACAGTCAAGCTGACCTCATCCCGAGCCTTTGCTCTTAAGCACCCCCATAGACTGGTTGCTTGGTGCAGAGTTTGAAGGCTTGTCACTGGCTCTGTTCCCCCCTCCCCCAGGAGAAACCCTCTTCATTCAAGTGATAAGACAGTGTATTCAACTCCAGTGGCCAAATTTGTCACTGTGGCCCTCTCCACGCCCTTTCTTAGCACTTTTCCATAAGTATTGCCTTTGCCTAGTTGCTTAACCACCTCTGCTAAGTCACTCTTCTCTCTCTATGTTATGTGTGATATTTGTTTATTCCACTCTACTCCAACTTCTTTATTTGGTTATTGACAGCTTATTGACTAATAGGTTGATTCACTAGTCTTCAGCCACCTTCCCAGGGTGTGGACTGTAATGCCAGGCTCTGTGTAGGGTAGTGGGCGAAGGCGTGGAGTGAGGCCCGGGCAGTGCCCCCAGGGGACGTGGAGCACACTGAAGATGTGTCGGCAGAGGTAGCCTCCACCCACAGTGGAGGGGGTGCAGCTGAGCAAACGGGGGTAGAGGGGCTGAAAACACACAGAAGGAGCCCCAAGGGAGGCAACGGAAAGCCACTGAAACGTTTAAGCAGGGAAGTGACATGATTGGGTCAGAAGAAGCCCTGTTGTCTGGCTACAGTACCACGTTTTTAATCAGTTGATAGATATTTGTGTTGTTTCCACTGTTAGGCTATTGTGAATAGTGCTGTTATAAACATTCATAGACAAGTTTTAAATTTTTTTTTTTGTTTTCTTTTTACGTCTGCACCTACAGCAAATGGAAGTTCCCAGGCCAGAGGCTGAATCAGAGTCTCACCTGAGGGCTGTGCCACAGCCACAGCAATGCCGGTTCCAAGCCACATCTGTCACCTACACTGCATCTGCAGCAATGCTGGATCCTTAACACACTGAGTGAGGCCAGGGATCAAACCTGCATCCTCACAGAGATAGTGTTGGGTCCTTAACCTGTTGAGCCACAACAGGAACTCCCAAAGGACAAGTTCTTATTTGAATACCTATTTTCAGTCCTGTGGGGTATATTCCTAGGAGTAGAACTTCCGGGTCATATATTAATTAAATGTTCAGTCTCTTAAGGGACTGCCATATTTTCCCACAGTGGCTGCATCGTTTTACATTCCCACGTCTGTATATGAGGGTTCTAATTTCTCCATATCCTCTATATGCCACAACAAGGACAGACCTTGAGCACATTATGCTAAACGAAAGAAGTCAGACACAAAAGTCCTTTATTATATGGAATGTCCAGAATAGGTAAAAATCCATACAGGCAGTAGGCAGATTAGTGGTTGCCAGGGGCTAAATGAGAGGAGGCCATGGGAAGTGACTGCTTGATGGGTTCAAGGTTTCCTTTTGGAGTGATGAGTTGAAGTTGTAATCCTAAATTCTGGAATTGGTAGTGATGATGGCTGCACAATGGCATAACAGTGATGGTTGCACAATGGTACTTAATGCCACTGATGGCTTACATGGAAAATTTTCATACTGTATGTCTTTCACTGCAACAAAAAAGGATTCATCCTAACAATTGCATGGAGAATTAATTAGGAGGGAGACTGGGGAAGGATGCCTGGGGCTGACTTCAGTTGTCTGCATGAGACAGAATGAGGCTCAGAGAGGAGGGAGCCAGCACAGTCATGCAGAGAGGAAGGGAATTCCATTCAGGGGACGCCTTGTTGGGCCTTCTGAATGCAATACATTTTTCTTTTTCCCATCAGTTTACTCCTTTTACCCACTGATTCATCCCTGGGTCTCTCTTCCCACAGAGTCCTCTATGGTACCAGAGGCATCCAGGTCTTACTATGTTTGTTAAATAAATAAATGAAATAAAATAAATCGGTAGCATCAGATGGCCTGAGGCTGTGCGTGAAAACCTGCTGAGTGGCTCCCATTACACCTTCCTCCCCATCTTCCTACTTCAGCCAACTTAGGGTCCTAGGCTTCCTGAATGGAAAAAGGCCCTAAAATCAATACAGGATTTAAAAGGAAGGCGCTGAAGCGTGGCCAGCCCAGAAGCAATCTGCTGACTCGGAAGCATCAGGAGGGCTTCTCCAGCCAGGCTGCTGCCTGCCCGAGCCATGGTAGATGCCCCAGAAAGACAAATTGCACTCATCAGTCCCAGGGAAGCAAGACTTGAGTCTACTTCCTGTATCGGCAGCAGGGGAGAGAGTGGCAATCCTGTAGCTTTGTTTCTGAGATGGTAATAAGGATCCTTCTGACAACCGGATGACAGTCTACTTGAAAGCAAGTTGGAAGTCACCCTGTTTCCTGCTATCGGCCAGACTTTCTGTGCTACAGGGTCAGCACAGCCAGGCCTGTTGGTGTGACTTTGCAGAGAAGGTGCTTTGATCCCATTAATGTGGGCTCTGCCTCCTTTGACCCTAACATGAGTAAGCGTGCTGCCATCCGCTTGCACAGAGATCGGGTACAAGGAGGAAGGCTCAGAACCGTGAAAAATAAGTGCAGATTTGGGCAAGCAGCAGCCTCTGTGCTCTCATCTCAAATACTATCCTGCAAGTTAGTTCAGTGGAGCCTGGTGCTGAGCACCATTACCTGTCATTATTGAAAAGAAAGTTTTATTATAGCCATCCTTCAACAAGAAGCCAAGTAGCAAGTATTCTCCAAAGTCACAGACACCTAAGTTTACGTATTGCCTTCACTGCTTCCTAGTTGAGTGACCTTGAGAAGGGAAGTTGACATGGAAACTGCAAGCCTCAGGCTACCCATCCAGAAAATGGACATAGTGACGTTGACTTCATAAACCTACTGGGGAGTGTATGGTATGTATGTGTTAAGATAAAAGATGTTGTCTGGGTGCTGGGGAGGGTCTTCTCCCACAGTGCAGTGCAAATGGTCAGTAATTCTCAACTCTTGTTATTACTGGGATCATTGTTTTATGCAAAAGCAGAGCGTTCCACTGTTGTACCAATCTCCTCCAGGATGAGGGGAGTAAATGCCAATAACTGTCAATGACTAACTGACTTTCTCTTAACCTTTTCCTCACCAGGACCCGCTTCCCAAACTGGTCAGGAGACCTGGCTTTAATCAAAGCTGTTTTATCCTAGTTCTAGTAGAGAGAGAAAGTACACCACACAGAGGAGGGGGGAAGTGAGGTCACCTAGCATCCCTGTGGAAGGAGAAAGGAAGGGGGAAGTGGAAGGATGCTCATTGCTCCTCCCTCCGGGAGCCTCCAGCATGACCCATTTGAGTTTTGGATCCATTGCATACATCCCAACCCCTCCTGGGTGCTTTCCCGGGAGACTCTTTCAAAGGACTTACCCAGCTAGATGTCCTCTTGCCATTTGAGACTCATTGCTCTAGAAAGCTCTGATTACTACAGATTGAATGATGCCTTATAGATAGGTGTTGGATGGTGGGGCAGGGCTAGGGGGAGGTTGGAAATCATGTCACTAAGGACAGGGTTTTATAGCAAGTGAAAACCTAAGGGCTGAGATAAGTGAAGGAACTTATCAACTTGATTCATAACGGACCCAACTTGGATTGATAATGGACCCAAGCTGGAAATGTGTAACTGCCCATCAAGAGCACAGGGATGAATGTGCTGTACAGTTTCATTTATAGAAAGTCCAAAACCTAGTCAGATGACTTGATGGGGACAAATATAAGGGGAGTAGTTACCTTGTGAGGAGAGTGACTGGGATGCGGTAGGAAAAGGGTGCTGGAATGTTATATTTCTTGATCCAAATGGTGGTTACACAGGTGTTTTCATTTTGCAAAACTTCTTTGGCTTCTAAATTTATGATCCATGCCCTTTTCTGTACATATGTTATTCTTCCAAAAAAAATAGCTTACTTAAGTCTGAAGCACTGACTCCCCCAAGTCTCCATGAGGCACTGAGCAGATTCAGACCAGGCGGCCTCAGCAGACCCGGGCGATCATATCCCAGAACCAGCACCCTCAGAACCACCCTCCTAGGGGCCTTCACTGGGAAGCAGCAGGGCTACAAAGCATCCCAAGCCGTGGAGGCCAGGTCAGTGGGAGACCCTGCATGAGCCGGATGAATTCCTTAGCAGAGCACACATGTGTAAACATCCCTCATTTCCTGATTCTCAGGAAATATTTAGGGAGGCCTTAGAACACCTTGACTTCCCTCACAGGGGGATTAGTCATAAATATTCCATATTTAGAAAATTGCTATGACCCTGCTTTCACCCTCAAGCTGGTTACACCTAAGAAGCATACTCTGAAAGGTTTTATAAAGACTTCATCTCAAAATCGGGGTAAGAAATTGTGTATTATAGGTCATGAAGGCAGAGCCAGTCCCCTGTCTACATCGTGCTGTATCGAAGCTATGGAGCAACAATAGAATAATCTCTCCAAAATTAATATAATTAGAGAATCTGCCTTTCTTGAGTTGTGGACGTATCTCATTTTCCTCTTGGATGCAAATTAAGTTTAAAAATGCCCTCTCTGTTCAAACAATATTAATGTAATATTAATGACTCTCAAACTAAATGAGAAATTATTTACTCTCGAAACTCCTATGCCAGTGAGTAAAAAAACTACTGTCTTTAAGCATCCATCAGTAGGCATATGCTAAATTTTGTAACCACTCCTACCCATTGAATATGGAGATTTTTCAAAACTTTGATGTTATAATATCACTGCAGGAAGATGTCTGTACGTAGTTGGGTGTTTTCTCTCTTTCTGGAATATCTCCAAAAGTTACTGAAATTAATTCCTATATGTCGCATAATTAGGTATACAGATTTGGACATGGTTAAGACCTGTGACAAATGCTTCTGAATTCTTCTAAAAACTGTAAATTCACTTCCAGAGATTATTTTTAGTTGTTGTTCCTTTATTTTACTCATCTGTGTGTGTGTGTGTGTGTGTGTGTGTATGTGCGTGTGTGTGTGTTGCACACCTATTCGGGGAAAGGTAAGAAAAGCCTTGTCTGCCATGCCCGGGTTCGCTTTGCAAACACTTGGGATTCACAGAAAGGCAGTTCTGTGGAAGGCAAACTTTATGGTTTTGAGCTCAGCCAGACTCTTGAAATAGGGACAGCTACATGCAACAGCCTTTCAATATTTCTAAACCAACTGAAATCAGACTTCATATTCAAATCATATCTGGCTGAATTACTTCCAATCTAAAATGGCTTTGAAATTTTTCATATTAATGGATTCGAATATAAAAAGTAATAAGAGAAATCTATAGACCTATATAATTTTAAAGTTTTATGTGTGTGAACCTGGAAATATTAGAGACGTAGCTCATGCTGATGAATAATATTCACCATCTAAGAAGATCTATGATGTGGCCTGGATGTGGGGAAAGACTTGTCCAATGGCACACAAGGTTTTATTCGAAGAGCACAAGGAGTTTAAGGCAGGGACAAATTGCAGCAGACGAAAGAAAGGAAGAAAGGGTGCTACCATCTCATTTTCCTCGTTTGCCTCTAGGAGCCTGCTTCAAAAACCTGTACCCTTCTTCCCACATGTGTCATAGAGTGTTCTCCAAATTCTCAATTTGTAAGATGTTTTTTTTCCCCTCAAAAACTTTTCAGAAGTTTTATTAAAATGACACTGATAAAGTTGGTATTTTAAAAGGAAAATAATTTAGGTAAAAGGGAAACAATAGATGTCAATTACAAAGGAAAAATGTTTCTGTGATTAAGTATGAATTGGGACTCTGAGCTCTCTGACGTACAAGATAAAGAAAGAAACTTTCTTTTTCACATCACATGAGAAATCCTCCCAAGTCTGTAACCGAGTCAAAGAGAAACGATTTCTGAGTGAAACTTCTCTTCTGGGCCATTATGCAAGGGCCATGGGGTAATATGAAGGTCAATATTATCTGCCAAAATTTTACTGCCAATGCAGGAGTTGAATTCATTCTTCGAGCTTTTAGCACAACCTTCAATTAAAGTTAGAGGCGTTGGCTGCTGTTCAGTTCAGTGATGGCAGTTGTGGGAGGACTAGGATGATGTATTTCAGGTTGGTAATAAAAGGACCACAAAGACCTCTCTCATGTTCAGGTTTCCAGGGAATGAGCGTTTAGCTCAGGGTCTGTCTGGACAAAGGGTGGGTGTGAAAAGGCAGGGTCAGCGTGACATTTAGAAATTGGTGTTTCCCCAAACTGATTCAGCATCAGAGTCACGTGTGTGTGTGTGTGTGTGTGTGTGTTTAATATATTGAAACAAATATGGGATAGTACTCAAGAAGGTCTTTGTTTTTTGTTTTTTGTTTTTCTTTGCTTGTTTGTTCAGTTCCCTCTCCAAATGACTCCACAGCAGGCAGGTTGGGCCAGCTTTTGGACACAAATGGTGGCAATGGCTCTTCTTCCTCCCTCTCCGGGTCTCTGGCAGGGGCCAGGTGGCAAAGGAAAGGAGACGGGGATCTCTGAACAACATCTGCCCTGCAAATGTGGGAGATGAAGGGAGGCACCTTCATCTTAAGAGCTGCTTATGGAACCATTTCTGGTTTGGGGAGAAGGAATGAGAGTCCAGGCCACAGGCTCATCCTGGCTTACCCACCTCCTGTCTTCACGGGCTGCAGATACTGCCTGCAAAGCACGGGGGCCCTTTCCTGTCATCCTTCTCCTGGGGCAATGCCTGTCTGCCCTGGCAAATTTTGATAAATGCAATGCCAGGCTGAGCTGTGTGCAACCACTGCAAGCCATGTTAATCAGAGAAGGGGCTGGTAGATCTCTCAGGTCCTTTTGTAGCTGGGGAGAAAGAATCGCATGTCTGATTTTTTCAAAAGGCCGCATTCTTTGGTTCATTTTTTGAAACTTCACAATCAGGCTGTCTGCAGTCCAGTAGTTAGACTAGTATCACCAGCTAGTGTGTAAAAAACTGTCCCCTGGAGGCTTATTCCTGATTTGTACTCTCTCCAGTTCCCCAAAACACTAAATAAATAAAAGTGGATGGCTTTTAATGAAAGCCTTAGCCTCCACGGTTTAGCTTTTAATTGTGTGACAAACTCACGCACACATCACATCCTGAGCTGTTTATTGGAATTACAAACCCTCAGCCTAAATGTCAGGCTATGCCACAGAGAAACGTGAACAGCTCAGTTTATTAATGGCAAGTTCGAAGGTTGGTCCCATCATTCATTGCTGTGGGGACTCCAGCTCACTCCAGCTCTCAGCTTCCGATATGGATCAACACGATCCCAGCATTAAGCTGGGACTTAAGGCAGCTTAGAGACCCAAGGTACAAGAAGAGACTGGCAAAACCCCTTTACAGGCTTCAAGTAATCCACACGCAGAAACCTGAAACAAAAGAGGCCACCTGTGCGGGCTTGGATTTAAAGACTTTCCAGTTTTGCTGCGTTTGGATCTGTTTGCAGTACATTTGCTGGCGATGTCTGAGCCTCATTTGTCTCATCAGAAAGTAGCCATAATATCATCCGCCTCTGCAGGATTGCTGTGAAGTTCAGGTGTCATATGTTTTAATATCTATTACACACATAGTAGGTTGTCAAAACAACAGCAGTTGGTTTGATTTGTAGAACATGTTTTTAAAAATGGACAGGGTAGAGTCTAATCTGAGTTAAATTCTTTCAGTTTGAGAGTTCACCAAAGAAATTTATAATAAAAACCATATACAACATTGTAAATTAACTGTACTTCAGTAAAAATTTAAAAAATAAAGACCATATACAGATGAAGGTCTCTGATGTATATAAAATAATACAGTTGAAAGTTCAACAAGTCAGATAGGACACTTTGTGATACTGACTCTATACTCCAGCTGGTACCACCAGATCAGAACAGATCTGTTTGGATCAAAAGCAGGAATCAGTTTTCCAGTTCTTGTTGTTATGTCATTAAAGTGACAGAATGCCAAAGGGACAGGGAGCTAAGGAGGAGGAATAATGCCAGCAGCCAATAGCGGGTTTTGAAGCATCCTATCCTAACGTGACCACGCTGGACATTATTTGTGATACATTCTTCTCCATGTAAAACTGGAAAAAAACAAACTGACTAAAAGAAAAAAACCTTAGGTCAACAAGTAGGTATAACACCATAGGCATCTCGTTGCTTACAAATTCCTTAATATTTTCACCAAGGGGAACAGAATCATTAATACTGGAAAAACAACCATCCAAGTAAAGATGAGTAGCATTGTGTTTTCTTAGGATATTCCTCAAGGAGAATCTGTTCCTGTTGATCTGTTATTTACAGACCCAGAAGCTTTGCTTTATATGGTTATACCACGTGCCTTGTAAGTGTTATCTCCCCCTAGTCCCAAAAGGTGGGAACCCATTTACCATAAGGAAGAGAAGATACTTAGCTACTACTAGTAAATTAACAGCAGCTACTAAAAATGACTCAGTTAAATGCTTGTCCAATAACATTTAGCAGTTTTCAGATGGAAGCAGTGAAGGGTTTTCTGAGTGTCTTGGGGTCCCAACTATACCTTAGTGACCTGGAGTTGATTTTCCTCTTATTACGGCAGGTGAGGTACAGGAAGGCCTTAACTGACAGCACCATATGCTAATGTACCATCAAGAATGGTTAATGCAGTCAGCTCTCAACCTTAAGTGCTTTCCCCGGAGTGGCGGCCTGAGGACGCAACTGTGAGCTGCCAGCACAGAACATCCTGCACGAGAAGTTCATGCCTTCACATCATTCCTCCCCCGCTTTACAGATGGGCAGTTTCAGAGAGACTGATTTGCCCAAAGGCCCGGGGGCCAAGTAGCACAACCAAGGCTTAAACCTAGCTCAAACCCAACTCCATTCTGCCTTCCTGAGCACCACTGTGGGAACATAAATGCCACTCAGGGAGCGAGAAGTCTTGCCTGCTCACCGCCATAACCCAATCATCCAGCCAGGACCTGCTTCAAAGCATGTGCTCGATAAGTCCCTGACGGGGGGGCAGATGTCCAGACAACTAACCGTGGTGAGAAGACCGACACTTCTAACCCTCCTTATCCTGTCGCTGTTCATACCTGATGCCAGACCGAGCAGTCTTCATACAGGTTTTCCATCTAGAAATTCTCTTGGCTTTATCGTACAATTTTGGTTTTATTTGCTTTCTGCCCGTTTCTCAGGGGAGCATTCCTCGTTCTCATTCACAGCATCCCAGATTTTTTATCACTGCCTCCTACTTCTCTACCACCAGCTCTGGCCCTTGATGGATCTTTGATCAAAAGCTCCATCTTCCAACCCATGAGAGGAAGAAGCAGGCTGTTTAGACTGGAAGAAGGAGCTCACCCCTAGAGTAATGGAGTACATCAGGCATTTAGGACAAGTCCGTGCATGCCAAAGGTCTTGGGATGTGTGCGTTTACACCAGGCATTGGAGTTAATAAGATTTTTTTTTTCAAATTATATACATTTATTTTTGTAAATGTATAAAGTTCCAAAGTCAAGCGGGATGTTTCACATTCTTCTTTTTTGGTTCCTTTTTTCAGGGACCTCAGAGAAAAGAGATAATGAACAATCCAAGGAACACACAGGGACGTCTTTGAGGAAGAGAGAACTAGGAACGCCTCCTTTAACACTGAGTTATGGCTCAGGAGTTCTTCATATAGAATCGGATGTTCTTACATAAGTATATATCACCATAAAATAGAGTAGAATTGAATTCTAAGTAAAGATGAACAGAATAGGTGTGCTTCCAGTTACGTTGTCTCTGGGCTTCTTAGATGCTAGGGGTTTCTTTTGGAACCAGAAGATTCTTTTCAGGAATTTCCTGTTGACTAATTTGTGAAAAGTCTATGTTCTGACGATCTGGGGGTCTTGTGATACCCAGTGGCCCTGTGTTCTTAAATTCAGTGAGGAAAGTGCCTGAGACAAGAGCAGTCAATCTCTGAGGCAAACCCAAGCAGGGCTTCTTGTATGCTCCTAGCTGCTCTGGACCTCCTGCAGCCTTTCTCTGATTATCCGGTGGCTATTGATTGCTTTTCCTGATGACCTAGCTAAGGATTGCAGTAAAATGTGACTTTGGGGAGCCTCCTGTCTCGTCACCGTTGGGGATCAGCCTTGACCTCATCATGATCCAGGCAGTGCTGGCAGAGAGGAGAAGGGTGTATGTGTGTTGGGGGGTGGGGGGCAGTTATTGGTGGTGATAATGCTGTAAGGCAGGGCAGGAAAACAAAATAATGGTCGGTCTTGCCTGGCATACTACCAAGGAAAGATAGGGCCAGAAAAGCAAACCCAAATAATGCCTTTTTTTATGAAATAGCTCCTGGACACCCTCCCCCTGTACCCCATCTTCTGACTAATCACTCACCCTCAACCTGGCCCCAATATCTTAGCTTCATACTCTGCTTCAGTTTCTACCTTTAGTCCCTTCAGATTTGGATGCTTCTGCAGCAGCCCCTCCTGGACATCTAGAATTTGGACAGATTTTCAATTAAAAAATCCACTTCTTCCTCCAAAGTGACCAAAGACTCTAACTGATCTCGATGTGCTTTTAATCCCACAACAGCTCAAGTCAAGCTGAAGCAGGTCTGCAGTCGTGACCGTCTGATGGCCCGAGGTGCAGGGGAGCTGGCCGCTCTCCTCCCGCACCTGTGCCCTTGGGCTCTCCTCTCTTCTCCATCTTGTTTCAGCAGCGGCTCATTGATGAGGCTTCTCTTCACTCAATCCCAATGCTATTTTTTACTCCTCTGCCAAAGCTCCTCCTGGTCCCCCTCTTTTGAAAAGGACACGGATAAATCCTCTCATAATGGCAGGAATGCAGGAAACAGCGGGGCTGGAAAGGGATGAGGCCATGCATGTTCCCACAGCTGTTACCATTTGGGGATCAAAAAGCCGGTGACATTTGTGAAAAGGCAGCCACACTATCCCATATCTTGATGTGTCTATCTTAACAAGGACTGTCGTGGATTTTCTTCTAGTAAATATATAAGTAAAAATTTTAAATTAAGTCTTTTTAAATCGTAAACCATTGGGACCATTGGAACATAAGCCAACTTGAATGTACCGTTTATTTATTCCCGGAGTGCCTGTCCTCATGAGCTCACAGCCCACTTTTGTGTGTATACGATGAAAGGCCGGGGGAGTGGACAGTTGATAAATAGCCAGGCAGTGACGTAAGTGTGACACATGTCCTTGCTGAAGAAGAACAAGAGCTGGAGGAGCTCTGTTCAGGGTTCCTCACTCACATTTACTGAATCAAATAATACTCTTTGGAGGAAGCGGTATCTAAACTGAAAACTGAAGTTTCGTGAAGAGCCAGGGAGCGAGGGAAGAGAGCGCAACACTCACACACTCTGGAGTGTTCAAAAGTCCAGAAACCAAAAATAGTGCAATGACAGAAATCTAGTACTGTCTGTGCTTAGAATCCAGAGAGACATTGGTGAGGAAAGACGCTGTAGAGTCTACCAGGGCCAGTTTGGGAAGATTGCTGGTATCAGCTTCTAATCACCTTCCTTGTCCCCTCAGGCTCTGAAGCCTGAAGCTGGAGTCACGCACTCTCCTGTCTTTCTGGGTAGTGGGGTGCTGGGTTGCTTATGGAATTTTGGGTCTCTCTGCCACCCAGACTATAAAGTACACATTTGAGTTTTTTTTTTTGGTTGGTTTTTGTCCTTTTTTTTTTTTTTTTTAGGGCCACACCTGTGGCATATGGAAGTTTCCAGGTTAGGAGCTGAATCTGAGTTATAGCTGCCAGCCTAAACCACAGCCACAGCAATGTCAGATCTGACAGATCTGAGCCATGTCTGCAGCCTATACCACAGCTCATGGTAGTGCAGGATCCTTAACCCCCTGAGCAAGGCCAGGGATCAAACCTACATCCTCATGGATACTAGTTGGGTTTGTTATCACTGTGCCTTGATGAGAACTCCCTAAGTTTTCTTTTTATCTGAAGTATAGTTGATTTACAATGTTGTGCCAATTTCTTCTGTACAGCAAAGTGACTCAGTTATACATAGATTATACATTCTCTTTTATATTTTTTTCCATCCTGGTAGTCCATGACCAAGGAGATTAGATATAGTTCCCTGTGCTATACAGTAGGACCTTGTGGCTTATACATTCTAAATGTAATATTTTGCATCTACTAACCCCAAACTCCCAGTTCATCTCACACTCTCCCTCTTCACCCTTGACAGCCACAGTCTGTTCTCTATGTCTGTGAGTCTGTTTGTTTTGAAGATAGTTTCATTTGTGCCCTATTTTAGATTCCACATATGAATGATATCATATGTTATTTGTCTTTCTCTTTCTGACTTACTTCACTTAGTATGGGAATATCTAGGTCTTTCCATGTTGCTGCAAATGGCATTATTTCTTTGTTTTTATTGCTGAGTCATACTCCACTGTGTATATGTATCACATCCTCTTAATCCATTCTTCTGTCAGTGGACATTTAGGTTGTTTCCATGTCTTGGCTCTTGCGAATAGTGTTGCTGCAAACATAGGGGTACAAGTATCTTTTTTAATTTTAATTTTGTATGGTTATGTATCCAAGAGTAGGATTGATGAATCACATGGCAACTCTCACATTCCTAAGTTATTTGTTGAATGGCTCTGACCCACCAGTTCAGACTCTTATCTTACCCCATCGTCATTCTCCCTGCAAGGTGATACCATCGTTCTAAGTTTCTCATCATTTCATAACACTTCATACTCTTCTTTACACCATGCCTCTGCCCAAGGCACCTTCTTTTCCTGAAATTGCCTCCTCACACTCACTTTTCTATTTGCACACCCTGCCCTAGCTTTCAAGATCCGACTCAATGTCACCTCCACCAGGAAGGGCCTTGAGTTTCCCAGCAGCCTTGCATCAGCACCTTCACACTATCAACTTTCTTCTCTGGACCTCTGTCTATAAGATATGTCACAAGCTCTCAGTTTCTTCAGACAGGGTTTTCTCACACATACTCGAGTAAATAAAAGGCAAATTTTAAAATCGACAAATAACAATTAATTGAGTAGTTTTTCAGACTAATTGTGAAGGACAAGTCATAATTACAACTTGTAATTATTTTATGTATATTCACGTTAACTTGTTTGTATGGTCTGGACTCCCAAAATAGACCATAACCCTTTCAAAAACGGAAACATTTTTCTTGTTAGTTCTATATTTCCAGTGTTTAATTCCAGAACATGGGACATATTAAGTACACTCATGAATATTTGCTGAAAATAGAAATTAGAAAAACAATACAAACAATGAACTCCCATTCTCTCCCCACCCACTTTCCCCACCCACACTCAAAAAAGAAATAATAGTAATCTCTTTAATTTCTTGCCAAGACTTCCTGGGTCAGTGACTGAGGACAACCGTTAAATATCCAAAGTGCCTTCTTTTGGGATGTCCAAGAAAAACTTAAACTTTTCCTGGTCGATTTATTCAACCAACAGATTTCAACAAGACCGACTCACTGGAGTTTTATTCCTAACTTTACCATTGGCCTTTGAAAAGCACTGAACATCCCAATCTGGAACTGCACATTTGCACAACTCAGTAGACTAACAGATGACCAAATAACCTTTTTCTCCAATTCACTGTCAACTTCTCAGTCTAGTGCCCGAATTGCTGCATACACTCTCAGTAGAAAAACAATGAAAATCCATTTTTCATCATCAGCTGCCTTTTGCTTTTTTCCTTTTTTTAACCCCATGGTGTATGCAAGGTTTACTGCTTTTGAAGAAAGAAAATGGTTTCAGGGTAGCCAGCGGGCTCCTGCCTCAGCAACCCCTTGACATCAGGACCCATGAGCATTTCTGTGTTTGCTAAACTAGAGGTGGGGGCGGGGGTAATATTCCACAGATGTTGCATCTGGTTCTAATCTAGCTACAGGTCCAGGGGGTTCTAAATTGAAGTTTGTCTGAGGGTGATTCCTGAGTTCATCACTGGAGTAGACTCTTAAGGATAGAGGCCTTGCTGAAAACAACAATTTAAAATTTTGGAGACCTTGTTCTCTTCTGTATGATGAAGAAGATCAGCAGGAGTTTATATAAAATTTCTCCTAGTTATGGGAAATAAAAAATGAACTCACAGATTTTATTTCGTTTAGCATCTGGTCTAGGTGCCTTTTTAAAAAATTCCTTATACAAGGATATTAACATTACACCTGCTGGAAGCTTGCTTTCTTCATGGCCTGTTTGTAAACACAGAATGTTGAAGATTTATGGTAATTATAACATTAAAATTATCCTGGTGTTTTGTACAAGTCTTGTAGCTTTTGCAGCTTAATTCCAATTGCATTGTGCAAATTGGCCTAATAATGAAAAGTCATATATTTTCATCAGTGCAGTTGTCCTGTCTGCTGATGATTGACATTTGAACTTTTGATAAACAGCCAGATCTTCTAAACTGCTGATTGTGCAGCTCGAAACTCTCCACTAAGAAGAAATGAAATTTGACTTCTGAGTATTGCTGGTAAAAACTCATCCTCAAAGATGTTCTAAAATTATGACTGGATTTTTTGAGACCACTGGAAAAGGCTACGGCTTGATAAACCGTCTTCTCTCATTTGTAAATGTGCAGAGTAATGCATTTTAGAGGGTCATTCATTCATGACTTCATTCTTTTGACAGATATTTGCTGATTGCTTACTGGGTACCTGGGTCCTATACTATGTGTAAAAGGATGAAGTGATCTTGACAGTGTCCGGTGCGTGGTATAAATTCAGTAAGTAGTAGAATCTTTCTCCTTTCTACCAGAGTTAGGTAATATGGATAATAACAAGATATTAACAGTATAATGAATTTATTATAGTCAGCATTTTGGCCAAGAAATGTCATCTCTCATGGGAAAGACTTAGATTTTGGAGAATGAGAAACACCCCTTGATACCATCAGGCTCTGTCTGCTTGACCCTCGCTGGGGTCCCCCACCGCTTTGGTCATGTTTACATACCCTCAGCAAAAATCTGCTCAGAACTGCCTACAAAGCAGACCAGTCTGTGAGTAGAAAGGCTGAGCAAATGGATCTTAAAATATGCCTCAAATAGGAAGTAACGTTGTGGTGCAACAGGTTAAGGATTCAGTACCGCCACAGCTGTGGTGCAGGTCACAAATGTGGTGTAGGTTCAGTCCGTGGCCCGGGAACTTCCACCTACCCAAGGTACGGCCAAAACCAACCAACCAACCAACCAAAAAAAATATGCATTCTCAGGCTCCTCACAGACAGTCGAGCTGCCTCCATTTTCTCTACTTGAAGAAATTTCCTTTTACTTCTAAGCCTTCTCTCAAGCTAATCACCCACTTTTCTTTAACTGTTTATGTTGTTGATGTTAAGTTTTAGCTGCTTCTCTAGGTTGTTCACTAACTTCTGAATGTCAGCCAGTGAGCCTTTTATAAAATATTAATGTAGATTTGACTCAGAGTGAATGAGAAATAATATGAGCAGAAATTCCTATGGGCATCCTTTCCATGAACCACTATGTATTCAAGTTCTTGGGTCTTCCCAAGCAGCCCTGCAAGGTTCCTGTTTCATGGTTGAGGAAACTGTGATTCGGAAAGGTAAAAATTAGCTTATTGTCATGCAGATACTAAATGGCCAAGTCAGCGTTCAAACCCCAGAGTCTCACTCCCCAAAAGTCATTTGTTCTTTTCCGTGCTGTACAAATCCCTTGTAGCTGAAGTGTTTACGAGTTATTCCTCTTTACATTATTTAGAGAAAATGTTTCTCTTGCTAACACTGGACCTAAAGACTGAATATAGAGGAAAGGTTTGTTTGGAGTTGGAGTTCTGTATTACCCCTGAATGAAACTGTGATGTGTAAGACAAGGAACCAGACAAAAGAGAATTATGTAGAATCAAGAGGGCTTTAGATGATATATGAAGGCATTAATAGAAAAGTGGCTGTTCACGGGGTTATGATTGATTATGTATTTAAAATAAACACAGTTGCCTTTCTTTACTTTGGCTCTGAGAGGGGTCGAACTTTAGCACCATAATGGCCCACTGTTGTCTACATGGCAGGTGGCTGGTACATAAATCCCAGCAAGGGGCAGACTGAGGAGCCAATGTATGGATTCGATCTACGAACTTTGCATACCCTGCATTTTTGCAGAGAAACAAACACCATCAGTGTCTGTGCTTCCAAGACTGGCTCAGCTTCATGGGGGAAGCAGTGAGGACCTAGCTCCCCTTTAGCTTAAAAATGGAGTGGACCAAGTGCAATTAAAAGTTAATTGTTGCAATTCTTCATGTGAAACATCTTTCCAGAGTAAGGAAGGAGCAGTTTTCATGCACTCTGAGGTTACAAAAGTGTCCTCTGGAGTTATCAAGCCCAATCCCTAATGGGATACTTTAGGCATCTTTACAAGAATTCCAAGGCACCATGATATCTAGATGCAAACTCATTATTTCCCAAAGTGGGCCGCTCTTTTATATATTACTACCCACTTTTTTCAATATGGCAACTTGTAGAATACCAAATTCTTTCATAATAGCAGTCCCCTCTAATGATTTACATTCACCGAGTTATAGAAAATAGGAGGAACAACCAGAAGAGAAAAAGAAATCTTCACTGAAAATCTATTCATATGCCAAAAGCAAATGTGTGGGGAATAGAAAAATCTTTGAGAGTTGTAATTGGCTCTGCAGATCATCTGGTTTACCGTCCTGATGAGCAGATGAGAAAACCAAAGCCCACAAAGGGCCAAGACTTGCCCACCAATGGAGAGAAAACTGTTTAGAGCCATCCCAATTCTACTAAACCAACAGTCAACTCTAATTTGATGTCACAGTTACTCCATTGCCCTCATCATCAGACATGCGTGAAAGCCGAGTCACACAGTGGTTAAAAATGAGTGTAGATTTCTCTCTGATTCCACACACTGACCTCTAATTGAATTACCAGACATTTGTTCCACTATTATCAGAAACGTAGATGTCTTAACTATGCCATCTTTTTTTGTCCTCCTACAAACAAAAATGACAACTAAAAACCATAATGCAGGGGCAAACCCTATTTTATAGACGATGGATGTGAAGTTTTGTTTTAAATTGCCTTTTTTTTTTTTGGCTAATAACAAAGGCAACAATAAGATAGTTAAAATGTACTAATCTGTTACTTTGTCCTGGGAATTATGCTTAGACTGTTTCTCAATTATATTTTAAAATATGCTAACATGAATATTTATTAAATACTATTAATGCCCAATTTATGGAAAGAAACTGAGGTTTTAAGAAATTAAGTAGTTTAGCTAATATCACAGGAAAGTGAAGGAGCTGAGGTTTTAACCCAGTTGGACACCAAAAACTTACGTTTGGCTCCATTCTTTAGGAAGGCAAGTATGAAGAATATGTAGCAATGGGGTATTTTTGTTTGTTTGTTTTTGGCCACCCCATGGGATATGAATTTCACGGGCCAGGGATCGGATTCAGGCCACAGCTGAAATCTAGGCCACAGCTGCAACAACACTGGATCCTTAACCCACTGTGCTGGGCCGGGCTTCGAACCTGCGTCCCAGTGCTCCCAAGATGCTGCAGATCCCATTGTGCCACAGCAGGAACTCCAGCAATGGGGCGTTTACTGATACCATAGAAAAGAAAATATAAGCATCTGCCTTAAATGCTTTGAGGAACTAGGACAAGTGAAAAATCGATAAATGATTTAAAATGTGAGAAAGGCAAAATATGTGACTGTGAATTGTGACCACAGTTATGAAAAAACATATGGCCATATGGACAAACTTTGGGAAGATAAAATCATTGGTTTCTTGGTAAAGAGATTTGAAACTATTTACTTTAAAAAATATCCTTTAGCTGATTACTGTTTTTATCAATTATCATTAAAAAATCAAATGGTAGTAAAATAGACTTTTGCATGTTGCCCTTTGGTTATAAACCTAGGGGATGCTACAGGATGGATGAGAAAAATGGTGAAAGTAGCCATAAAATTCCTTGTTCTTGCACCAACATCTCCTCCCTGCAACTGGGTACACCCATGTGTCTCATTGGTTTCTATTTCATTCAGTGGATATTGTTTGGCACCTACTAGGTGCTAGATGCCTGAGCTGAGACTTGCTCTGTTCTTAAGATATTCTAGAGCTGTGAAAAGACCCCCACCCAGAGACCTTAATAGCTGTAGAGAAAAACCTGCAGAGAACTGCAGGGACTTGAGGAGGGGCTACATTACCTGAGTCGGGGGCTTCGCATAGGAGGGTTTAACTGGGTGGGGACTGTAGGAATAATTAAGAGTGTGCTAGAAGAGGAAGAAAATAATCGAGCATAGAAAGAACTGTTTGTGCAAAGGCATGGGATTGTAAACCCAGCACAGGCAGGTGAGTGTTGAGTGTCAACTGCAGGTGGGGAGGGGCTGGAAAGGAAGATAATTAGATATCTGCTGGGGCTATTTCTTACAGGGCTTTATAAGCCACACCAAAGAGTTAGAGATCCTGGATGCATTTGGGGTGGACAAGTGCCTGAAGAGAGCATATTCCTTCCTGTTCCACAGAGTTAAAAGGGTCCCCATCCCTGATGCTACCACCCATGGATGGGAAGGAAAGCCCTGAAAATACAGTCACTGTGGAGGCTCGGGTCTCTCATTTAGAGCATCTTGGGGGCATCTCCTCCCAAGATGAAGTGCTGTAGGCACATCAGTAAACCACCTCCCAGACAGATCAACCAACACACTGGATCCAAAGCCCATCCATTCTTCTCGCAGATCTCAAAAGCCCGTCAGGGCATCATCTAGTATGTTCATCATCTGTTCAGCGCTCGGAACAGATTAAAATACCAGAAACCCCTCCTTACAGGAAGTCTTTTCTCCAGGTTATGGTTTTTGTTTTGTTCTTAAGAAGAGAATAAGAAGCAAGGACGGTTCCCAGATAGTCAATTGAATGGCATCCCAGTGTCCTGCTATATTCTGCTTTCGTGTTTTAATAAGCTTAACGCTGAACACAACTCAACGTTATTAAAAAAGAAACAGCGTATGGCTGTTTCTTCGCAGTCATCCTATAAATGTGCTTCCCTCTGTTATTTCAAAAGTATTAAAAGCTAATTGTTTTGTTTTTCAATTAAGGTCTGCATGTATGAGAGTTTGTGTCCACATGTGTCCCCAACACAACAGCGTTTCGGTGGAGCCATGCTTCTCCCTTGGGTGGCTATTTTCCACCTGCTGATTGAAGGTTACTCAAGTCCAGCTCTGGTGAGCAGTTGGCAGAGTCACAGCTAAAACTCACCCAAAGATGGTACTGCCTGAGTGTTTGTCAGCAAAGGAGTATGAATAATTGAAAGCCAGAGGAAGCAGAGATGCCATTTCTGGAGCCTGGTTCAACTGAAGTAGGTAAAATGGCTTTGATTTAAGGGGTGAGAAAATGACACCATAATGAACTGCAGGATTTCATAGGCGAGTTTTGCCATTTTATCAAGGGAACGGGCAAAACCGGTGTAACTCCAAGTGCTGATTACCTCGCTCCCTGGATTATGCAAGGTAGTAACTTCTGGGAGCAGGGAGACAAATTGGAGCAAGTTTTAGGAGAAAATGATGGGGCTGCTCTCATTTAGAACCAGCTCCCTTTCCCCAGTCCTTCCCCGGCAAAAATGCAAATGGAACTTGCCTGGCAGTTCTTTCTAATCAATCTGCCTCTAGAGGCAGTAAATCCTCCCTGGCCTTCTCCTCACTGAGCCCTGCTCCAGCTGGAGCGTGATAGATCCTCTGCCTTTGCTGCCTCTATTTGTGGCGCTCCTGGGAATCAGAATCTGCAAAATCTGCCAGTAGGAGAGTAGGGGCCACCCAAACACAAGTCCACCAATCTGAAGTCGGTTCCTTTCTCAGTGAGAAAGTGGCTTATTAAGAGTTGTAGCATGGGGAGTTCCCGTCGTGGCGCAGTGGTTAACGAATCCGACTAGGAACCATGAGGTTGCGGGTTCGATCCCTGCCCTTGCTCAGTGGGTTAACGGTCCGGCGTTGCCGTGAGCTGTGGTGTAGGTTGCAGACGCGGCTCGGATCTTGCGTTGCTGTGGCTGCGGCGCAGGCCAGTGGCCACAGCTCCGATTAGACCCCTAGCCTGGGAACCTCCACATGCCGCGGGTGCGGCCATAAACCTGCGGCCATAAAATGACAAAAAGGCAAAAAAAAAAAAAAAAAAAAAAGAGTTGTAGCATGGCATTTCACTGCAGCTCAACAGAAAAACTTTAATAAGGATCTCCTCTTCACCAGTCATCTCACAAAGCCTCTGGTACAAGGACAGAGAAAGGTGTCTTAGTCTGTGAAAGTCCAGGCTACTTCTCCCAAGTCACCAATACTTTCTCCTATTTACCTGGCTGATGTCAGTATTACCTGTGGGATTGTATATCCCCAGCGACTGATGTGTTCATCTCTCTCTCCCCAACACCAGGTTAATGACGGGCCTATGGGAGCTGCATAGTCAGTATTCCACTCATTCATTCATTTGATAAAGCAACTGAGGGTCTACTAGGTACCAGGCACTGTGCCCTTGGACTGCAGCAATAAACAAAGGAGGTAAGGCTTTTGAACTTATAGAGCTTACAGTATGGGGGGAGACTTGAATAGCTGTTCATTCTGGAGAGCACAAGAAAGGAAATGAATGGGCACCATGAGTGACTAATGATTTGGGGTCAGGGGAAGCATTGCTGACAGGTGTCATTCCAGTTGGTACTGCGGAGGGGGAAGGACCCAGGTGTAAAAGGGTGAGAGGTGAGCACTCCTGGAACCAAGGTGACCCATTTGGGGGAATCTCAATGTGTTAATGTGCCATGGTCCCCATAGCAAATAACCATAGACTGGAGGCTTCAATAGCAGAAGTGTATTTTCTCACAATTCTGGAAGCTAGAATTCTGAGATCAAGATGTCAGCAGGCTGGGTTTTTCTGACACCATTCTCCTTGGCTTGCAGTCAGCTGTCTTCTCCCTGTGTCCTCATGTGATCTTTCCTCTGTACTCATCTATGTCCGGATTTCCTCGTCCTATAAAGACACAGTCATGTTGGATCAGGGCTTACTCTCAATTTAGCTTAATCACATCTTTAAAGGCCTGTTTCCAACTAGAGTCATGTTCTAAGATAAGGAGGGTCTAGGACTTCAACATATGACTTTGGGGACACATTTCAGCCCACAACACTTGGTGAAGGCCAGTTGGGTTGGATCTTTCAGCCAAAGTTTGAATGGGCCACTGGAGGTAATAAACCAATGAGTCACAAGGTCGTTTTGCTTGTAAAGTTGCTTTTTAAGAGAACTGTGGAGAAGAGATCACACTATTGCAAAAAATGAATGTGGGGAGTCCAGTTAGGAGCTGTTGTTGTTGTTGCCCAGGCAAGAGAGGATGGTGGAAGTGAGGGGAGAGGAGAGAGCATCAAGATGGAGCTGGGAAAGAGAAAATCCGTTTCTGAAAGAGTGAATGAAGGTGAAGAGAAGGAAATCCAATGAACGAATGAATGAACGAATGAACGAATGAATGAATGAATGAATCCAGCCCCTTCATCATTGTGAAAACCCTGGTTTTGCCCTGGTGTCAATGGAATGAGGTCTCTCATCTTTCTCTGTCTGTCCCCTATGGGAGAGAGACTTCTCCACTTAAACTGGCAGTGCGTTTGTGTGGGGGAGCCTCTTAGTCTGCACAAAAGGGCCTAGGCACTCTGCCCTCCCCTCCCACTGTCACACAGCAGTCATCTTACATGCCCTGCGTGAGTGGGAAGAAGGCAGGAAGAGGGCCTACATCCACCTGCTGAATCTTACTGTGGACACTGGTATTGGTATTTCTAATTCATCAGCCTTTCTACTTCTTGGACAACCCCCTGTCTTTGAGAATGTCTTTGTAATGTAAATTGTAAAGCAGCTTTTGTGAAGGAAAGTGGTTTCACTCAGTTGGGTTCGTGATGTTAGCCAAGCACCGTTTTTCCACAGTATTTATAATGGGGGTTTTCTTCATTCACCTCACATATGCACACATGGGAAGAGGGAGCCATTCCTTGATTCATGAGTGCAATCAGGGGTTCAGGGAACTGTTCAGATGGAGCTCTGGTTGGGGCCTTATGGCACCAGCCACTCCCCTACTCCATCCCAACAAGAAACTCCTTTAGAAAAGTCCAGATGGGTACCCCACTTTCTTCTTGTACTCTCCCTGGGACAGGGAGCTCACCACTTTACAGCACTTCCCTCCATTCCACTTCTGATCTGTTCAAACCGTTCATGTTGCTATAAAGGAGGAAAATACCCATATTCACATGGCAATCATTCACTGGTTTTCGGCTCCTTGCTCAATAGTTTCATTTCCTTTCATAGATGCACATGGCAGATGATTCGGTTCCTCCACTATTCTGATTGTTTATCTCTCTGAAGGTCCAGGTTGGTCATTGTCCACCTTAAAATGAGATTCAGGCATTGACTAGAGGGTTCCAGGCATGTATTGACCAAGACTCTCTATCTTGGTTACTGCAACCCCCGCCCACCCAGATACCTAAGACCAAAATCTGGGTGCTTCTCCCAATTTTCCTTTCCCTTCTTGGTAGAGACTGAATGTTTGTGTCCTCCTTAAATTTCATGTGCTGAAATCCTAATCCTCGGTGTGCAGCCTTAGAGGTGCAGCCTGTGGGACGTGAATATTCATGAGGGTGGAGCCTCTTACGAAAAAGACCCCAGAAAGCTCTCTAGTCCTCCTGTGTGGAGACAATAAGAAGTCTGCAGTTTGCAACCAGAAGCAGGTCCTCATCAGGACCCAGCCATGCTGGCAGCTGGTCTCACACTTCCAGCTTCCAGAACTATGAGAAATAATTGTCTGCTGTGTGTCAGCCACCCAGTCTGTGGTTCTTATTTATAGCAGCCTGAACTAAGACCATTCGCTTTCTACATGCAAATCACACAACCTTGGAATGTTTATCTTTGAGTTTTCTCTTGGCTTTTTCCTCTTAATCTAGTTACAGCAAGCCTTTAGCTGTGCTTCCTCTTCCTTCTGCCTAAAGAGTACAGAAATCTCCAGTGAAACTCTAATACCTGCCTCCAGTCTTCTTACTCCTGCCCTGACATTGTAATACTGCCCCAGGGACTATCAGCTGTAGAATCTGTGCTTACCCTTTCTTTCCTGAAAGCCCTTCAATAGTGTGTGTGTGTGTGTGTGTGTGTGTGTGTGTGTGTGTGTGTGCGCGTGTGTGTGTGTGTGGAGTGAGGGGACAGATTTTCAGTGGCTCTACCACACCTTAAAGTTCCACTTCAGACTTCAAGATCTTATCCTGACCTTCGTGAGCTAACCAATGCCTGACTCCCCAGCCAGCCCTCTCTCCCCTTCCCGACTCCATATGGGTATTTTGAATTCCACATCAGTCTTCAGCCTCAGCAGACCCTTCCACTTAACCTGACTTTCTCTGCCCATAATGATCTTCCCTACTTCTTTGCCGGGGCGACACCTACCCGTCTATCAAGAATTAGAGCCCCATCCCTCTTGAAGGATCCCGATGCTCAGGTCAGACCAGCACATGGCCCTTCTCTCCTGAGGCTTTTTCCTGGTCTGGAAGGACAAGCATCACAGTGGAATCTACTTGTCTGATAATGTGTGAATCTCTCCCATTGAGCCATGGACCCTGGTTCATCTGTATCTTGATGTCTGGAACCATACCTAGAATGGAGGAGATAGATGTTCAGTGCATGTTTGTAGAGGTAAACTTTCATCCCCAGTGAATAGGGTTCTGAAGATTAGCGCTGCCCAGGGGTATTTGAGGAGGCCATGTCACATTTCTCCTTTTCATTTCCTGAGTGGGAGTGGGCATAAGGAAGATACAGTCCCATTCCCTATGGGGTCAGCTTGAAACCCAGGAGTCACCAGGGCTTGGGATAAACACTGCATCTGGAGTTCCCATCATCGTGCAGCAGAAACGAATCTGACTAGGAAACATGAGGTTGTGGGTTCGATCCCTAGCCTCACTCACTAGGTTAACGATCGGGCATTGCCATGAGTTGTGGTGTAGGTCGCAGATGTAGCTCAGATCCAGCGTTGCTATGGTTGTGAATGTGGTCGGCAGCTGTAGCTCCGATTCAGCCCCTAGCCTGGGAACCTCCATACGCCATGGGTGCAGCCCTAAAAAAGTAAAAAAAAATAACAAAACAAAAAACAACCCTGCATCTAAGCAGTTATGATTTACACTGCAGTTGGAATACCAGATCAAAGACAACTCAACAATACTTCATCTCAAGAGACCTGGACATTTTCATGGACCAGACATAGCCTCCACCGTAATCACTAGTAACCTCTTATTGCCTCAGCCCAACAACACAACATATATTAAATTGATTTGCTAACTGTCCCACTCAAGTATTAAGGAGGAAAAATGTACCCACATTCTAATTAGTGATTTTAAAAAGTAATTTTATATATACTTTCATGATCAAATAATGCAATATAAAACAAATATTTAAAACTTATCTTAAAACATAGCTACCCTGATAAGCATAATTTAGAAATCTTTAATGAATTCACCTCAATTAGCCTTTAATTAAATAGCTCATTAAAAGCTGATTTGAATACTGCTCATGGAGAAATCCTTATTCAACTGTTGTGACAGAACAGGAAGTTAATGAAGTTAAAATTAAGTGCAATTTTGGGGGAACAGCCTGAAAGTCATAAGGCTACAAGAGGAAATAAAATCTCTGAACTTTCCCTGACACCTGAGGCTTTTCATCGTTACCAGAGGCTCAAGTGAATGGTAGACTTAAGACCCTGGGCAAGGATCATGTTTTTCTACCCTTTGTGCGCGGCCCGGGGCTTAGGACATTGGAGGTAAAAGTTTAATACTTGATGAATGAACAAATGAGCAATCAAAACATATCTGCATACATTCTAAATTCAAGAAAAAGGTGAAATAATATGTAATGAACTTAAATGTATGGAGCACCTACCATGTGTAAAATGTTTTGAAACAATTTTTTTTTAAATGTGTTTCTCCTGGAAGTTCTGTAGTGGTTTAAGGATCCAGCATTACTGCAGCTGTGGCCACAACCGAGTCACGGTTCGGTCCTTGGCCTGGAGAACTTCCATATGCTGTGGGTGCAGCCAATATATAGGAAAATATATATATTTCTCCTAATAGCCTTTCATGCTGGGGGCTAAAATGTTCCTATTTTTCAGGTGAAGAATCAGTAGTCAGCTAACACGGGTAGTAAATACTTGAGCTGAAAGTTTAGCTCAGATGGAAGAGGACTCCAAGTATTTAAAATTCTTCAAGGCCTCTGTTTTTTGTTTTTTGGGGTTTTTTTTTTTTGAGGCGGGGGTGCCACACCCACGGCATATGGAGGTTCCCAGGCTTGGGATCCAGTCAGAGCTACAGCTGCCAGTCTAACCAGACCAACGTCAGATCTGAGCCATGTCTGTGGCTTACACCCCAGCTCATGGCAACGCTGGATCCTTAACCCACTGAGCAAGGCCAGGGATTGAACCTGAGTCCTCATGGATACTAGGCAGATTTGTTTCCACTGAGCCGTGACGGGAACTCCTAAAGGCCTCTTTATAGACTTAACTGAAAAAATATATATTTGGTAGCAGCCTTAACCTTCTCATGCCCTCCCACTGCTAACTCCTTCCGAAGAACTTGTCCCCAAGTCTCTGGCTCTCGTTGTCCTAGCTCTGTCATTGCTGGGACATCATCTGCCAATTGATGATCCCAGTAAATGCCAGTCAGGTGCTTCCCTCCGGGCAGTCTGAGCTGGGCTTTAGCAAGGGCACAGAGAGGGGCCAGAGCAGCCTTTGGAAGGAGCCTTTGGGCTCCATGCACAGTCAAGGGGTTGTGCAGCCTCTGGGAAAGGAGGAGAGAGAGATAGAGTTTCCATTTTCATCATTTCAATCATGTGGGGATGAACCTGGCAGATTGTAAAGCAGGAAAATGCCCAGGGAATCCCTCTGACCTGAAATTTCCAGCGCAAAATCAGCTGCTCCCAGACTTGCATGGGCCCGGCTTCCAGATGTGCAGCTGGACGAAGCTACCGCAGGTGCTCAGAGGCATCGAAGTCCTGGGTCCACAGCTTCGGGGGAAAGGCCCAAGGGAGCATGCGGATGGTGCACCTGTGTCCTCGGCACAGCAGGAAGCAGGCATCTGCCTGAAGAGCTAGACCCCTGCCCAGGGTACAGCAGGAACTGCTGTGGGGAGACCAGTGCTCAACCCCCAGCAGCTGGTGCCGCCTGCCCAGAGCCACCTCTGGCCAAGATACAGGCAGAACTGGAGTATCTAAAGATCTCCAGATAGAGGGGCTGAGGGCCCAAGATTTTCCAGCAACTCCACAGTGGCTACAGGGAGAAGATGGAGGGGAACGGGGAGCTGATAAGCAGGGATCCGGTTCCCCAACTCAGCAGCTCACCAGATATTGGGCCAGCCAGTCTCTTCTACTCCCCTGCCCCTCACACACACAGATTATGTCAGGTAAGAAACATCAGTACTCCCAATTTGTAGAGATTAGTGGGGCTCGATTAGGACAAGTAAGTCACCTTGACATTGTGTAGCAGAGATGAGATACAAACCAGGTCTCTGACAGAATACCCCACGCTGGCTCATATGCAGACAGAAGAGTAAGGGAAGAAGGCAAATGGCCTCTTTGACCCACAAGGTCCCCTGAAAGCTCAGGCTGGGGCTCTAGAGCTTTTGCACCCTGTGGTCTCCAGACTGTAGCCTTTATCTGGCCTTTCATTCTCCTCTTACCCCAGTGCCCACCCAGGACCTAGCATATGCTGAGCACCCACAAAGAGTGCGTTGCTGACGTAAGTGAATGCACCGGGCAGGTAATTCCTTGAGGCAGCTTCTCTTTCTCTCACGCAAGTGTTATCTGTACCTCGGTTTGTTAATCTATAAAGTTGACTTCATCTACTGCCTATGAAAATGTTTTGAAATATATAAAACCCATGTACAGGAAACTGTATCTGTCCCTGCCCATTTCTGTAGCCTCCCCTCCTGCCAGGTTCTTGCTGTCTGTCCTCCCTCCTCCCTCGCTGCCGTTTGCTCCATCTTTAAGTGGGTCACAGTCCTTGGCCTCACAGTGGTCTTGGCACAGTCTCCTCGCCCCGGCTGGACACTCTTCTCCTTTGTTCCACCTTTCCTTGCTACTTCCTTCTCATCCATGGCTTCTTCAAAGAGGCTTTCTCTTCTTTCTGAGATAAAGTGCCCGTACGTGTCACCAATGGGCCTCTGTGCAGTGTCGTGACTGTGTGTGTGCTGAGCATCCTCAGCCTCCACAGGGGGGATCTCGAAGAAGAAGAGGTGGTGGCTCTTGTTCCCCATGCAGTTGCCAGCACCTGGCACCTAGTGGATGCTCGAAAAATATGTACTGAAGGAATGAATACATGAGTGAATAAAAAATGAATGCATGGTTGTTAATTTACACTTGTGAACAATTCCGAGATGTAAAGCAAATAAATATTTAAGTGTTCACATCTGTGTAAATAGCTCACTCTTCTGTCCTATCCAGACAGCCCTGGGAGGCTGACCACATTTCTTTCTTTACTTAAAGGATGCCTCTGTCTACGGGCCTGGCTGTGCCGTGTCAGCATCTCTGGGACGGATAAAGGCAAGATCGCGTTAGAACCGCAAGTTCCATATCCGCATCAGGAGGAGCCTGTGGGACACAGCATCATTAAACTGAAGGTAATTGGTTCTGAATACATTTGAAATTCCTTCAGAGGTACACCGGTGTGTGTGAGAAAACTCAGGCTGGGTTTACATCTCCTTCCATGTGTAACCAGCACATTTATTTTCTGATGAAGTTCTCAGCACAGGTGACAATCACGTTTCCTCACAGAGGCCGCTGGATTTCACCAGGCATCCACAATCATTTATTCCCCATTCAGTTCCTTCTTATCTGTTACCTCCTCCGGTTCTTCATTTAGACCCTAGCATGCAGGACCCATTCATCCATCTAGCCATCTGTTTGCATCCGATCTTTGCCTAAGACTGTCTTGCCCCACGGTGGGGCAATTCTCAGGCATGTTCCGTGCAGTCTCTCAGAAGCCCCCAGCAGGGCTGAGGAGCAGTTACCCACAGCATCAGTCTCCTTCTTATATAACTTTTACTAACATTCCTCAGTTCCTTGTCTCATTTCTCCATTCTCTTACTGTGCTCCCTAAAGTTACCTCCCAGATAAAGAACTTGCACCCAAACCCTTATCTAAAAGATCTCTTTGGGGAAAGACAAAATAAGAAGACATTGTCATGGAAACAGGGTCTTTTCTGCCAGATCACCTCCACTACCCGTGATTATGCGTTTATTAGAGCCAGTCTTTGCTAACTGTCCATCTCCATCATTACACTTAGCTCCATGAGCACCGGGGCTCTTAAAGCCCTTAGTCCTCCACTGACTACTTAGCGTCTGGCACAGAGTGAGTCTTTCTTCAACGAGTACAGGGAGATGCTAGGCTGTATCCCCAGTGCTGAAAATTAAACTTTTTGACTCAATCCCTGCTCACAGCCTGAGAGAAGCACCGTGTGATATTTATAATACACTCCCAAGAAAATAAATGCCATTCATTAGCACTGGATGTCATGAGGGCTTGGGAAGTTGTACTGAACCCACTAAAGGATGCTCAGGGAAGGCGTTCCAGAGGACACATAACCCAAGGGAAGAAGGGCATGTACCCCAAGAGTCTGGGATTTTGAGAGAGGCAGAATACAAGGATCTTCTCCTGGGGCTTGATAGTCAGGAAAGTTTTAATTTACCAAACCCTCTAACTCAGAGGCTGAGAACCAGGTTTATCATATTGTTGTAAATATTAATAATGGAAACTGCTTGGCAGAGGTATCAGTAATAGTGTGAGCATTGAAGGTGAGCGCTCAGATGTGGTTCTAGAAATTAAGCTGATCTAAAAATACTCTGGTGGCGGTGCTCTTCTTTCCTGGAGGCGGTGATTAGGGCGGCAGGGGGGCGTGGCCCAGGAAGTTTCCTGTCTGTCAAGGCCTGTCAGTCCCCAGGGGCCCAGAGTCTAGTTTAGGGAGCAGATGTCTCCCCAGCAGAGCATCTAAGCTCTGAACTCTGCTTCTGTCTTTTAAGATCCATACCTAACATTATCAACAAACCCTGTTTTCATTTTAAATATCCTTAATGCTGGAGGGATTTGCACAATTGTTTATCAACTATCGTTACTGAGTGGGATTCAGGTTTGTCTCTAGCATTTTGGTGAGGCTAATGCTACAACAAACAGCCTCAGAACCTCAGTGGCTTAATTTGTGAAAAGTGTATTTCTTGCTCATGTTATATGGATTGGATGTTTGAAGGGTGGTCTGCCAGTACCGTGATTTGGCGACCCATACCTCTTTGGTCTGGTGGTTCTGCCCTCCGCTGGGGTCCTAGGGTCCTCCTCGGATACCCTGCACCCTTCCTCCCAGCAGAATGGGGGGATGCCTCACAGGTGGCACGGGAGGTTGCTCTGGTTGACCTGGGGAGGTCTGCTCTTCCTGCTCATATACTGTCGGTAATAACTCGGCTCCGTGCTCCACTGAAAGTCAGGAGAGCCTGAGAGCTGTGGTCCAGCTGTGTTCCCAGGCAGAAGAGGTACGAGGATTTTGTTAAGACCTAGACTTTCCCTCCGTACATTTCAAGGGACATTTTGGAGGACGGTGCCAGAAGAAGATAACCAAAAACATCATGACTATAAGTTAATGAAAAAGTTTTTATACTTTTTAAAAAAATTTTATTGGAGTACAGTTGACTTATAATATTGTCTCAGTTTCAGGGGTACAGCACTGAATTAGTTATATGTATACATATATCCATTCTTTTTCAGATTCTTTTCCCAAATATGTTGTTATAGAATATTGAGTAGATTTCCCTGTGCTATATAGTAGGTCCTTGTTACTTATCTATTTTATAGATAGTAGTATATATATATATATATATGTTAATACCAACCTCATAATTTATCCTTCCCCCCAGCGTTTCCCCTTTGATAGCCATAAGTTTGGTTTCAAAATCTTTGAGTTGGCTTCTGTTTTGAAAGTTCTTTTGTATAATTTGTTATTAAATTCCCTATATTAGTGATAACACATGATGTTTGTCTTTCTCTCACTTTACTTAGCATCATAGTCTCTAGGTTCACCCATGTTGCTGAAAATGGCATTATTTCATTCTTTTTTATGGCTGAGTAATATTCCATTACACACACACACACATACACACACACACACACACACACACACACCACATCTTCTTTATCCAGTCCTCTATTGATAGATATTTAGGTTGATTCCATGTTTTGGCTATTGTAAATAGTGCTTCAATGAACACTGAGGTGCATATAACTTTTTGAATTATGGTTTTCTCTGTATATATGCCCAGGAGTGGGATTGATGGGTCATGTGATAACTCCATATTTAGTTTTTTAGGGAACCTCCATACTCTTCTCCATAGTGGTTGCATCAGCTTACATTACCACCAGCATTGTAGGGGGTTTGGCACTTTTCTCCACACCCTCTCTAGCATTTATTATTTGTAGATTTTTCGATGGCCATTCTCACTGGTGTGAGGTGTTACCTCATTGTAGTTTTGGTTTGTATTTCTCTAATAATTAGTCACTTTGAGCATCTTTTCATGTACTTTTTGGCCATCTGTCTGTCTTCTTTGGAGAAATATCTGTTCAGATATTCTAACCATTTTTAAATTGAGGGGTTTTTTGATACAAAGCTGTATGATATGTTCATATATCTTAGAGATTAATCTCTTGTAATTTGCTTTGATTGCTAAGGTTTTCTCCCATTCTATGGGTTGTCTTTTCATTTTGTTTATGGTTTCTTTTGGCTGTGCAAAATTTTTAGGTTTAATTAGGTCCCATTTGTTTATATTTGTTTTTATTTTCATTACCATAGGAGGTAGATCAAAAAAGATGTTGCTGTGATTTATGTCAAAGAGTGTTTTGCCTACATTTTCCTCTAAGCACTTTATAGTATCCAGTCTTATGTTTAGGTCTTTAATCCATTTTGAGGTTATTTTTGTGTATGGTGTTAAGAGAGTGTTCTAATTTCATTCATTTACGTATACCTGTCCAGTTTTCCTAGAACTACTTATTGAAGAGACTGTCCTTTGTCCATTGCATATTCTTGCCTACTTTGTTGTGGGTTAATTGACATAGAAGTGTGGATTTATTTCTGGGCTTTCTGTGCTGTTCCAGTGATCTATACTTCTGTTTTTGTGCTAGTATTATACTATTTAGATGACTGTATCTTTGTAGTATAGTCTGAAGTCAGAGACTTACCAAGGGTGAAGCCCAAGTAGGAAGTAGTCAATCCAGAAGTCAGACCTCTGTTTATGATTTCTGATGTAAATTAGGGCATTGTAAGGAGTTAAAAATGGTCATTTAGACACATTATACCTAAAATGCCACAAGACCCATCCTGCCCGATACTACTTTGCCGATCACTTGCTTGCAGGATCACGATGACAGTAACCTGACAGAATTTTCTTCTAGTCATAAGTCCAAAACAAGCCCATGTTTTCACTGCCTCTGCAACCATGCAGTGAGGCACCTAGCACAAGGTTTGGCACTTGACAAGCACCCAATGTATATCATTTAATTCTGCACTTGGTCACATTTGAGATGATGATCACATGATTACCAACATCATCTACTTTTAAAATGCATGCACACCCCCTCAAAAAAAAAAAAAAAACAGGATTATACTTATTTTGGTCCCTGAGATATTTCCATAAATTATTGAGGAAAAAGTATTTACTGGCAGTATAAAATTTAAATATTGGCACAAATCTGCTGTAATTTCAACATGTTTTAAAAGGTGCCTTTGTCCATTGTCTTACCCCTCATGTTTATTGCCCATAAGTCTTTTTTAACAAGGAACTGATTTGAATTGAATAGGAGTAGGCAACAGGGCACACAAGGTAAGTGTTAAAAGGAGCTTTTCTTCTTGGCCATATCACATGTGTATAAATTACCTTCAGCAGGGAGAGTTTTATTATTAATCATTTGTGCCAATAAATGTCTCATTAAATCTAACTTTCACTTATGGGGTATGCAGTTGTCATTATATAAATATTATTTAATTACATAATGGCTCAACTATTAAGAAATCGGTATTTAACTGATATTCAAACCACATTCATAAAATGCTCTATCCTAGGGACTATTTGAGAATTCCATAATCTTTTGATTAAAGACCGTAGTACTCTACTGATTGTATTTGGATAAGCCATGTTGTCTGTATAATAAGGTGTGTTGATATTTAAAAAATGATTAAACATTTTCAAGAGAAGAACTACTTCATATTCACCCACCTTTCATCTTCATATTATGAATTATATATTATTCTTTTACTTCTATATCCTTAATACACTTTTCCTTCTCTTTGTAGGCAGTTATACAGTGGCCCATCCATATAGCTCATGAGATGTCTCAATTTTTTATGAATGTCTGTAAATATGGAGGAAATGAGTACAAAATTTATAACCAGTTGGACCATATTAACATTTTGTGTGTAGGGCGGGTACAGTCATCACACTGTACTGTTTGAATTTAAGAGGAAATTATTTTAGAATAGTATGGGGAGTGATGAATGTTTACATCAAGAAACACCCTTTAGGCTGTGAGCGGCTGAATTCCCCAGAAGTTGAGGGTTTTGGAGGGCTAACTTGAATGCTACCTTGATTTATTTTCTGAGAGACAGCCGGAGACTCGGAGTCCAGAGCGTAATGAGTGGGTGTTGGCCGCCAGCTGCTGAGATGGAGAATAGAGATGGAATTGTGCCGAGTCAAGTTTAGGGAGCTAACCTACAGAGGGTGTTGGTGTCCACAGGGGCACAAAATGCTCAGATCTGGTCTCAGCCTAGTGCTAGTCTCCAGAGTAACACCACATCAGAGTTCTTCAGGAAGCAATTACACTTGAGATGTGGTTAGTGCCAGAATGGCTTGAAGCCACTTTGTGGGGAGGCTCCAAAGAGGAGGCAGCAGAAAAAGCATGCGGTCATCCCAGAAAATATGGCAGGTAAATGTTCCTAGAAGAGGGTAAGCTCTGTGAGGACAGGGCCCACACCTTTTTCATTCACAGTAATATCCATAGCGCCCAGCCCACTGGTTTTCTAGAAAGACTTGACAAATTATGGGTGGAGGGAGGATGCAGCCAGTGTCAGGGCGCAGATAGAGTATCAGGTATCGTGGGCTTGGGTTTAATATGTGGCTGGAAACCTGAGGCATACTAGTCCAGGTATGTGGACTAGTTCTAGAGCATAAGACAGCATCTTAGGATGGGGGAAGGTATGTGATCCTCAGAGCTCAATGGGTACCAATCTTAGGTGGGATATGTGTCTGTTGTTCTCATCTATTCATTCAACAAACATATATCGGGCCCTAGCTTTGGTCTAAACGTCATCTGAAATATTGGGATGCAGAGATAAAATGTCATGATGTCTGGCTTGAAAGAACTTTTTCCCTAGTTGAGAGAAAAGCATTCAAACACCATTACAGGTGCGCCAGCACAGCTTTCCAAATGGTGTGTGCATTGCCCCCAGGATGGTGGTCTGAATGTTAGGTCTTTGAGAAAAATCCTGAGAGGCCAGATTCTTCTCAGCAGCAGGGCTTGAACATTCTAGAAAGTCCAAATTACAGTTAAGGTGTTTGTTATTTCACTTATGAAAACACTTGGATTGGGTCAGGCAAAGGGCTTTAGAGATATTAGCTCTTGTAATCCTCACAACAATACTGGGGAAAAAGTGCCACCAATTTTATTTTTTAGACGAGGAAGTAAGACTTCAGTGGTTAAGTCATTTCTACAAGATCCTACAGATAATATTTGGGGAATTCTGAATTTGAACTCAGAAAACTTCACTCCAAAATTCATACTCTTAAACTCTACACTGTAGCGTGTACAGTAATGATTTAGAGAAGGGGTAGACAAATGTGAGGTGAAGTGGATGGAGTGGTGGGTGGAAGTGCCTGGGTGTGTCTCGTGGAAAATGTAGCCTTGAGGTGAGTCCATGTGTGGAGGAGAAAGGCCAGCCACTTTAGAATGGGACTGCAGTGACAGTGAAGGTGCGAGTATAGAAATCCACGTGCTTATCCACGAGCTATTTATTGAGCACCTACCCGGCTGGCCGGGCCTTGCACAAAGTGCTGGGCCTGCAATGGCAAGCCAGGGAGAGGAGGCCTCCTGCACTTGGAGCTCCCAGGCAAATGAAGGAGTCAGACAAACCACTGGATGATTCCAACAGCATCCAGCAGGTCAAGTTCAGCATAGGGGACACACCAAGGAGGGGCCGCTCACCTGTGGGAGGAGGCTGGTCAAGGGGGGGAATTTCTGGAAGAAGCGAAGCATGGAGAGAACAGCATGAAAGATGCTAAAATGAGGGCTGGGAAGGATGATCAGCAGGGGGAGGGAGGCAAGAGTGGAAGAGTTTCAATTTAAAGAATCATTTAAAAGAGGTAGCAACAGAAAAGGATCTCGGGTTCCAAAAGACTTAGCTGCTCAAGCATCACTGCTCCTGGGGTTCAGAATGGTACCCATAAAGTCCCCCAGGGACAGGGGCTTTGAATCTCTGAGGATAATATTACCCATCACGTTTGGGTCCTCAGACCAACCCAACTTTCCCCTTCTATTAGCAATTCAGTAGGTTTAACTAAAGTCTCAGTCTGTTCCAGGCTGCTTTGTGAGGCGCTTCTGAAAAGGCCCTTTATCAATCTCTGTAATAATGACTTAGGGACAACGGGAAACGGGCTGCAGCATCCATCCCCCTCCTGCTCCTCCAAGGGGAAAAGCTGAGCCTGATTCATACATTTCGTCTTGTCTGGCCTTGTTTTCTTTCGAAGACAAGAGAACAGCCTAACCTTGAGCTATCTGGTAGAAATAAAAGATTGATGCAAACTTGACTGTGTAAAATTTGGGGCTTTTTCATCCAGAAGTGAAAACAATTGAATATTATAAAACTGCACAACACAGTTGAGAAGAACTTATTCTATTCAAACACGAAGAACCTTCACCCCAGGAGAAACCTGTTTGTGGGAAAATAAATAAATGAATAAGTGCCTCATGAGAAATAGATGTCTCTGGCAACTTCAAATCTTGAAGCCCGAAAAGTCTGACTACCTCCTTTTAAAAGTGCAGACACCAATGAAATGACCCAGGAGGTGACATAACTCATTTAAAATAACCAAACATGAGTGGGTAGATTCAAACCCAGAGAGTTTGAGTCCAGAGCCTCCTGTCAAAACTGCAGCATGATTTTAAGTCTCTCTCACCTTCCAGGCCGTGTTGAGAAGTCCGCTGATCATCCGGGGGGGGGGGGGGGGGAAGGGGGGGGTGCAGATCACAGGAAAAAAAAAAAAGGGAGCAGGCTTTCCATCACCTTCATTGGCTGAGCCCAGTACTGAGGGCCAGAGGGAACCGAAAACAACTCTGATGGGAGTTTGTCCTGAGACCACTTTCTGGGATTTTATATCTCATTGTCATGCTCATTAGAAATGAGCATGGATGTGTCTGGTTAAAATGGCAGGGGCAGAGGACAAGGCCACCACTCTCCTGAGGGCAACATCAGTCATAGCACCCAGTGCGGTCCAGCCCAGCCGGGCCCATCGGCCTGTGGCACCCAGTTCCGGTTCTGTCCACACATTCACTGAGAAAGCAGAAGGTCCGGGAAAGCTGGCCTGACAACAGCTCATAGGATAGAGACCTAACCTGACTTTGCCCCAGAAACATATCTATGGTATTCTCCGCTAGGAAAAAAAAAAAATGAGCATAATTATATTATAATGATCATTGTAAAAACTTTAAAGGGTAAAAACCACCAACAAGCAAAACCCTGACACAGTCTCAGAATACGTCAAGAAAAGCAGAATATCCAAAGCACGGCTAGGAGAGACGGTATCTGCACTCCATTCTTCTCAGGGTAAACAAGTGTCACCAGCAGCACTATTGTTAATATTAACAATATCTTTGTTACCGTAATCACCATTTTAACGTCAAGTACTCTGCTAAACATTTCAGATGGATTAATTCATAATTCATCAATCTCCACAGCAACACTATGAGATAGGTTTTTTTTTTTAATCCTCATAAAAAGAAAAGGAAAAAGAAAAGAAAAGAAAACTAGGCATAAGACTACTAAATACGGAAGGAGGGTGTTAGAGAACCTTCAGGGGCTCACAGCATCCTCTGTGACCTAAGCTCTTCCTGCACTTCTCTTCCATCAGCCCCCATGGGTCAGCTGGTCCCCAGATGGCTGCAGCAACCCCCAGCATGGGAAGCGGGCAGAGGGGGCTTTTCCCTCCCTCCATGGGTCTCTGATGAGAAAGCCTTTCAGGACATCTGCCATCGCAGCTCACTGACCAGAAGTGGATCCTGAACAAATGATCCCAGTGGGGATATATTTTTAAAGCCCAGGATGCATCTCATGTGCAGTCTGGATAGACAACCACTGGTCAACATAAATTTAGCTTCACTGGCGGGTCTCAGAAGGTTACAGACGCCCCTGAGAGACAAGATGACACAAGATGCCAGGCACTGACCAACTTGGGTCTGGCTGGCAAAGAAGAAGGGGTGGGTGCTAACAGCTCCCCACCCGAGCCTCCCGCAGCCCCGTTGGGGGGGCAGTCTCGTGGAGGGCACGCACGCCGGGCTGGACCGAGCAGCCCTGATGGCCACCGTGCTCTGGGGGAAGGTTCTGGTTCCATCACAAACCTCTGGCTTCTTTGCTGGAAGGAGGGTGATGACCAATGCTTTTTCAAATTAGAGGAAGTCCTGTTGTATTGTAGAGAGATTTTCTGGGTGGCAAGAGAATGGTGGCTTTTCCATTAAAGAGGAGGCTGCTGGGCAGAAAGAAAGCTGACTGACTGAGTGGTTCTGCAGCAAAACCCGTTCTAAGACAGGTCTCTAAGGCAAGTATCAAAGAGAAATCTGCAGATTCTTTTAAGAGCCAAAATTTAGCCAGATGTTTTCTCTCCTCTCCTCCCCTCTCTTTTCTGCCTTCCGCCCACCCTCCCTCCCTCTCCTCCTTACGCTGGTGAACTTTACCCGGATGAACCGAGTCTGATCAGGTCCTCTGGCCTTGCACTCTCATTGCTCCCTCTCCTCTTCCTTTAGGGTGACAACCTTGCATGTCACATGTTTAAGATCTATTATTTTTTAATAATGCTATTATTCTGGCCAGGCTCTTAATTTCAAAAAGCAGGTATGATCGCCTTTCTCATCATCGCCCCTTCCCTAGAGGCTAGCACGATGCCTTATCCCATGCAAGGCACTGTTGAGGTGACAGTGGGCTGTTGGGTCTCCTACATCACAGCCTCGAAGGGACAGGCACGCCGCCTGGGCTGAGGATGTTGCAGCTGCTGCGGAAGGTGCAATCGGCCGCACTTCAGTGATTACACGAACCTTGTGAGAGCAGGGTTGTGTGCGGTTCCCTCGGCCCCGTGACGACCGTGGTGTGTCGGTGGGTCGCGGCGCAGCAGAGTGGGAACAGGCAGTAGGGCTCACAAGCGCCTCAGAATCACCCGGAAGGCCTGTGGAGACACAGATTCTGCTCCTTCCCTGTTTGTGACTCAGCGGGTCTGGATGGGCTCTGAGAACCTGCCAGTCAGACTCCCAGGTGAGGCTGAGGCAGCTGACTGGGCGCTTAGGGAACCACGCTTGCTAACATCTCCTGGAGGAGGGCGTTCTCTGCCGCAGGCATGCACAAGCACGCCTCCTCGGGATTGTTGGGAAGGACTGAGTCAGTTCACGTGTCTCTCTGAAGGGAGGCTGGGCCCTCTGCCACGTGCCCGGGTGGACTTGGAGTCCTGGGGAGACAGCACTCAGGGCCAGCACTTCCTCTCTGGGGCTCGCGGGAATCATGACCCACAAGGCTGGCCAAGAGTCTCAAGCCAGCAGCCCCTCCCCCGTGAGGCCAGGGCTGCCCAAGGGAGGCTCAGCACTGGAGACCCTCACTTCCAGCTGCAGGGCTCCCACCTTGGGTCTTTGATCACACGGAGCCTTTAACCAGCAGAGTGTTTCATGGATGTTTTGCTTGCCTCACCTCATCCCTGGACCTGCTCCTCTCGGGCCACTTGCTCTGTCCTGAGTTTTCTGTGTCTGCATTTGTGTTCTCTTTGGCCTGCTCAGAGTTCTCCTGGCAATGGGGGATGCATTCGGGGCGGGGAAAAAAAATTGGCAGGAATAATCACACCTTGCTTGGTTTCTGAGCTAAAAATAGATTCTCTGCATTGTGGCAAAACCAGAGACAGTCCAGGGCAACATCACTTCTCCCTCCAGTGGCAGCAACACCTGGAACTGCTGCTTAATTATTTCAGTAGCAAAAAATGCCATTTAGAGTCTTCAGGAACAACATGAGGGGACCTCACGTGTGGTTTTTGGCAGCTGCCAGTCACTCTGGGATCCAGCCCAGAAGCTGAGGGTACATGAAGTTCATCACTTATGAGCAATGTGACCTTGAGCGTGTTCTTTCTCCTCGCCAGGCCCAGGTTCATCATCAGTAAGTTGGGGGAAATTGTACTTAGTTTTCAGGGCCAATGTGACAATTCACTGAAAGAGCTTTTGTGAAGAGTCCTTCCTTTACAGAAGAACTGGAACCACTTGTGGCTGGGGGAGGACGTCCTGGAGGAGGAGAAATGGGAGCTGTGCTGTAAAGGGTGGACAAGAGGCAGGGACGCAGGAAGGAGGGGCGAGGGAGGGCCACTGACCCGAGGAAGCAGGAGCCTGGAGAAAGCCTGTCCTGCTCAGCTGGCCGAGGTTAGAGGGAGACAGAGATGAGACACAGCTGGGGATCTGATACGGACAGTTTTCTGTGGTTGATGAGGCGTCACTGGAAGCTTTTAAACAAAGAGGGACATCAGAGTAGTATTTTAGAAAACGTGGGGAAGATTGGACTAGCCTGGAAGCAACAGAGCCATCAATGAGGCTTCGGGCCAAAAAATAAAGTTAGAAACAGTGCAGAGGAAGTGGGGCTGGAAAGTAGGGACGCGTAAGACTTTTTTTGGAAGGCTGAGAAAACAGGCCTATTACTGATTAGAAATAGCTGGAAATTAGCATATGCAAATGAAGGCCTCTTCCCCAGCAGTTGCCTCCTTCTGCAGCCACACTGGCCCCTGGAGAAACCTGGGGCTTTCAATCAGGCCAGGTCCCCACTGTCCCCCTCCTGCCTGAGTGTGTTGGCCTGTTGGCTCCTTCCAGATCCTCAGCGAAGAGGTTCACCCTGCCTGCCGGCTGCAGCCAAGGGAAAAGAACATCCAAATGGGAGGAAACCGCAGAGTTTTCTGTTTTCTTCTGCAGGAGAAAGCAAGGTTATTTTTGGCCCTTTTCAGTACAAATCAGATTTTTTTTCTTCTTCTTCTTTCTCAAAGCCCCGTGTCTGGCAGGCTTCAGGCAGGGGAGTGAGATTTAGAGCTCGCATTTTGAATACCTTTGCATTTTTGCTCGGTGTCAGTTTTGTTTGTCTTCCTCTGCCTGGCTGTCTCGGGATTGTTGACTTCCCTGGAGCACTGGCTCTCAAGCCAAAGAAAGTAAAGCCTCGCTCGAGGATGGGGCGCTTTGGTTGGAGAGAGAGAAGTACAGTGGGGAAGCACCCCACAGTCTGGGGCAGGCTGTGGCCGAGGCACCTTCCCACACAGCTCCACTTTCTCGAATTAGCTGTCTGGCTCAGAGACGCTGAGATGCCCAGGGAGGCACAGGGCTGATGGGGAGAGGCCAGGCTTTCTGACCCTGCCCCCTCCTGCCACCCCCCTGGCCACGTTGTTTCCATGTTCGACCTGCCTTGTGTGTGGGTTATGGAGTTTGCTGGTGTCCCCCGTAGCGGTGGAACCAAAACTTGGGCGTCCAGACTTGACCCCAACTGCTGTGGCATTAGAGCCCTGCCAGAAAGTTACTGAATCTCCATAAACTTCACTTTTCCTGACTTGGGAAATGGGAATATTAACAGTGGATCGTTGGGTTGATGTGAGGATTTAAGAAATGATCCATGTGGCCAATTCGGGAACTTCCTGGAGCGTGCCTGGTGCCGGCTAGGTGTGTGTACGTGCTGTGTGCACTTGGGAAAACCATGCCACCCACTTTGATCAGATGGTCACTCAAGATTTTGTTAAAGCTCTGTTCAATGTGTTTGGCAGAAGTTGCAAATTAGTTTTGATTATTTCCTTAGAAGATTCTCTTTTTTTTTCTCCTTCTACCCTGGACTCTTTCCTGTTAAGCAGTTCAGGTTAATGTAACCTGTAAGAATGTGACAAACAGCAATTGGAAAGATTTTCCTATTTAATTCCATACATCATTGCAGCAAAGTCATTGGCAACTTTTTCTCCCTTAATAAAACATTATATGGGCACCTGTACACACACACACACACACACACACACACACACACACACTATCTTGGGTAGTGGTGTGTAAACACCACCTTTTCTCGTATCCAGTTCTATCTCATTTTGAAAGGAAATTACTCTGCTTGCCATGTGGGAGGTCTTTCAAAAGTTCCCACCTTGGCTGCCACTCAATGACAGTTGATAAAGTAATGATAAATACCATGAATGAGCACCTGCTGTATTTTGGGAACTTAGCTTATGTTCTGCGCAGTCTTTACAACTACCTTGAAATCGAGACCTATTTTTGAGTTGAGAGAATAAGGCACGGAAAGCGAAGGACAAAGGCACTCACCCAAATTAATGAGCAGGGCTGATGAAGGAAGGTGCTTTCTATCTGGTTTCAGAAGCAGTGTTTCATTTTGTTTTAATCATTATATCAAGATGCTTCTTCAGGACAGGAAGGCCGCCTGCCTTGTTCCCTCTTGTGTTCCCAGTCTCTGGCACATATTTGCACAGTATATGCAAATATTTCCTGAATGCCTGCAAAAATAGACAGGCACATGCAAACACATGGGCGCGTGCATGCGCACTCGCGCACACACACACACACACACACACACACACACAGATTGTTATTGTTGTTGTCTTATTTTTATAGGACATCCATAGCTCTGCACCCAGGCTTCAGCAGCCATGGGTGAGAGCAGTGCAGGCACGTGGGGTCTTGTCAGCTGGCAGTCACAATGGAATCCAGCCCAGAAGCTGAATATGCTTTAAGTCTGTCACTTACGAGTGATGTGACCTTGGTGTGTTACCTCTCCTCTCCGAGTCCCGGGTGCCCCATCAGTAAGCTGAGGGAAGACCTCAGAGCACGGAGGGGGCAGCTTTCCAAGGGAGCTGGCACTGCAGAGAGATTCCAGTCCTGCCTGGTTTTCCTTACACTGCAGAGACCACTGAGCATCCTGGGGCCTGTTCTCATCTTTGAATGTGAACCAGTTAATTACCGCTGACATAAACGATGGCTGGCACCTAGTCGCTGGCACCCTGAATCAAATGGTCTCAGTTTTCCAGGCCTACAGAATAGCGTGCGCGAAGTACCAGTTTTTCTCACTGTCACTCACAAGCACCACGTTAATCCCATGAGCACTCAGTCAGAAGAAACACGTGGATCCAACTCTTAGGGCTTCTCACGCTGACTAATGGTGGTCCTGTGAAAGTATTTGACACCAGTTCTGGGAAACCCTTTCTGGGCAGGTTAGGCTTCCTGCAGGAGCAGTGACAGTGCAGAGGCAGAGAATGTGGTCTTGGCGAAGGATGTGTATGTACATTTTGAAAGGGAAATTGCTAGGGGCGCATTCTTTCAAGTGACCATTGAATAAAGGACTGCTTTTCCCAGGATAGCATTTCCTAATGTTTTCTCGAAAGAACATTTTTTTCTGTGGTCTGCTAATAAGTGGGACTGGGAAGAGAGAAAGAGGGAGGGAAAGAAAGAGGGACGGAGGGAGAGAGAGAGTTAGCAGGAGAGAAAGAAAGAAAAAAGAGCATTCCTTAGGAAAATAATTTCGGGAAATCCTGGGATAAACACTGTTAAGCATTTACTTAAAATGAAGAATTTCTCAGCATCTTTAAGAGGCTAATGTGCATTATGACTGCAAACGATAAATAGGGTATCTTGTAATTAACATGTTCTTCTGACAACAGAATGGTTTTCTCCCCCTGAGCGCATCCCAGGGAACCACTGCTCTCTGCCCTGCTTGGGGATAACGAACTTGCGTAGAGGAGGAGAAACCGGCTTCTGGGCCTTTAAGTGAAGTTTGCACACAGATGGAAGCAATTCCGGGTAATGCAGTAGGCAGGTCGATAAGCAGCGAGTAGGTGGTCAGTCTGCAGGTAAATCTCCTTCTGGAGGCAGCTTCCCTCGTGTGTTCTGCAGCGGCGGCGCCTGTCCTCGTGTGCTCCGTGCAGGTAGGTCTCTGCTGTGCCAGCAGGTGGGCGTTCTCGGCTTCGCAGAGCAGACACTTTCCTGGCCTTTGCTTCTTGCACCCCGATAAATGACATGCAACAAATGGGGAAATGCTCAGAAAAAGGATTATCTGGTGTGTGAGTTGAGGTCTTGCCACGGAGCTAGTGGCAGGGGATGGTGTCTGCTGGGTGGACCATGGCGGCTGACTCAGGTCTGACCAGGATAGTCCTCAGGGACATGGGGGGTCTAGGTAATTTCTCTTAAGTGGAGTGGCTGGCCGTGAATCCTTCCCAACTTCGTCGCTATAGTCATGATTTAAAAAAATCCCAGTATCTTAATGCCACAGGCTCAATTTTAACTTCAAGCAAGCGAATAAAGTTGACTTTTGGAGGTGAGACCACATATAGATTAAGGGGGCCCTGGCATGGGTGGGGTTCTGAGTCTTGGCGGAAGACAGACGGCATGCGTGGCTGCCCTGTCCCCACTGGCAGGCGCAGTCGGAGGCCTCACGCCACTCCTCTCCGGGAAGCGGGGAGACTGGCTCAGCGCTGAGCTGATAGAGTGTGATAAGAAGGAAGAACAGGAATTTCAGAAATGCCATTGCTTCACTTTCCAGAAGCTTCCTAAACGTCCAGCCCTGACCCCAGACTACCCTTCCTCTCTGAAAAAGTGGATGGCAAGAGCCTGGGAGCTTCACTGAGACTCCAGCCCTGGCCTTGCCTCAGCTGTTTGGCTTCATGTGCTAGAATTTTCTCAAAAAAAGTGGAGATTTATGTTCTCTTTAGGTTTAGGGGAAGAGGAGGCAGGCACGAGCAGTTATTGAGCAATGACCATGTACGGAGCGGGCCTTGCATTAGATTTCTGGTTCTCACAAGTGGCGACCCACTGGGATCTCTGGGTTGTTGGTTGTTTTATAAATGCTCTGGAGTGTGGCAGACGTATCAGGGTTTGTGAGCTCCCCACCCCGCCCCATCACAGGTGAGTCAAATATGTAGCAAAGTTCGAGAACCACTGCACTGGAAGTTTCTCTCCCTCATTCCCAATCACCATCAACACCATCCTGGGAATATTGGGTGTCAGCTCAAAAAAACAGGCTTGAAGAGCTCCGGGCTTTCCCACAAGCACAGCTGCAGAGGCCAGAACACAGTTGCCACGGCCAGTCTTAGATCACAAAGACTCAGTAAATGTTGCCAAATCCGACTTGATTCTATAGTGAGGCCATCACGGGCCAGTGTGGGACTTGAACTAGTCGGCATCTGCTGTAGCAGTCAGGGTGTCTGGTGTACCCTTCTTCTGGGCCCAGGCTGAAGAGCAGGAAGTTGTAACAGGGGGCTCCAAGTTTAGTGACTTGACCCCACAGCCATTAGGCCCACCCAGGAATCCAGACGGGCTAACACTGGGCCAAGTTTGTTTTTCTTTTTCCCTTGAGTGTGATTGCTGGAGGAGAAGACTGCAGGGGAAGTAACGCAGACACACAGGGTACGGGGTTCACAGTCCATCAGGGAGCCAGCCAGGCTTGACACGTCATCCTTCCCGCTGTGCTTACTCAGACGCGAGGCTGTCTGCCTTCCCACTGGTCCTTTGGAACAGAGTTGACTCGGAAGGAAAAACGTGGCCAGGAAGGATGCTCCGGCTGGAAGCCCAGGGATGTGGCTTGTGCCAGATTCTCAAAGGAAAGCAAACCAATGGGGAGTGTGGTACAACATAAAGAATAAAGGACCTGGAATCTCGCTCCCCTTGGCTTCACTTAAATCTTCTCTCCTCCAGGCGTAATGTTCCTAGCTTCATGTCAGAGATGAAAAATCCAAGTCCTTATCTATAAAATAAGGATTATAATCACCTATAGTGGTAAATAAATTATATGTATAACTATGTAATATATGAATAACTAAACTACATAAGTATATAAATTATAAATTATATAAAATAAAAATTATATATAATTCAAAAATTATACATTATATAATCCATATATGCTGTTATGAACTATATAATGTATGTTATTATATGTATAAATAATATATATCGTATTATATAGATATGCATAACTATATGCACAGCTACAGTGGAAGGAGCACCAGGCGGAGTCAGAGGCTAAACCGTGTTGTTGACTCACACCATCAAAAGCCAGTGGGAGTGGTTATACAAATTATGGTGCATCCATTGCATACAGTTCTTTGCAGCTGTGAAAAATGAGATAAATCCATATATCCAAATAAGGAAGCTGTCCAAGATAGACCAAAAGGGAAAGAAGCGGTGTGCAAAGCCTTGGGAGAGGACAGCCCTTTTCCATAATGAAAAGCATTTACATATAAATATGTACATGTCTAAAATGTAAAAATAAAAACAGACTCTAGCTGTGCATACTCTCCTGCATATCCTTAAGGGGCTGTGCTGTTTTTTTTCTGGAGAAAATACATTTGTAAAGAAAGCTAGAAGAGTGGGATTTGGTGAAAGGAAAAGGGCGGAAAAGATTTTCCATTTCATTTTATAGTTTCACCTTATTTCATACTCAGCTGAACTATTTGCATGTTTACTGTGTGTGTGTGGGGGGGGGGGTCTGTATCTGTGTTTCACTGACGGAAACAAAAGGAATTTGAGTTAAAACACAAAAGGAAACAAAGGCAGGGCCGACCTTGAGTCTGGAGCTTTTTCTATGTTCCCAGCCAGCCCAGCAGACACGGTTGTTTTTCCAGCTGGGAATCATTTCATCCTCTTGCCCTAAATCCTGGGAGAGCCCAGTTCCAGCAGGAGAATGACAAAGGCCTGGTCCGTGGCAGGACAGCCGCCCCCTTCCAGCTCTGGTGTTGTTTTGAAGTTTGAGCACCCGGGTGGTGGGTGTGCTTGGGGAGTGGTGGGGAGGGGCTGAACCAGCCTTCAGAGGATGGGAGAAACTGACATACCTAATAAGGAAACCCATGTGGTCTGGCACCGGAGTTCCAAATGCTTTAAAATAAAACCAGGAATCAATTTAAAGCAAAGTAGAAGGCTGCTATAAATCCATGCACGGAAGCAGGAGTTCTCTGGGTGTAGGGATAGCAATTTGGGGGACTGGTTCTTCCCGAAGTTGCTATAATGTGCTAAACGCTAACTCCAAAAGGATGCGTGAATAACCTAATCCCCAGAACCTGTGGATTCTGCCTTCTTTGGGCAAAGGTCTTTGCAAAAGTAAATGAGATTTCCAAATGAGACCATCCTGGGGTACTCCAGTGGGCCCTGAATCCAATGGCCAGTGTTCTTATAAGGCATTTCTAAGAGACAGCCAAGAAGAAGACGCAGAGACACAGTGGAGAAGGCCACACGAAAATGGAGACAGAGACTGGAGTGAGGCAGCAACAAGCGAGGGAGAGCCTGGAACCACCGGCAGCTTAGAGATGCCAGAAAGCGTGCTGCCTGGAGCCTTTGGAGGGAGCTCAGCTCCGCCCACAGCGCACTCTGGACCTCAGGTGCCGATGAGAGAATACACTTGCATTGTTCTCAGCCACCAGGCCAGTAGCAGTTTATTACAGCAGGCCTGGGAAAGCGGCGCACTTGCTGAAGAGACACAGGTTGCCTCGGACTGACTTCCCAGCCGGGGGGCAGACCCTGGGATTTGAAAAGAGAACTGGCAGCCAGCTCCACACATCCCACCCAGAACACTCCGCCAAGCCCCCAGCACGCTCTGTGGGGCCCTGACCTCCCTTTTGTAATAGAGCTTCTCCTGACACTCTCCGCAGGCTGAATTTGCTTTGTTTTTCTGCATAGAGCCTGTCCTGACCTGGTATTATCTCCTCTAGTCCTCTGGTAACTGTCCCCTCAGGGGATGTGAGCTCCCGAGGGCAGGGCTGAATCAACACCCCCATCCCCGCAGTGCGAGGCGTGTAAGGTGCTGCGATGATGAGATAACCTTGGATGGAAGGAGAGGGGAGGAGGCAGGGAGGCCCCCCTCAGACCCAGCCCCCACCAGCTCACAGTCTAGGCAGGTACATAGGTGGTTGGGAAAGATGCTGGGGGGGCTGGAACCCCAGGTCAGAAGGGCTAAGGAAGTGGTAAGTTGTCAGAAAGGGACAGATCAAGTCCTAGGGGAGCAGAAAAATTCAAGAGTTGACCTCCACCAGTGGGAATGGGACCCTCTGCCTCCAGGGGACATCTGGTGGGTTTCATAGCTGTGACTGAGTCTCCTGAATGGAGGAGGCGTGCCCTTTGTGAGAGGCGGCGAGGGAAATGGAGAAGATGGGACATGACGGGGGGCACCACAGAGAAGGCCCATGGGACCAGGCCAGAGATGGTCGCTACGTGCACTGGGGATGATCACAGAGGCTGCAAACTGGGAGCCGCCCAGGTGGCTGTCAGGGGCCCAGCTCCTCCACCTCCAGGAGGTGAGCCTGCATTCCTTTGCATCCTTTACAGCTTCCCAAAGTGCACAGGTAACCTTAGTCATTGCAACTGCGCATTGAGGCAAGATTGTGCCAGGAAACTTCCATATTTAAATGTTGAATCCTTTTGACACTTTCGTATGATAGCATGTTTATTCCCTTTCTGTAGATGGGAAAATTGAGTCTCAAAGCTGGTAATTGGAGGAGTTGAGATTTTAACCCTGAATCCACTGACCGTTGGTGATAGGCGTGTGTTTCACGGTGGCCTATGGCCTCCCTCGTGAAGGGCACCATGGTTTCTGGAGGAGTTCGCACACAGGACTCTCTTCTGACCCTGAGCAGAGTTTTGGAGTGCCCAGGGCAGGGGTTATTCACTGCACTTTATCAAAGAGAAAGGAGAGGAGGGCGCTGCAGACCAGGATAAGGAGTATCAGCCTTTCATGCTTTAGGTCCTTTTCCTGGATGCCTTGTAGTCAGAGTTGTGTCAATACAAAAATGCATGATCAGTGCGGTGGAAATGGGGTGGCAGGAACTGGGGTACAATTTGCTCCAGACCCCGATGCCTGCTGAGCAAGGCTCTCCCCCAGAGCTCAAATCAGCGGGCAGCAAGGCAGCACATCCATCTCCAAAGGGCCTTCCAGGGAAAACTGCGCTCCCTGGAAGGAGCTGGCTGCATCCATCTTGTAGGACAATATGCTATTTTTGCCAGAGAGCTACAAGGCATAAATATAGATTTCTGAACATTTTTTATGAGCTGACATGATGGCCTCTGGACACCTCTTCGCTAAAGCATAAAAAAGCCAGACAGCCCTTTTCAGAAACTGTGCGTCCACCTGTGTCCCAGATAGACCTGGGAGCCTGCAGTCTCATAACAGAAAGGTCCTCACTTTGTTGGAAAAAAAAAAGGCAATGACCAGTTGTCTCCAAGCTACCTTGGAGATGAATAAAGTAGATGCTAGGAGGCCCTGTTTGTCTGTCCTGCAGTGACGGCTCTTGTGCCTATAACCAGCTCAGATCCTGGGATACAGACCAAAGCCTGAGTCCTGCCCTCAGCCGCCATCTTCCTTCTGCTTCTTTCTACCACAGGGCCACTGCACGTGCTTCTACTCCGCCTGTGATGTCATCTGTGTCTAGGCAACCCTTTAGTTCTCAGACCTCCATCAAATGCCCTGGGCCCACCATCGAGGTCAGGCTCCTTTGTTGTATATTTGCCTGGAGTCTTGGTCACTTGAGGATGGGCATTTATGCCAGTTTGTTAAAGGTTTGTGCGATTATCTGATTAGATTCTGTGTTTACTCCACCGCAAGCTTCCTGAACATACAGGCTGCTTCCATTGTTTTCCCAGAGCCTAAAATGATAACCGGTCCCATACTCGTTGTTAAGTAAATGGTTATCAAATATAAACAGATGCACTAATGGATGGATGGATGAATAGACAGTGAGCACGCAGACAGTGGTTCTCAGCCAGGGGAGATTTGCCCCTGCACCCCACCCCGGGATATTTGGCAATGTTTGGAGACATTTTTGATTGTCACAGCTGGGGAGGGTGATGCTGGTGCTTCTGGCATCCAGTGGCAGGAGGCCAGGCTGCTGCTCAGCATCCTGCACAGAGCAGTCTCCCCACTTACCAGCAAAGAAGCCGGCCTGCCAGAAATGTTGACAGTGCTCAAGGCGGAAAACCCTGTGAATTCATTTCCTAAGGCTGCTTAACAAAGCACTACCAACCAGGCGGTTTAAACCCACAGGAGTTGACTCCAGTGCAGTTCTAGAAGCTAGATGTCCAAAATCAGGGTGCTGGTAGGGCTAATTCCTTCTGGAGGCCCTGAGGAAAAGGTGACTCCACGCCGCTCTGCTGCCTTCTTCGGGTTGCTGCAATCCTGGGCGTTCCCTGGCTCATGGCCGCGCCTGTCCAACTGCTGCCTCTGTCTTCACATGGCTGGCCTTCTTCCCGAGGTGTCTTCATTTTCTCCTCTTCTTGTAAGCATACAACACATTGTCTTTGCCCCGCCCCGTGACCTCATCTTAATTGCAATTGCAAAAACCCTATATCCGAATAAGGTTACCTTCACAGGTACCGGAGTTAGAACTTGAACATGTCTTTTTAGGAGACACTAATCAACCCACTACATCTTGGTTTAAAGGGAAGTTAATTATATTTATATTAACCCCCTCGCTCCCCCCAAATGAGAAAAAGGGGCAAAGAAGCCTGCTCTTTGTCCCTTTCTCGCCCACACCCATGCTGTCCAGGCACTCAGCCAGGTGCCCGCTGGGCTCCCCAGCTTTCCTTCTGCCCAACCCCACCCCAGCCATGGTCAGCCGCCTGCACCTTGTCTTCCCTTCACCTGACGAGTCCGCCTTTTCCTCCACACTGCAGCATCATAGTGAGTGGGTGATGTGCTTTCAGTCTTTGTGCCTGGCCTGTAAGCTGGGTGTCCTTATTCCTCCGTGACACATAAGGAAACCTGAGTCCAGAGGGATAAAGGGCCGAAGCTTACAAAGCTGGCCCACGACAGGGCCTGGCCATCTGGTGGGAAAGCCCGTGTGTGGCCCCTGTTCCCAGGGGCTCCTCCGCCCCCTTACTGAGATCCCGCTCTCTGCTCTGCTCTTCTGGCAGGAGCTCCGCTCTGTGCTCTCATAACTCGAGGGATTGCTGCCCCCACAGCCTCGTTCCTCTGTGTTTATGTTCCTCGCTCCGTTTTAGACTGTGAGGGCTTTCAGGGTAGATTCGGCATTGACTTCATCTCTGGGTCCCCAGCCCGAGTACCTACCTGCAGGGCACACACAACCAGGCGACGGTTAAATAAATGAGTGCATTCATGGTTTTAACCGTCTGGTCTGGAGACATTACTTTCGTTTGTACTAGAATTCCCCAGGTTACACTGCCGTGAATACAGTACAACTCTATGGCTCTCTTAGAAGCAACCAGAAGGCGAAATTACAGTTTTTTGAAAATTTTCCATAGTCAAATTAAGCCTGGCTAAGCCGAGGTTAACCAACACTAAACGTACACTCCATGTATTTGCTTCCTGCTGGGGCTTTGCAGGGCCTTAGATGGTCAGCTGTGCTTTGGAATTTCTAAGCAGGTAGAGACTCTTCTGAGCATTTCAATTTTTTTTAAATTAATAAAATTATCAATGTGTCTGTTTCTATGAGAAATACTAATTTTTCTGGTTTCTATTTTTAATGTTTTGAATGGTCCCAAGAAATGCTAAGCATAGGACAGAGTTGGAATATGCTGGGGTGCACCCCCCACCCCCGGGCTGGAGACCATCCCTCACAGCTCAGAGGAGGAGGGGGCTTCCCTCCAGAGCTGGGGCATCATCCCTGGTGGCCTGGGATGACCCCTCCCTCCCCACCTATTTTCCCGTCTGCACCTCATTCTCCGGTGACCTCTTCCTCCTTGTTTTTTGGTAGATTTCCCCCACTCCCATCAAAGCCTGAGTTTCCTGAGCTGGAAATGAAAGTGGATGGCCTAAAGCTTCCTGTACCTCATTAACCTCCACATTATCTCAGGGAAATTATGCCAATTATCACACCGGGGCTCGGGATTGAACAGCTACCACGTCTGGGCCGACGGTGATGGATGCGACCAATTTAAGGAGAGGAGGGCAGCTCCTAGGGTGGTGAGAGAATCATTTGTTTGCTGGATGATGCTCTCCCGTGGCAGATACAAAGTTCGGGTCTCTGCTGGGGGACTTCTCGTGTCTTTTTGTAAGCAGTACATGTCCAAGGTGGATTTAAAAAAAAATAGCATGTATTGGTTAATCTTGTTTTCTTATTGTCTTAATATAGAGAGATAGAGAAAAAACAAACATCTAAAAATGGCCTGTAATCCTCCTACCCAGTGATTTCATTTGACCTTTAAAACTAATCAAAATGAAAGTAATACAATACAGGTAGGTCCAGAGAAACCAAAGAGTTCAATAAGTAACAAAGTTAAATATCTTCCACCACCACCCCCCCCCAAGCACAGTCTCTCAGCTAATAGAGTTTTGTGGTTCTTTTAGAAATAATGTTCCTGACAGAGCATAATGGCTTAGAGCAGTGCGTCTCAGGCCCGATGGGCATGGAAATCACCTCAAATCTCTGAGGTTGCTAGGACGCATCCTCAGAGATTCTGATTCAGCAAGGGGAGGGAGGGGGCAGATTTGTATATTTAACAGTTTTTCTGGTGATGCTGAATCCCTGCTCTACCACTTGCCAGTTAATGTGATTTTGAACAAGAGAGCCTCTCTTTGCCTCGTCTTCCTCGTCTGTAAAATGGGGCAGATGAGAGTTGTGAAGACTCCGTGAATTAAAACATTTGACGAGTTCCGCATATTAAGAACAATGCGGTTGCTCCCATAATGCATGTACCAGCCTATAGATAGGTACCAACTACCATGTTGATTTTTTAATGTTAACAAAAGGGGTACTTCTACATAATCTTTACTAGTATGCTTTATTCACAATAACGATTTTAATACATTTGCATAGGGATGTATTTAGTCTCTTTGAATTATGCTTTCCATAAAATCATAGTTTAGAGACTCGTTCTGGAAGATATGCTGGTCCTCTGTCTGTGATCACACCGCTTGTTTCCAGGCGTTGGCTCATAGAACCAGTGCAGCAAGGGGCATCCTTTTACGTGTCCTGACAAAGACTTTGTAAACATATTCATTGAGTCAGTTCCTAGAGGGATGGGTTGCTAGACCAAAGTATGTGTTCATTTCACATATTAGTAGTTGGAAAATTTAAATATAAATACACGTTCTTGGGAAGGCTACATTTGTTTCTAAGCTTAAGTCTGCCAAAAACCCTGATGTAACCGAAGAGCAAAAGGTGTTTTTGCTATGGACTGTGTTGTCTTCATCTTCAAAACAAGGATGAGAAAGCCAGTCAACAATATTGACAGCCTGAGGTGGATGACTCAAATGACTCTAAAGTGCCTGTTGAGCACAAAGCAGGAAGCTGAGGATCCAGAGATGCTGGAAGCATGCTCTCTATGCTTAAGGAGCCTTGGTCCAGGAGAATGAACTTGCAGGAACACAAGCGCATTGCAGTCCAGCCTGAGAGGTGTCTCCCTAGAGTAATGTGTATAAATCCAGGATGGCACCACAAGTGAGTCAAGTGGGCTGGAGGGATCAGGAAAATTTCAAGAGGCCAGGGCAGATGTGTTTTACAAATTGAGAGTGGACCAGAGAGAAAGGCACTTCAGAGATGTGTAAGAGCCTGGAGGCTTGCTAGACAACACAGTACCTGATATAAGTAGGTGCCCAAGGAATGTCAGCTGAACACAGCCTCAGCCTTTGTGGGGTGGGCAACCTCCAGGAAACCAGTGCCTTAGACTCTCTCTGATCCAACCAGAGACCAAGAATTCTTTCAGAAGAGCCTGCTACATCGTGAATTTGAGACTTAAGATTCGCGAACAGTAAATTCCTGATGAATACCCGCAATCAACACAAATCTGCCTTATTTTACTTCTCATCACCAAGTTGGAATATAAGTATTAAAATAAATTTCAGATGGCTCCTGCCCATCCCTGCAACACCTATTCCCTGGGTAGAAGTCCCAGAATTCTGGAAGTAAAATGTTCATTCATAGTCACTTCCTTCTACAAAGATTCCCTTCCCCAGTGAATGGACAGTGGACACTCACCCACCGCCAGCCTAGAAAGTCTACTAATCCAGCCATTCGAAACCATGGAAAGACAGCCTTTTAGTTAGAGCATCTTGGCTTTTGCAAAACTTCCTACCCAAATGGTAGAGGAAAAGCATAAGTGGGTGAGAATTGTAGGGGACATTTGCCATCTGTTGTTTGAAGGGCCAAAGAATGTTCTAGTGAAGCCTTCTCCTCAAATATGTCCAAGGATGAATTAGAAAGCACACATCAGAAAGGTACATTTCATTGTTACAGTCTGCAGATGATTTCAGACAAGGGTTATTGAGACCAATTGGTAAGACAACATGGTCCACTGTTATGGAGTAAAAGAAGTAAACACAGTCTTCAAGGTGACCTCAAAATATTCCAAAGCCAATATCTCATTCAAAAGAAGAGGAAGAATATTTTTGAAGTGCTCTGGTTAATCTGTTCCATTATCAGACCCCTAATTGGCAACAAACCAGGCTTTTTAATGCTCCTACTCATTTCACCAGCTTTATTACCTGCCACACTTCCATGCTAGCCATCCCTGCTGTTCACAAGCTTGGGTTTAAAGTCTGAAAGACTGACTTCAATCTAAACAATGCTCCTTTCTAGCTATACAACCACAGGAAACTCGGTGGACCACTCCGAGACTCAATTTCCCTTTCTGTATCATAGTGATAATGTTGGGAGAATTAAACAGTAACAGTTGTTGCAAAGGTCTAGCTCAGAGCCTCAAGCACATGCATTTTTAAATCATGCCCTCAATGCCCCTGAAAAAGAGAATTGCCATCACAAGTGGATGTTCCTTGTCCCCCTTTTAGGTTGGATGGTCTCTAGCCTATACATTTCATTGATGCTCTTACATGTGTGTTAATATGCTAATCAGAATTAGGCAGTGAAAATAAGATGACTGAATGAGGACATTTTGTACTTGCCGAGGCTAAACCCAACTTGAGCTGGCTTAAGGAAAAAATAAAATAAAATAAGGCATATGGTAAATTATAAATAGTAATGTTTCATGAAATAATGGGATGCAAATTGCAACTGAGCCTAGCTAGAGAAGGGTCTGGAAACAAGGACTAGAAGTCATAGGTAAGCCTGATCACTGACTCTCTCTACTTACTATGCCTGCCTGCCTTCATGGGCTTGATTCATTGTTCTCTGTTTCCTTACAGCCTTTCTCTGCTCCCAGTTCCCGTGGTAGAATATACAGCCCCATGGATCCTGTCTGCACCTGTTAGAGGACCGGGCTGAAGCTAAGACCATCCATCCTGCTCCTTGTCCTACTCTCAAATCCTAGAAGATAGAACCTACAGCTTGAGTCTGTCCTTGCTCTCATCTGTTCTGGGTGGTAAGTAAAGTCATAAAATGACTAAGAGCTGTTGGGAGCTCCTATGCATCTCGGATATTCTATGATATAAGGATAGATGGATAATTTTAGGAAGACAGTAAGGGGGGAGGTTTAGGAAGAAATAATAGATTAAATGTTGCTCAGTCCCCGCTCTTTATAAAGTGCTGTTAAACCCCCCATTGTGTGCATCCAACTTTGGAGAACTGTGTGTATATAGGAAAGGTGGACCAGGTCAGTGGTTCTCAGCCTTGGCTTATCATTTGAATGGCATGCGGAGCTTTTAAAAATCTTGGTATTCAAACCACATTCCCAGACCAAATAAATCAGAATCTTTATCTGCAGGATCCTGGTATCAATTTTTTAAAGTTCTTGAGATGATTTCAATTTTTAGTTAAGATTCATAACTTGGACAAGTTCAGTGATTCTCAAATGAATCACTTCAATCTGGTTAAAAGGAAGATTGTGATTTAATTGGTTCAAGGTGGTGTAGGGGATTCTGCAGCGCTAACAAGCTCCAAGATACCGTCAATGCTGCTGGTCCATAGAATGTACTTTGAGTAACAGAGTACTAAATTATTCCTGTGGCCTAGTTGAGTCCTGAGATTTTAAGAAAGAGATCATATACTCCACAAATATTTATTTTCTGCTTGGTACTCTACCTTATCCTAAATGTTAAGGTACAGAAATTTCATAAAATTCTGACACAGACGGGTTCATACATAGTCCACATGGCTTGAAAGAGGGTAGAGGAAAATATTCTGTGTATACCACTTTTTCTTAGCTGTGTTTGACATCTGTTTATCAGGGATTTCTTATTTATGTGGGTCTGGTATGTTTCTTAAGAAAATATCCTTATTGAGAAGGCAACTGGCTTCCCTGGCAATGGAAAAGCCAGCTCAGGTCTTGGGCTAAGGCCATTTGATATGGAAGAAAAGAAGGACGTAACATCTAGCCGTTTAGAGTAATGTGAGCAAAACCTGGAGTCTGTGGTGGAGAGAACAGTGTGGCCCTGAGCAACAAGGAGGGCAAATAAATGATAGCTGAGGAGTTCCCACTGTGGCTCCGCAATAACGAACCTGACTGGTATCCATGAGGATGCAGGTTCCATCCCTGGCCCCACTCAGTGGGTTAAGGATCTGGCATCCCTGCAAGTTGTGGTGTAGGTGGCAGATGTGGCTCAGATCTGGCATTGCCGTGGCTGTGGCATAGGCCAGCAGCTGCAGCTCTGATTTGACCCCTCGCCTGGGAACTTCCACATGCCATGGTAAATATTCCTAAAAAGGAGAAAAAAAAAAAAAAAAAAGGAAAGCTAAGGCATTCCAGCTGTGGTGCTGGAGTTAAGAATCCAACTGCAGGAGTTCCCATTGTGGCACAATGGAAATTAATCCAACTAGTATCCATGAGGATGTGGGTTCAATCCCTGGCCTCACTCAGTGGGTAAAGGAGCCAGGGTTGCCGTGAGCTATGGTGTAGGTCATAGATGCTGCTTGGATCTTGTGTTGCTAGGTGTGGTGTAGGTCAGCAGCTATATCTCTGATTCTGCCTCTATCCTGGAAACCTCCACATGCTGTGGGTCCAGCTGTAAAAAGCACAAATCCAACTGCAGCAGCTTGGGTCTCTGTAGAAGTGCATGTTCCATCTCCAGCCTGGTACGGTAGGTTAAAGGATCCAGTGTTGCTGCAACCATGGTGTAGGTCAACAGCTTGGATTCAATCCCTGGCCCTGGAATTTCCATATGCCACAGGTGTGGCCATAAAAAAAACGGTAGCTGTAGATTAAGAAAATGACCTGTTTGATGATATGTATGTAGTTAGATAGATACTCCATGAAAGGATCCTTTATTTTTCAGTAGATTCAATGATGAATGAGCCAAGCCCACTGTAAGAGATCATGAACATGTTTTAGGACATAATTGGAGCCCTTAATAATAACAGAACCAAAGCTATTACAGTGCTTATGCTCATATTTCATTAAGCTACTCCATGCCAGAAAGCCAGGAACACCAGGGCAATCTATGATTCCCTGTTTCCATATCATAGTGCATGTGTCTAAATAGTAGAGGGGGCAAAAGGATGTTAATAAATGACCTGGTTTTCATTCTCTGAGTGCCTCGTAGGTGCCAGGCACTGAGTGTGACCAATGTCTCAGTGTTGCCATTTGAGGATTAGTTGTGTGCTCTTATCTTTGGATGATAAGAACAAGCTGCTTGTCTATCCACGGCCACATTTAATCCTTCCTGAAACCTGAGAGGGAGGAGTCGGCGTGGTGATGTCTTCGTGTTGGTGATGCTGGGGGTGTTGGTGATGCTGGTGACAGTGGTGGGGCTGGGATATATTTCCTATTCAAGAAAAATTTTAAAACAGGCTCCAAAGAGTTGGAAGACCTTATAAAGTCCCCCAGCAGGTAAGTAGCCAAGCCGAGGCAAGAATAGAGACATCCAGATTCCAAACTCAGGTTCTATCCATTTAACCAAGCTGAGTAATTAGAATATTAGCCATTTGTTAAGTTTTAGTTTTGGGTTAGCCATGCTAAATACTTAGGGAAAGATGAACTAAAAATTGAGAATCTGCAAAATACGGTGGCTTTGCATATAAGAGAGGGAGAGCTTCAAAATGGCAACTCCTGAAGTCTCAGATTTTTCATTTCTAGCTTGCATTCTTTTCTCCTGGCAAGCAAGCCTGGAACGAGAAGCGGTCATAAAAGAAACGTTTCCCTCTGTCTCACAAATGTATTTCTCTGCCAAAGTGAGCTTCTACCTTTATAGCTAATACACATAAAAGGAGAATATTTAGACAGGCACTTCACAAAAGTGTAGTTACCTTAGGAAGTCAGAGGGTTATAACTGTCCCCAAGAAAATGCCATGCTTTTCAAACAGCTTCAAGTTCCCCAGCCTTACAACATCCTATCTGGTTGTACTCCCAGCCCACTCCTCACAGCAGCCAGGGTGAGTCTATCCAAAATGGGAATGTGATTGCCTCCCTGTAGGGTTGAAAATTCTCAATAGCTTTGTAGAAGAAAGCCTGGGCTCCTTAGCCTAGCACACAATGCCTTTTGTGCCATGGCCGTTGCTGACCACTCTAGCCTTATTTCCCTCCCCCCCCCTCAGCCTTCCGTAGTGTGCTGCTGCAAAAGCAAATCACATATAGCTGCAGCCCTGCTTAGAGAACTCTCAGGGTCATGCTTCCTAGGCCTTTGATTATAATACTTCTGCTGCAGGCATGCTGCCTCTGCCTTCTTCATCCAGCAAATCGTTACTCATCCTTAAGGACTCACCTTATCCAAAACTTCCTTGACCGGCCCCAGACTAGAGGAGACAAGTCACTTTAGGCTGTATCTGTGAGGTTTTAAATGCAAAAACTCATTCATCTCTGATGGACACGTAGGTTGCTTCCATATCTTGGCAGTTGTAAATAATGCTGCTATGAACATTTCAAATTTGTGTTTTCATTTTTTTCAAATGTATATTCAGGAGTAGAATTGCTGGGTCATATGGTAGTTCTATTTTTACTTTTTTGAGAAACTGCCATACTGTTTTCTACAGTGGCTGTACCAATTTACATTCCCACCAACAGTGTTTCGTTTTCTCCACCCCCTCGCCAACATATGTTATGTGTAGTCTTTTTGCTGATCCCATTCTGACAGGTGTGAGGCAATATCTTATCCTGGTTTTAATCTGCACTTCTCTGATGACTAACGATGTTGAGCACCTTTTCACATGCCTGTTGGCCATCTGTATGTCTTTTTTGGAAATATGTCTGTTCAAATCTTCTACCCATTTTTAATCAGGTTATTTGCTTTTTGATATTGAGTTATTAAACCCTTATTGGTTGTTAGCAAATATTTTTTCCCATTTAGTAGGTGGGGTGTGTGTGTGTGTGTGTGTGTGTGTTGGAATACTACTCAGTCATAAAAAATGAAACGTTGTCATTTGCAACAACATGCATGGAATTGAAGGGTAATATGCTAAGTGAAGTAAGTCAGCGAAAGACAAATACTGTATAACATCACTTATATGTAGAATCTAAATTAAAAAATGAGAGTATATAACAAAAAGGAAACAAACTCACAGAACAAACTAGTGGTTACCACAAGGGATAGGAAGGTGGGGGGGCAAAATAGGGGTAGGGGATTGAGAGATACAAACAATTATGTATAAAATAAATAAAATACAAGGATATATTTACAACACATGGAATAGTGCCAATACTTTATAATAACTGTAAATGGAGTGTATCACCTTTAAAAATTATAAATCACTATGTTGTATACCTGTAATTTATACAATATTGTGCATCAACATATCTCAATTTAAAAAAAGCAAAACCCAGCCATCATCATTTCACCCCTCCCAACAAATCATTGTGAGTCCCCTAGGTGCCAGCCACTGTACTAATCACTTTACATGCATTCTCATTTTTAATATTTACAACATCTTTATAAGATTTGCAATTAAATAAAATCTTGATCCCCTCAAATATGACAGTGTTTGGAACATAGTAAGCAATAGCAACTGCTCAACATTTTGTAAAGCTAAATTTCTAAGAATTTTTCATTCATTTCTAAAAAATAAGCCTTTTCATTTTAGGTTTATCAAAAAATTAAAAATATAGTACAGAACATTTTCTTATATTCCACACTGTTTTCTCCATTATTAACATCATGTATGAGGTTTATTTATTTATTATAATTAACAAACCAATATTTGTATATTGGCATTTATCAAAGTTCATAGCTTATTCAGATTTCCTTAGGTTTTATTTGTCCTTTCTGCTCTGGAGCCCCGTCTTGGATACCACATTCCATTTGTTGTCCTGTCTCCTTCGGCTCATCATGGCTGTGACAGTTTGTCACTTGTTTTTGATGATCTTGATAGTTTTGAGGAGTCAGGTATTTTGTATGATGCCCCTTCATTGGAATCTGATGTTTTTTTCCCGTGCTAGTCTCGAGTTGCAGGTTTTTGCGAGGAAAGCTGTAATGATAAAGTGCCATTTCCATCATATCATATCAAGGGTACTTACGATTAACATGATTCATGAATGTTGATGTTGACCTTGATCACATGATTGAGATCATGTTTGTCAGATTTCTCTACTGTAAAATTGTAAAAGCTTCCCTATTTTAAAATTTCTAATTTTTTGCCCTTTTCACATATTCTTTGGAACAAAGTCTCTGTGTACAAACCAAACCTAAGGAGTCTGGAGCTGGCCTTCCCACTCCTTGAAGGCAGAGTATATACATAATTGTTTGGAATTCTTCTACACAGGATATTTGTCCCTCTCCCTGAGTTATTAATTTCTTTAATCACTTGTTTAGGTAAATATGTGCTCATAAATATTTATTTTTTACTTTGAGTTGTAATCCAACACTACGTAATTTGTTGCTTAAATTGTTCCAGCTTTGGCTATTGGAAGTTCTTTCATTTGGGTCCTATGCTTCTTTGACATCCCCCTGTCCTGAATCAACGTGAGCTTTTTAAACTTCTGAGTCCTTTCTTACTTTCTGTTCTAGGCCCATTTTGCATATTTCCTGCTCTAGTCCCAGAGCATTTCCCCAAGAAGCCTTGGTTCCTTTGAATGGAGAATGGCGTTAGAATCCAAGATCTGGGTTCTAGCTGTGCTCATTGGTACTGGGGTGGTTTTGGTTTTTTTAGGTCTTTTCAGCTAACTAAACAAAAAAATTATATGTATTATTTATGTATGTATATACTAACTCATATATATGCATATATATAAAATCATGAATACACATGTAAATATTTCCATCTGTAGCCATCTGTAGCTTTAGTAAGCTAAAAATCAGTTCATGTTGATACCTCCAATTTTAATTCCTTATCACATGAGTTACTCTAGTCCCTTCATCTTGCTTATTTGTAAGTTTCCACTCCAGCAGTGAGAATGCTAGTTGCCATCATCTTTCACCCATTTGCTTAATTGTTTAGTTCTTGTGTACATGCATAGCAGTATCAGAATTGTTAACTAGTCCTGTGGAAAACAGCCTTATCAATCTGAGTACAGTGCTTATGCCATTCTTCTTGCCTTTCATCTTGAAGACTCCACTCATTTCCAAAGCTCCTTGGGTCAGCATCTTTTCCTTCCACCCCCTTCTTTGAGATTGTCTTTTACCTTTGTAACACAGGTTTTCTTGTAACAGTTTATATTCTTTCCTAGGGTTCCCCAAATTGCCTAAATGATTTTTTTCATCAACATGCATTAAGGTTCCTTCTTTGTGCTATTCAGTTTTATTATTCATTTATTTTTTGTCATCTATTTACTCCCCAGTTATTTGCTGCTTACGGTATTCCTGTTTCACACACTCAAAAATAAGTTGCATTAGCTGACATTTAGAAAATGTCTCTAACGGCCTTTAAAGTAAAACAGATCAGAATCTGCAGAGATTCTCAGAGAGGAATGGGATAGATAACCCTATCGGAACTTAATATGAAATAATTACTGCAGTAGAGACTTAAAGTTAACTCAGTCTCCTGGCTGCCAAGCATAGCAGGCATCCTAGGACAGACAGATCTTTTTCTGGCCCTAAACACTGAGTGGCAGTTACAAGGGCTCTACAGGATTTAGAGATGACTGAGGCTGACTTTGGATCTACACGCAGACTCCTAGATGGAAGATGTTTAGATTTAACCCCTAAGTCCAGAGAAAGGTGCGCTTCAGATTCCGCAGGTGTTGCTTCAGAAATCTTTCCCCAAAGGTCCACATGGCACATGAGATTCACAGCCAGCACTGGAAATGAGCTTTCATCATTATCACCATCATTTGGGACACTGGAACATTTATGTTTCACATTTGTCTTTACAAAATACTTCTCTTGGTTCTATCTCTTGTCATTTTCATGTCCACCTGGAAAGTCTCATCAGGTATGCGGTCTTCCCATTTTACAGATTAGCAAGTTGAGAGTCAGAGAGGGCTTGAATTCCTGTTGTCACAGTGAGAGGACTAGGGACTCCATCCCTGAATCCAGCTTTCTCGTCTCTCCTCCAAGACAACTTTTGCCATTTCCATCACCCTTGACTATTTGTGGAGCAAAACCCCAGATAAAGCTAATCTGAACCCAAGGCCATGTATAAAATTCATTTCTGATTCCTGTGAGTGTCCACATTAGAGGGACTGGGATTTCAAGAAGGACTTTGAAATTTCCTATGGGTTTTCTAGGCCCAGATGTTATGTCAAGTGGTCTTTGACTTCCTTTGGCAAAGAAACGAGATGTTTCATTTTGTCTTCCCAAGTCATTCTTAGGTATCAATGTCTTCTTATGTCTCATATCATTTTTAAAATACCCAAAAACCAAGAAGAATAAAAGCTTCTTGGAGTTCCCTTTATGGCTCAGTGGTAACGAGTCCAACTAGGATCCAAGATGTGGGTTCAATCCGTGGTCTTGCTTAGTGGGTTAAGGATCCAGCATTGCTGTGAAGTTAGGTGGAGGTCACAGACATGGCTTGGATTTGGCATTGCCATTGCTGTGGCATAGACCAGTAGCTGGAGTTTTGATTTGACCCCTAGCCTGGGAACTTCCATATGCCATGGGTGTAGACCTAAAAAGACCAAAAAAAAAAAAAGGCTTCTGAACAGTTAGTTCCATTCTCTCTTTATTTGCACTCATGTATTCAGAGCTTTTTTCACCCTTCTTTTACACAGAATTCAAATGTCCATGATTTCTTGGTATCCAGTCCCATAGCACATTAGAAACAGCAACTGGGAAGAGAGGCAAGTGGGAGAAGAACTGGGCTTTAAGGATTTAAAATAGGAAGCCATTCAGGAGCATTTAGTTAAAAATCACTGTAATTTGTTTACCCAGGCTTCAGGGACCTTGACTTCAGTCTCATGATTTTTGATGTGAGCCAACTGATTCACAAGCCTGGGAGGCACAGGGGTGGGCACATCTCCTCTTTCTGATGCTGCCTTGCCGATCGACCCTGTATAAACCACTTAGTTTTTCTGGGTTTCATCAAATTCCTTTGACTGATAGATGGATAGATCAATAGATGATAGAATGCTAGACAGATGAATAGAGAGCTGATAAGCAGATGTATGGGTAGATAGATGATAGATGGATGAATGGATGGATTAATAGATGATGGATGGATAGATGGATGATAGAATGATAGATGAATAGAGAGATGATAAATGGATAGATGGATAGATAATGTATGGATGGATTGACAGATGATAGATGAATGGATGGATGGATAGATGCATAGTGATAGATGATAGAAAAATAGGCGATAGATGAATGGTTAGATAGATGATGGATGATGGATAGATAGATTGAAAGATGATAGAAAGATAAATAAATAGAAAGATAGATGATAGATGGATAGGATTTACACTTCACTCTAGGATTTTCCACTTCACTCTAGGATTTCCTAGAGTTTCCACTTCACTCTAGGATTTCATCAGCCATTCTTTGAAAGCAAATCCATTTCCTTCTTCATGCATGGAAGTTAGTCAACAAACTCAAAGGAACACATACACATCAAGTGCCTCCTATACACCTGACACCAGATATATATTTAATAAATTCTAGATATTTTCTGAAACAGTGTTTTCCACAATCCATTTGCCAAATCCAGCCCATGCATCTCTCTCCAGCAGAGTGGCAGCAACTAACATGCATCTCACCTTTGTTAAATTCTGAAACGGACCTAAAGGCATCCGAATTCCATATGGACTCACATTGCTGAGCTTTGATTCATACTTAACTTCCTAAAATGGGAAGAGGGGATTAGTTGAATGAAGGGCTTTGGTATAAAGAGCAACACATATGTCTTCTTGGCTAATGTCTGCTCTTTTGTCCAGTTATTAGAGTTAATGCTGGCCCAGGAAGGGAGCAGCAGGGGCCAGAGTTGTTTTTCCCCCTTAGAACAACGGGGAAATGTACTGCAGATAAGAGTCGCCCGGTGTTTGGGCTTTCGGAAACGGAAATAGAATTGCTATATATATGTCAGCTTGATCTGCGAAGCCTGACAATCCTTCCCCTGCCCCCATCTTTTAATTCTGATTACTGCCAGACTGAGATCTATCTGTCAGTTGTAACTGCTTTGTGCAAGAAAGGTTTCATTGTGAGGGAGGGGGGCTGGCCTTATTTTACCAGTAGAAGGCTATTATCTTGCAACAGCTGTTTATAGTTAACTGCAGCCCATACTTAAAGCCTGCACTCTGGAGCCTTATTTAGTGCCTGTGGATTTGTGGTGAACAGAGTTAGGCTTAACTCTTTCTTCCCCTGTAGTTGGTGACTTCGGTGGGGACCCTAGATGGAGGCAGTCTGAACAAAGAGGGAGGAGAGAGGCAGAGGGCTGCAGCATCCACGGTTCCTAGGGATGGTACATGTCGAGGTTTTACTCTGTGTTAGGGACGTGCGGAGTCCTCTGTATGCATCGTCTCGGTGAATTCTGACCATCAGTGCTCTGACATTGATGATTCTGCCCATTTCAGAGGTGAGAAAATAAAGGCTCAGGCAATGAATACCAGGATTCAGTCCACATGACTCTAGTTACAGAGCCAGAAGGTGTTAACTCCTACAATATGCTGTATTATGCCTCCTGTTCATCCAGAGCATTAACTGAGGATGTTCTATGGGTCTCGCACAAAGCAGGGCCATCTGTTCTAGACAGAAAGTCTCCACCCCAGAGGGCTTTCGGGCTGGCCAGAAACGTGAGCAAATACGGGCGATGCACCGAGAATGGAGAAAAGCAGTGAAAACTATAGAAATTGCTCAGCCCATCTGGGATTGAGGGAGTAGGTCAGGACCCAGGAATTTGCAAAAGGGCAGAGTTTGCCTTTAAAAAAAAGCTTATTTCAAGGAAGGAACACACTGCAAAAAATAAGAGGGTGGGTGGAGAGAGAGAAAGAAAAAGACCAGAAGAGGGAGAGAGAGAGGAAGAGAAAGGAGGAGGCTGTCTGAATCAGAGAACTGAGGGGCTGTGGGGGTACAGCTGGGACCCCAGGAGCACCTCAGCTGCCCCGCTAGGAGCTTAGACTTGAGTCCCCAGGACATGGGCTGCAAGGTAGTCAGATCTACATTTTAGAAAGATCACTTTGGCTGCAGTAGGAGGAGGTTTTGGAGGGAGCAAAAGAGAGGCGATGAGCAAAGTTAGGACGAAGGATATCAGTCTAGGAACAGGAAAATGGCCAGGGCAATGGAGGTGGGCAGCTGGGGCTGAGTTCAAGAGATGTGTCACAGTTAAGAACAAATACAGACGGTATTCAGCTTCCTTGTCTTGCTGAAGACTAAAAAGAGGTTAAATTTTCCAGCAGGAAGCTGGAAAGAACATGGCTGGAACCACTAACACAACCCCAAATGACATACATTCCTGAGGGTTGCAAATGCTAATCAGTGGCATTGGGGGTGGTGAGTTAGACACACACGCACACACACACACACACGCACTTTCATTTTCTCAGCACGTCCTGAATTTTTGTTCTCCCTTTGTTGGACTCCAACGTCTTGACTGATTACAAAGAAAACCAAAGATTTTGAAATCCATTGTTGAGCACAAAGAGAGGCAGAGTCAGGGGGTTGTGGGGGAAAAAGTTGGCCGACTTCGAACTTTCTTCTCCGTCCTGGTACCCAGCAATTCACAGTGGGAGAGAGAGTGGCTTGCCAAAGGGCTCCGTGTGACTGGGCTAAACTAGAAGAATATGTCAAGTTCAAGATGAAAAGACAGCCCTCGCAGCTGAAAGCTGAGCTGGGAGCTAATGGAACTGGGGAAAGGGGCCTTTTCAAAGAAAAGTGCTTATTTGCAAACTCGTTTCTCTGGAGCAAATGCTCCCAGGACCTCTGGCAAAAGGAATTCCTGGACACAGGCCTTCCCATTGAGCTGTTAGTGATCTGTGGTTAATTACCTCGCGCCAGGCTCCCTGCTGTAGCAGATCCACAGGGCGGCTGCAGGGGTCTGGGCTGGAGGTTTTGCCCTTTTAATTCCAATGTTCAACAAAGTTAAAGTTTTACCACTGCAGAGCCAGAAGAGACCTTACTTTTTCTTCTTCTCTAAATTCCTCATTTTTGCAGGGGTGGGAGTAGGGCTTGAGACAAAGCAGGGAGAAGGGCAAGGCCACCAGGGGTCTGCGGTGGTCCGTGAGCTGGGGAGCCCCTCGTGCTGTGAGGCTAGTCTAGGGAAATCCTAACTGTTCCTCAGCAAGATGTGCCCTGGTGACAGGAGGCAGAGTGTCACTGCGTCCCTGCAGTTTGCACAGATTTGCTTCCACTGACCAAACGGGCTAAGGCCACTTGCAGCTCTGCCATCTGAGATTCTCATTATCTTACAAACAAAGCACAACAAACCTTTCCTGAAAATAGGATGCTTTGGTCAGATTAACCAGGGCCCTCCAAGATAGATATAGATATAGATATAGATATAGATATAGATATAGATATAGATATAGATTATAGATATAGATATAGATATAGATATAGATATAGATGGATATCTTTGAATTGGCTCTTGTGATGTGGTGGCTAGCAAGTCTGAAATGTACAGGGCCGGCTGGAGATTCAGGTTAGAACTGATGTTGCAGGCTTGAGTTCAGATTCCAAAAGGTGGCAGGCTTTCAAGAAAGCAGGGTTTCTAATATACATTCTTGAGAAGTCCTTCCACACTGGGAAACATCTGTCTTTGCCTTTAAGGCCTTCAACTTACTGGATGAGGCCCGCTCGCATTATGGAGGGTAATCTGCTTTGCTTAAAGTTTACCGATATAGATGTTAATGACATCTAAAACAATACCTTCACAGTAACACATGAACTGGTGTCTGACCGAACAACTGGGCACCGCAGCCTAGCCGAGCTGGCACATATTATTAGCCATCACGGAAAGTATTCCAACAGGTTCCAAAATTGTGCCAACAGTCTGCACTGTAAGATGAAGTCCCCATCAGAGGGTGTTTATCCTTCCTTGCCTGATTCGAGTTTAACTCACACCATTTTAGATCTCCTCCTGCAAGCCCACCTACCTCTTCCTCTCTAACCTTGGCATTCTAGAGCATTAAAACCGGTGCCCAATCTTGACTTCTTACCCGTTCCAGGATTCAGATTAAAAGTAAATCAGTAAATTATGAGAAGACAAGCAGAAGCCAGGATTCTGCTAATACATCATCAGCCCTTAGCTGGGGATTGTTGAGGAGTCTAGAAACTCTTATTTTGTTGTTATTGCTTTTCATGTCCTTTCTGTTGTTTTTTAAACAAGAGACAGCACAGGCGAGAAAAGGTCTGGGGAGACACAAATTCAAAACAAAGGTCAAGAAGTTAGAACTAAAATGTTACTCTATCATATTCTGAAAACAAATGTATCACTGTCTCAGTTTTTTCACACTGGTTTTGGCCTGAGGGGTCAGCCCCTGTAGGGGAGGGGCAGTGCCCCCTGGGATGGGGATAAAGGTCCATACTTGGGTTAGTATGTTCTCTAGCGAGTATGTTTGGAGAAGCCCGCATTTTCTGTCTAAGAAAGGGTCATACTTGTAAAGATGGGTGGAAGGTCGTGGTATAGGCCCTTGACTTAGACAAAGAATATGTCTTAAGAACTTTGAAAATTCATGTTCATATTCATGATTACCCCAACCACACATAATTTATCCCCACACAATTCAGTAAAATACAGCTAATAAAAGGAAGTGAGGGACCCCACTAGATCTTTAATAAGAATCACTCATTACGTGATGAGAAGAAAAAACAAACTCCTCTGAGTTGTAGGTTTTAGTAAGTTAAACACTCAGTTTGCGAGGCTCGTGCGATTATGCCAGTAAATATCCGTGCACAGACCTCAGAGAGATGGCATACTGTAGACCCTTGAGGCTTCATAAACATGGTCAAAATCTAACCTCCCTCTGTCAGCGCCAGTGCCCAGGCTGTCTCAGATGTCTTCTGTTGGGAGCTCCCACCGCGGTGCACTAGAATCGGGACTGCCGGCATCTTGGGAGCACTGGGATGTGGGTTTGATCCCCAGCCCGGCACAGTGGGTTAAGGATCCAGCATTGCCACAGCTGTGGCTCGGATCTGATCCCTGGCCTGGGAACTCCGTATGTCTTAGGGCAGCCAAAAATGAAAAAAAAAAAAAAAAAGATGCCTGCTGTTGGCTGTGCCCACTGGCCATGCCTGCCCTCAAATCTGTGCTTTTCCTTGGAAGCCATCTTGCCGTGGTGGGGAGGGAAATGCTTAATTATCTATTTGATGTCTTTCTCTTCTGTTGGAGGGTGACTTCCGTAAGGAAAAGATCTTAGCCTAGAATAATGATTGACATAACACTGAGTAAGCAAGTGCTCAATGAACATTCATAAAGCAAATGAATCAACCAACAGGTAACCAAGATACTTCACCCCTCTGGTGTGACTGGATAGATGATTTCATTTGCATGGTCATGTCTGCTTCCAGTTATCATAGATATGAATAAAACCTTAGTACTCCTCTTCCTTTTCTTTCTTCTTTTGAGGTATACACATTGATAAATTGCTCCATACCTTCAGGAATATTTAAAGGCTGCCACAAGTATGAAGCTTTTTCTACCACCACCATTCCCTGTGAGATTAATTTCTAGAGAATCATAATCAGTGTACATATGTATGGTTGTCAGCTAAACGTTTTTATCTTCTCTTCCTATAAAATAGTCCCTTCAGAGCTTGAAGAAACTCTGTTATGTTTGTTTCTTCCACATTTACTTTAGTCTTTCAAATGAAGGTGGCCGGAAGCATATTCAGATGGAAGATATTGGTCAAACCCTCTATAATTTCATCTCTTTTTTTTTTGATGTGTCATCTTCATCTCTAGCCAGGTCCCACCACGCACTGATGGCCCCAGCCCAGCATTGTTTGAAGAAACAAGTTGAGAAGTAGCGTGTAGGGATCAGGTCTTGGGGAAGGTGCCAAGAATAGAGAACCAGACAGACAGTCTCAGCCCTTAGGAGTTTACATTTCTTAAAAGGTAAACTGAGGCACATTAGCATTTTTTTTTTTAGTTTTTTTAGTTTTTAACCAGAAGTGGTTAGGAGCCCTCTGGGAACAAGAGCCAGAAGAAAGACTATGCAGAGAATGTACGGAAGCAAATAAAAGAAAGTATTTGATTGGCTACAGCATAAAGCCCACTTGTCCATCTGTGGTTGGTTGCCTTTAGTGTTTCAGTTTCCAAGCTTTGAGACATTCACAGGTTTAGATTTTGGTGTGCTTACAGAGACTGCCATGGATTAGAGCCACATCAGTCTAATAGCCTCCTTGTTTAATTTAACACACTAGATTGAGGAAGGCTCAGGCATTAAGTAAGTATGTTGAATGTAATGAAAGTTAACAAAGAGGATATCAAAAACATGATGGGAGCGTAAATCAAAGGAAGTAGCTGAGTCAAGTGTGTCAGGACAGGCTAGATGGAGAACTTGACAGTGAAGCTGAGAATTGAAGGAATGGGAAGGAATTAGCAAGTGGACAGAACTGGCTGGGGATATGGTTACAGGCCGAGGAAAGAGTAGTTTTTTGTTTGTTCATTTTTTTAAAGAATACTCAGAAAAAACATATTCTATTCAAGCAAGTGAAAGCCGCCAGAGTACTAGCAGAAGAAAGAGTTCTACCAACACAACATTAAACTATTGTGTGCCCCTCCATCTTACTCACTTCTACTGCTGCCTTAGTCTTGAATGTTGTTCCCCTACTCAGTATAGTGCATAACTGGTCCATCGAGTCATTGTTTATCTATGTTCTGAAACATCTCCCCTGATGGAATTACTTCTTCCCCTACAGTTCTTTATACAAATATCTACCATGGATCTCATCTGTTTACAACTCTGCTGTATCACTTATGTCTTATTATATGATGATGGCCTCAACACATCCTTTACTGTAAATGTATTAAGGTGTAGTGGATTTAAAATATAGGACTAATTTCTGCTATTCAGCAAAGTGACTCAGTTATACATATACATATATACATATATATATATGTATATTTTTTGTATTCTTTATATACACATTCTTTTTTGTATTCTCAGTTATACATATACATATATATATGTGTGTATATATATACACATTCTTTTTTGTATTCTTTATATACACATTCTTTTTTGTATTCTTTTCCATCACAGTCTAAGTGATAATGCTTATGTGCCTCAGTTTACCTTTTAAGAAATGTAAACTGGAAGAACAGACTCATAGACATGGAGAAAAAGACACAGATTCACAGACATCCCACTCCCTCCCCCCTCTCCCCCTTGGCAACCACTGGGAGAGCCCCCCCCCCCATCTTGTCATTTATCTATTCTAAATGTAATAGTTTGCATCTGCTTATGGCAAACTCCCTGCTCTCCCCCTTGGCAACGGGGGTGTGGGGGGGCGGTCTCCCAGTTGTTGCCAAGGGGGAGAGAGGGGAGGGTGTGGGATGTTTGTGAATCTGTTTCTTTTTCTCCGTGTCTATGAGTCTGTTTTTCCTAGATAGGTTCATTTGTGCCCTATTTCAGATTCCACATGTAAGTGATATCATATGGTATTTGTCTTTCACTTTCTGACTTAACTTCATTTAGTTTGAGAATATCTATTTGCATCCTGGTTGCTGCAAAAGGCATTATTTTGCTCTTTATTGTGGCTGATTAGTATAGCACATCTTAATCCATTCATCTGTCCATGGACATGTTGTTTACATGTCTTGGCTAAAGTTAATAGTGCTGCTAAGAACATAGGGATACACATATATTTTAAGATCATAGCTTTGTCTGGATATATTCTCAGGAGTGGGATGGGTGGATCATGTGTTAATTCTAGTTTTAGTTTTCTGAGTAACCTCTATGCTGTTTTCCATAGTGGTTCTACCAAGTTACATTTTCACCAACAGTGCAAGAGGATTCTCTTTTCTCCACATCCTCTCCAGAACTTGTTATTTGTAGACTTATTAATGATGGCCATTCTGACCAGTGTAAGGTGGTACCTCACTGTAGTTTTGATTTGTGTTTCTCTAATTATTACTGACATTGAGCATCTTTTCATGTGCCTATTGGCCATTTGTATGTCTTCATCTTCTTTAGAGAAATATCTGTTTAGGTTTTATGCCATTTTTCAGTTGGGTTGTTTGTATTTTTTGTTATTGAGTTACATGAGTTGTTTGTATCTTTTGAAATTAAGCCCTGGTGAGTTGAAGTGTTTGCAAATATTTTCTCCCATTCTGTAGGTTGTCTGTCTGTCCTTTCTTTCTTCTTTTCTTTCTTTCTCTCTTTCTCCCCTTCCTTCCTTCCTTCTCTTATAGTTTCCCTTGCTATGCAAAAGTTTCTAAGTTTTATTAGGTCCCATTTGCTACTTTTGCATTTTTCTCTATTGCCTTGGGAGACTGACTAAATAAAATATTTGTATGGTTTATGTCAGAGAACATTTTGCCTATGTTCTCTTCTAGGAGTTTAATGGTGTCATGTCTTATGTTTAAGTCTAATCCATTTATATCTTGTTGTGCAAGATGTGAGGGTGTGTTCTAATTTCACTGATTACATGCAGCTGTCCAACTTTCCCAGCACCACTTACTGAAAAGACTGTTTTCCCATTTTATGTTATTGCCATATTTGTCGAAGATCAGTTGGCCATAGGTATCTGGGTTTATTTCTGGGTTTTCTATTCTGTTCCCTTGATCTCCATGTCTGCTTTTGTATCTGATATGAATATTGGGGCACCTGCTTCTTTTCTGTTTGCATGAAATATCTTTTTCCATCCCTTCACTTTCAATCTGTATGTCCTTTGCCCTAAGGTGGGTTTCTTATAAGAAGCATATTGTAGACTCGTTTTTTTTTTTTTTTTTTCCAATCCTGTCTTCCATTTTATTTCTTTTGATTGGAGCATTCAGTCCGTTGACATTTAAGGTAATTATTGATACATATGTATTTATTGCCATTTTAAACCTTTCTTTCCAGCTGATTCTATGTTTCTTCCTTATTACTTTTTCTTTTTGTAGTTTGATTTTATTTTATGTTTCTTTTTTGTTTTTTTGCGAATCTATTTTATGTTTTGATAGTAATATATCTTTAAACATATTCTTAAAAAAAGAATCTAGATTTTCTTAGTCCCCACCTTTTATGATTTTGATGACCTTTTTAAAATCTTCATGTTTACCCTTTTGCTCTTCCTTGTGTTCACCATTGCTTATGTAAATAGGTTTTTTCTCCTTTTTGATCTGCATACTGGCTTAAGTGATTGATTTTGAGTTGTGATTTCTTCCTTCCTGTGTCTTCTTGCTTCTTTTCTCTTTAGAGGAGACCTTTCAATAGTTCTTTTAGATAGGTTTAGTACAGCTGTATACTTTTAGTTTTTGCTTGTTTGAAAATTATTTATTCCTATTTTAAATGATCATCTTGCTGGATAGAGTATTATAGTTTACAGATTTTTCCTTTTCATAACTTTGTTTTGTTTTTTTGTCTTTTTGCCTTTATGTAGAGCCGCATCCACGGCATATGGAGGTTCCCAGGCTAGGGGTCTAACAAGAGCTGTAGCTGCCGGACTTCGCCACAGTCACAGCAATGTGGGATCCGAGCCCCGTCTGTGACCTACACCACAGCTCACAGCAACGCCGGATCCTTAACCCACTGAGCAAGGCCAAGGATTGAACCCGCAACCTCATGGTTCTTAGTCGGATTCGTTAACCACTGAGCCACGAAGGGAACTCCTTTTTTTTGTTTGTTTGTTTTTTTCCTTTTCATAACTTTGAATATATGTTGCCACTCCTTTTAGTCTGTAGCATTTCTGTAAAGAAATCAGCTGATAAGTTTATGAGGTGTTCCCTTGTAATTAACTCTTTGTTTTTCTCTCACTGTCTTTAGAATCCTCTCTTTATCTTTAACTTTTGGATGGCCTCAGTATATCTTAATTCTCTCAATTTACACTGTGGCCAGTACAGAGAGAAACTAAATGCTTTTCCCAAAATTAACTGAATTAAGTTGTTTTATTTGGCAAATTCCAGTGGGGAGAATACCCCAGAAAGCTTCTAGCTGACAGTCCTGCCTAACACCAGAATACTTTCTTCAGCATTTCTGACTGATAACAAGGCTTTGCAGCTAATTATTGTCACCAGAAAGGTACATAGAGGACAATGAATTTAAGCTTCTCAGTTGGGAAATATCTATAAAAGAAATATTGGGAAAAAGATTTAACTTGGGTAAGAAGATTAATAGTCTGAGCTTAAAAATCATTAAGATGTGAGGGAGGAATGAGGTTCAAATGAACAAAGCCATGTCTAATGCCACGTTTTTTTGTATCAAAGACACATTAGGGTCTGTGGGACTGACATTGGATTTATAGACATTAGAGTGTCATGGATATTGGGAGCAGGAAGACCTGTCCCAGCAAATGAGGCCACAAAAAATTAAGTCTAAGATCTGATGACATTATAAGGATTGCACTAAAGAGGGGTCCCCAGTTCAGTAACTGACTTCCCTGCTTCTTCCTCAAATCCAGCTTGGATTCCTCAGCTGCAGTGGTCTCTGTGTCCCTGTTCTCCTTTCTCAATAGGCAGCCAAGCCCATCAGTTTCTTCTGCACTTGAGTTTGTATTTGGGCTTATGGTCCCTAGCATATAACGGGATATAATAGGTGCTCAAAGGCAAAGGCATCTGTATAATAGTAATAATGATGATACATTATTTTTGAAAAAAATCTCTTCATGACTGTAAACTGCCCTCTCTCCCTTTGAAAAATGCAGATCCTGATGTTCCTCCTTAGGTCACAGGGTGTCATCAGGAAGGGGCTGAAAGTATAGTGAGTACACTTAAAAGGTCTTTGGAAGTAGAAAGAGGCATCATGCTGTGGCAGCAAAGCATCAGTTTTTCTTGAGGTGAATTTGGTCCAAGCTTGGCTTTATTATATTCATTTTTTGATTTAATCATTTGTTCATCCACAAAGGTTTATTCCATGACTTAGCTTAGGAAACTCACTAGTCATCATTACTAATGTACCATATTTGCTGCCTACCACGAATCATGCTGTACAGAGTTTCCAAGGTGAGAAAATTTGATTGCAAGTCAAGGCATATAGAATTCTGATTTAGCACTTATATTTGAAATCAGTTTCCTGTATTCTTAGCACATAGTATGCAGGGAATTTCTCTTCTGTTTGTCTCTTCTGGGACATCTTGTTGTTTCTCAGTGTCTACAACTCTGGAATGCTATTGTTGTCTCTTTTTTTATGGTGCCTCCTGGAGCTACCCAGTAGGAATTTTTGCTTTGACAAAGAGTTTCTATTTTATCTTAGACCTTATAAAATATGCTTCCCAACTGTCAGTATTCTGTCCAGAGTATTTGTCAAATGTGGAAACAATCATTAGGAAATGCAATTTTATTTATGGACACTGTCCTAGACTTTGAGCATGTGATCCTAAGCAAGGATGGTCTAGTACCTGCCCTCTTAGAGTTTTAGGTCTAAAAGAGAAGACAAAATGTTATCAGAGAAATCGTAGGAAAGTGTGATGTGTTAAAATAGGAGTATAGAGGAACGTGCAAACATATAGCAGAGACCTAACTCAGTTTAGGATCCAGTGACATTTATATAAATATTTATGAGTGTATAGTTTTCAGCATTTCAAAGGCAGAGGTGGGGTTATGCAAAGAAGCAACTGGAAAGAGTACTCCACGTTGGCATTTTAAATCTGGCTCCTAAGTATAGAGTTTAATATCAGATGCTAAGGTTCAAATCATACCTCTGTTTGTGACCCTGGGCAAGTTGTATAACCTTTCAGTGCCTCATTTTCCACATTTGTAAATGTTAAAATACAATGCCCAGTCTTATAGCATTGTTGTGTTACTGATAGCTCACAGTGAAAGTTATGCAAATATTAGCAATTACCATGATTATTACTACTGTTATTCTTGATTTCTATGTAACTTCAAAAGAGGCAAATGAAGGCCCAAGTTCCTCATCCATAAAATGGGAATATGAATACCTTCATATAATAAATGATAAGTGCAAAATGTGTGCATTTTCTTGGCATCCTGTGGATATTCAGTAGGTATCACCTGGTATTCATAGCAATAGGTCAACCCTCAGGGAATGCTGTGGCCTTGGCCTTGGCCCTGGCTGCTGTTGACAGGCTATGTACATGTGCACATACTGACAGGTCTTTGTCCTCCAGGTTTGCCTGAGTTTACAAAGTTCATATACAGAGCAGGGCAGATGGACCACCCTCACCCATACATAAAGATGGGCCACCCTTCATAAGTTGTCCTTGCTTGGCAAGGGCCATATTATGGACCTTGGCACTACCTGATAACTGACTACATGCTTCCTTCATGAGTTGTTTAATGGTGGTGCTTCCATCCCCCCTGACTCTGGCTGATTTTCCTTGTGTCTTGTTCTGAGTATCACATTTGTTGGGCGAAAGGACAGCAACAAAGTGGAGGTGGACACAACCAGAAAGCTCTTGTGCCCATACCTGTCAAAGAAAGATGCAGTGACCTTTCAGTGGCTCCCCTTGGGTTCTCCTTGATGCAAATCTGGGAGGCAGAAGACCGGGCTGCTCTCTGCAAAAAGAATCCATCACCCAGCCATTTTCCCAGGTCCCATTAAAATGCTGACACCATTAATCTGCACTACTTTACTTCTCATTATGCAGAAATGTGCTCTTGATCAAAAGTCCCCTTGTGTAGCAGCCTGATTCATCACCAATAGCTGTGGGCCACACACCAGAAATTCATAATCAGCTGACATTATCCACCCAAATCATTCCCAGGATGTGAAAAGCTCAGAACATGTCCATCATTGGGAACCACACAGGATGCAACCTGCAGATAGTCCTGATAATTAATACAGCAGGTTTATTAACAGGTTGTAATTAAAGAATGATCTTCTTTCTCCCTTTTATGTATAGCTTACCCTTGAACAACACGGATTTGTACTACATGGGTCCACTTACACGTGGATTTTTTTCAATAAATACCTAAATGTAGTGTAAATGTATTTCTCTTTCTTATGATTTTTAATGATACCTTCTCTAGCTTACTTTATTGTAAGAATACAGTATATAATACATATAATATGCAAAATATGTGTTAATAAACTGGTTAGATAAGTCAACACTGTGTTGACTTATCTAAGCAGGCTGTTAGGGGTTAAGTTTCAGGGGAGTCAAAAGTTAATATGCAAATTTTTAGTTACCTGGCGGGGATGGGGGAGTTTCATGCCACTACCACCCACGTTGTTCAAGGGTTAACTCTATTTGGGTCATCTATGTGCAGAGAACTTGTCTACACTGACCCCACATGGGAACTAAATAGATTAGATTTTGGAAACAAAGGGCACCTAAGCTAAGGAGACAGAGACTCAGTGACACAAAGGTCCTAGCTCAGGGACCCAAAGCCACTTGTAAAAGACAGAGACGTTCCTACTACTCCAGGATTACATGCTTTTGAGTGCAGTTCCCTTTCTCCAACACCCACGTTTAGCAGGGATATGTGATCTTGGTCCAGTCACTTATATCCCATCCTCATTTTCTTATTCCATCTCTAACTGCCTCACGTAGGAGCAACCTGGGTTAAGTAAAAGACTGTGAGTGTATGAATGTGTTAAGACGATGTCTGTTCTCTGGACAATAACCCCTCATTTGACTATCAAGTTTGGGGTAAGAAATGGGGTCCTAAACAAGCTTGTTAATAAAATGAATAGCTACCTAATTCCCTAAGAGATGATCAGGTGCCACATACTGTGTTATGTGCTTTTCGCAAGCATCATAGCAATTATTTTTACAAACCACCCTAAACTCATAGGGTTGTTATGGAAACTTTAAAATGTGGGTGTGTGTATTTATATGTAATACACAAATTATATAATGTGTGTGTGTGTATATGTCATGTTTAAAATACAGAAAGCACTAAATAAGTAATATCCATTAGTATCATGTGGATCTTTGCTAAACATTCCATATATGGGGTGATTTTGTCTCGTTTTCAACATCTGACAAGAAAGTCACTGCTGCTTGGAGCCCTCTATCTCAGTTCCAGACACTTGTGGCCGTTGGGTCCATCTGCCATAACCTGGGCTAGAACCTGAATCTTCTCTGTTTCAAACCATTGTTTCTGCATTTGCCCTCTAGATAGAACAAATCTAGTTCTTTCTGTTAGGAGAAATGCCTGGAATAATTTAAAGAGGTTAATTCTGATCTTGTCAGGCATTCTTTTTTTCTGGTCTAAAAATGGTCATTTCTTTTGGTTGGATCTTATATGACTTGACCTAAACTTCACTTCCTAACTTATCTAAAACTGAGAATTTTCTTCATCTCTGTGCTTCATACTGAGGAACAGTGGTGAACCAGCCAAACAACTTGTCTGTCTAATCAAGCAAGAGAGGGAACAGGCAATAAACAGATACCCAGGTACTTTGCTCAAAGATTAAACAGGTGCTATTGTTTGGCCATATTTGCTTCAGTTTTCTTTTAAGAAATAAATAATGCAATATGACTTCGCCTCTCCCCCTCTTCCCAGAGGGAAAGCCAATATTTGGAAGTTGATATGTAGCTTTTTCATGCAAGAATTTATATGTGGATGCATGTAGATGTTTCCACAAATGATATGTAGGTATTGTTGCAAGCATTTAAAATCTAAATAAATTCTTCCATACTGTGCCTTACTGTCTGCATCTCATAGTTCTATATTGATTCCTTTGTGTTGATAGACACATTAATTCATTTTGGTTGTTGTATAGCAACCCACTGTGTGAATTAACTATAGTTTATTTATTCAATCCTATTATAAAGGTCACTTACCTGTAGGTTAAATAGGTTTATTCCAACTTTTTTGAAATTAAAGTGTTTTATATATGTATAATTTTAATTTAATGTACACACATATATACACATTCTCTTCTCCATGTATGTGTAGGCAAACAGAGTGTATATATGTATGAGTTTTATATAAATCTATAAGTGCAATGGCTGTGTCACAGAATACACACATCCACTGCATTACTTGGCATTAACAAATCATTATGCAAATTTATGAAATCACATACTTGATCTCCAAAGAAATCAATAAACTTAGAGATTATAAAAGACAGTCTTTTTTAAATTACTTAATGAATTTTATTATAATTATAGGTGTACAAAAATCATCACAACCAGATTTTATAGTATTTCCATCCCAAACCCTCAGTGCATCCCCCCACCCCCCAGATTGTCTCATTTGGAAATCATAGTTTTCCAAAGTCTGTGAGTCAGTATCTGTTCTGCCAAGAAGTTCATCGTGTCCTTTTTTTAGATTCCAAATGTAAACGGTAGCAGTTGATGTTGGTGTCTCATTGTCTGACTGGTTTCATTTTGCATGATAATTTCTAGGTCATTCCATGTTGCTATAAATGGTGTTATTTCATTTCTTTTAATGGCTGAGTAGTAATATTCCACTGTGTATATGTACCACATCTTCCCTATCCATTCCTCTGCTGATGGGCATTTAGGTTGTTTCCATGACTTGGCTATTGCATAGAGTGCTGCAATGAACACTGGAGTACATGTGTCTTTTTGAGTTATGGTTTCCTCTGGATAGATGCCCAGGAGTGGGACTGCTGGATCAAATGGTAATTCTATTTTTAGTTTTCTAAGGAATCTCCATACTGTTTTCCACAGTGATTGCATCAATTTGCATTCCCACCAACAGTGTAATAGGGTTCCTTTTTCTCCACATCCTTTCCAGCACTTATTGATTGTAGTCTTTTTGATGATGGCTGTGTAAGGTGGTACCTCATAGTGGTTTTGATTTGCATTTCTCTAATAATTAGCGATGTTGAACATCTTTTCATGTGTTTTGGGCCATAACACACAGTCTTTAATCATAATCCAATAAAGTTAGGAATAGTTACCAAAAATAAGCAAAATCAAAATTATTTGGAAAATTAAAAATAGTCTAATTGAAGTATAAATCTAGAAAACAATGAATAGGTAAATATTCACATACCAAAACCAATGGAGGTTAATAAAAAACTGTACTTGGAGGGAAATGTATAGCTACAAACTCAACTCAGATCTGGTGTTGCTGTGGCTGTGGCACAGGTCAGCAGCTACTGCTCCAATTTAACCCCTAGCCTGGGAATCTCCATACACTGCAAGTGCGGCCCCAAATAGACAAAAAAAAAAGTTTGGTTGAATCAGTAATATACCAAAGACTAACACCCTTGAGAAGCAGCAAATGTGGCAAACATTCGTTTCAATCCATAGGAAAGGAGTAGATTATTTCAAAATTATTTCAGTGTTGACGTAACCGGGTATCCATCTGGGAAAAAAAAATGTCCAAAAGCATAAACAAGAATATTAATATGCATTAAAGTCTTAAATATAAAAATAAAATCCTGCCTGAAAACCAAGAAATATTCATAGACCATATAGGGCTAAAGCACACTCTTGATCAAACCTGAAAACTGAGAAACTTTTAAAGAAAATATGGACATTAGCTCACATCAAAGTTGAAAGGAAATTTTATAACACAATATAGTATACACAAAGTTAATATGAAAATTGTAATTCCCAGATGTCTTTGCATCGCATATGACACTGGCTTTATATTATAATATTTAAAGTAACTTTATATATTGACAAAAGAAACTTCATAGGAAAAAACGGGCAAGACTATGAATAAAAAACACAAAGGAAAACAAATCAAAATGGCTCACAGACATTTAATTATGTCCAAACACAGAGGCATGTGAATTAAACTAATAGTGAAATTATAATTTGCACCTGTGATTGGTGATCTTTTTTGTTTAAATTTAAGATCAGCCATTATTGTCAGGGGCACAGGAAAATGGATACCCTCATATATTGCTCATGAAAATCAGAATTGTGAGCAACCTGGCAACATTCATGAAACCTACCAATACACATACTGCTAACGCTCAACTCAGCAATGCCAGTTCTGGGAATCTGTCCCAAAGAAATAGAGCCCCAATGTGGGAGGATAATTGCATAATGATACTTTTGAATACTATTTTATATTTACATATTTTTATAAATATAAAATTTAATATATTTGCAATAAAAATGAAGAGATATACATACATAAATATATACCTGTTAAAGTTATAGAATTGTTTTCAGAAATGCAATCACATACACATTTTTCTGCATTGTACTTTTCTAGTTCAATAGTACCTCATCGATATCTTGTCAAACCAAAAGTATGTCTCTAATGAATTCTAGTTAATTCTGCATATTATTTTTGACGTGATAATTTAGCCAAACATTCCCGCAGACTTGGGTGACTTCATTGGTAAATTCTATCAAATATTTAAAGAAGAATTACTACTAACCTTTATCAACTTTTTGAGTAGCTTCCCAACTAATTTTGTGAGTAGCTTCTCAACTGATACCAAAATCAGACAAAGACACCATAAGGAAGTTACATACCAGTATCTCTTGTGATTATAGATGCAGAAACCCTCAATAACATACAAGTAAACCAAACCTAGCAACAAATATAAAGTATTATACACTACAGCCAACTGGGATTTATCCAAAAAAAGCAAGTTTTATTTAATATCCCAAAAAATCAGTTAATGCAATACTCTTTATTAAGAGAATGAGAGAAAAAACACATGATCATCTCAAAAGATACAGAAAAAGCATTTCACAAAACTAATGCTCTTTCATGATAAAAAAAAAGTCAACAAACTAGGAATAGAAGATAATTTGCTAAACCTGATAAAGGATAGCTGTGAAAAACCTATAGCTAAAACTTAGCAGAGAAAAGCAGGGGGCTTTCTCCCCTAAGATGAGAAAGAACACAGAGATAACTGCCTTCATCATTTCTGTTCAGCTTTGTACCAGAGGTTCTAGGCAGGGCATTAAGATAAGCAAATGAAATTAAAAAATCCTGATTGGATATGAAAAGTCAAATTATATTTGAAGGTAACAGTATCTTGTACATAGAAAATTCTGAGGAATTCACTTAAAAATCTATTAAAAATAACAAATTTAGCAAAGTTGCAGGATGCAAAAGCCATATACAGAAGATTCATTGTATTTCTGTACACCAGGAATGAAATATCTCAAAATGAAATTAAGAAAATTCCAATTATAACATCAAAAAAATGAATACTTAGGACCAAATTTAGCAAAATAGTATGACTCGTACCCTAAATACTGCAAAATGTTATGACTATAAATAGAAAAAAAATCTAAATCTACAATCATCCCATGATTATGAATTGGAAATCTTAATATTTTGAGATGGCAGTACTCTTCAAATTGATCTACAAATTAAACACAATCTGTATCAAAACTTTTTCTTTTCTTTTAATGGCCACACATGTGGCATATGGCAGTTCCTAGGCTAGGGGTTGAACTGGAGCTGCAGCTGCCAGCCTACACCACAGCCACAGCAACACAGGATCAGAGCTGCATCTGTGACCTATGCTGCAGCCTGCAGCAATGCTGAATCCTTAATCCGCTAAGCAAGGCCAGGTATCAAGCCTGCATCCTCAGAGAGACAGCATCATGTTCTTAACCTGCTGAGCCACAATGGGAACTCCTGTATCAAAACTTTTTTAATAGGAATTGGCAAATTAATTCTAAACTAAATATGAAAATGCAAAGGACCCAGAAAAAACAGAATAATCTTAGGGGGAATAAAAAAACCAAATTGGATGACTCATACTTCCCATTTCAAAGCTTACTACGGAGCTATAGGAACCAAGACGTTGTGTTACTAGTATAAGGATATCCATCTGTTAAACAGAATTGAGAATCCAGAAATAAACCCTTACATTTGATTTTTAAAAGGGGTGTCAAAACAATGAAATACAGAAAGGATAGTCTTTTCAATCAGTAGTGCTGGAACAACTGGATATCTGCATGCAAAAAACTGAAGCTGGATCACTTCCTCACCATGAACAACATCAAAGTAGATCATAGACCTAAATGTAGAAGCTAAAAAAATTGGGCAAAGAGTCTGAATATGTATTTAACAAAAGAGGATACTCAGATGGTTAATAATCACATGAAAAGATGTTCAAAATCATTAGTCATTAGGGAAATGCAAATCAAAATCACAATAAGATACCACTTCATACCCGGTAGGATGGTTATAATAGAACAGATAATGCAAGTGTTGGCAAAGATGTGAAGAAATTGGAACTATTATACAGTGCCAGTGGGAGTGTAAAATAATGATGCAGCCACTTTAGAAAATAGTGTGGCCATCTCTTAAACTGTTAAACATAGCCACCATATGACCCAGAAATTCTACTACTCGGTAGATACATAAATACATATATCCAGACACAAATTTGTACACAAATGTTTATAGCAGCATTGTTCACAAAGCCAAACAATGGAAACAACTCAAATTTTCAACAGAAAATGTATGGATGAATAAAATGTGATATACTCATAGGGTAAAAATGAATGAAGTTCTGATACATGCTATAATATGGATAAACCTTGAAAACATTATGCCAAGTGTAGTCAAGGAAAGATCACACGTTGTATGATTTTATTTATATGAAATGTCCAGAATGGGTGAATACATAGAGACAGGAAGTAGATTAATGGTTGCCATGGATTTGGGGAGATAATGGAGAGAGACTGCTAAGGGTGTGGGGTTTTTTTGGGGGGTGATAAATATGTCCTGTAATTAAAACTATGGTAATGGTGGAGTTCACTGGTGGCTCAGCAGGTTGAGGATCCAGTATTGTCCCTGCTGTGACATGGGTCCAGTTCCTGGCTCAGGAACTTCTGAATGGCACAAGTTCAGGGGGAAAAAAAAAAAAAAGACTATAGTGATGGTTGCACAATTCTGTACTAAAAGGTATTGAATTGTGCACTTTAAATGGGTGAACACTAAGGTATGTAAATCTATATCTAAATAAAGCATTTCTTTTTTTTGGTCTTTTTAGGGCTGCACCCGTGGCATGTGGAGGTTCCCAGGCTAGGGCTCGAATCAGAGCTGTAGCTGCTGGCCTGTACCACAGCTACAGTGACATGGGATCTGAGCCACATAGGCGACCTACACCACAGTTCATGGCATTGCCAAATCTTTAACCCACTGAGCAAGGCCAGGGATCGGATCAAACCTGTGTCCCCATGGATGCTAATCAGTTTCGTTTCCACTGAGCCATGATGGGAACTCCTAAATAATGCATTTTTAAATTAAAAAAAGGAATAATGGATTGAAAGTCCAAAGGTGAATAAGTCTGTCCCACATCTGGGGCCTGATATTATGAAAATGTCTCTTTTTACCTATGAGACTCTAGACTCTTTCCCTGTTCCAGTGTTCATTTTTAAATGAAATAAAGAATTAAGCCTTTTTTTCTTCCACGGAAATTTGTATTACAAGTAAATCACCATTCTGCTCTTGAATATAGGTAACTATCTCATTATAAAGGGTACATCTACCCCCAAACTAGTAGCTAGAAACAGCTGAAAGGCTTGTTTTGAAAATTTAGAAATAAGTGAATCAGTATAAAGATATATTTATAGCATCAACAGCCTTGATGTCAAATGAGAAAATTAATTGTAAAGTGACTTGACAGGGCCGAATCATGAAATAATTTAAAAACTATATATGTGTGTATCTGTATGTATTCAT
>PVHT020000180.1:12640395-12685664 GCA_004024745.2 Catagonus wagneri
ATCTACCCCCAAACTAGTAGCTAGAAACAGCTGAAAGGCTTGTTTTGAAAATTTAGAAATAAGTGAATCAGTATAAAGATATATTTATAGCATCAACAGCCTTGATGTCAAATGAGAAAATTAATTGTAAAGTGACTTGACAGGGCCGAATCATGAAATAATTTAAAAACTATATATGTGTGTATCTGTATGTATTCATTGACTATACATATTCAGTATTAATTTCTTCATGTATCAAACTGCAGTTCTTATTTTGGAATGTTAACTCAGTGACTTCCTTCATCAAGCTCAACTTTGTATTTTTTTTTTCATTATTTCTCCTTTGGGAACAAATCGTTGACTCCAACTTAATGCATATATAGACCTTTTTCTACAAGTGTTCTAGGAAGTTAACTAATAATCAAGTATGACTCATACTGGAAAAGAAAAAAAGGCATGTATTAGGGCTGATTCACAAGCAAGATCTTTCTGGATCTTTGATGCTGATCGACATGTAGTCCCCTGGAGTCTTTGCAGCCACAGCAAAACTCATGGTTTTCTCCTTCTGACCTCTTTAAATGAGCCCAACGGGCCAGCTCAGGCCAGATCCCAGATACACTGGGATCTCATAAAAGGTCCCTATAGTGTCTTGCTTTTAGACTTTCTCCACACCATCTCCTATCAGCATGATCTTCTTCCCCTGTTTGTCTAAGTTAAATGCCCTCTTCCAGTTCCATGCCTTGGTCTCTTGAGTTAATATTTTGATATGGACTCCAGACCCCCTGCTTTTCTACTGTTGTCTGTTATGCCTGGAAATTGTCCATCCCAGAACTCACACCCTTCTCACTGGAGTGGAGGTGATAAGAGTAATTATTATTAGACAAAACAACAACAACAACAACAAAAAACCGGAGTTCCCATCATGGCTCAGTGGTTAATGAATCTGACTAAGAACCATGAGGTTGTGGTTTCGATCCCTGGCCTCCCTCAGTGGGTTAAGGATTAGGCATTGCCGTGAGCTGTGGTGTAGGTCGCAGACGCAGCTCGGATCTGGCGTTGCTGTGGCTGTGGCATAGGCCAGCGGCTATAGCTCTGATTAGACCCCTAGCCTGGGAACCTCCATATGCCGCGAGTGTGGCCCTAAAAAGCAAAAAAAAAAAAAAAAAGTTTTTATCATTAAGCACAAAGTACAAATTGAGACTGACAGAGGTGCTTTACATAGATTACCTTTCCATCTTCATGTGCATTCCCTCGGGATTTCAGTGGAAATGTTTTAAATGTCATAGGACCTTGTATGCAATTACTCAACTCATATGGGCAGAATTCAGGTCCTTTACTCTTGTACCAGTGTTGCTCTCAGCCTGGAGAGAGATGGCCTGTAAGATCACATGAAGTTGTCGAGCCCCAGCTAGACTAACTGAATTAGATTGAGTGAATGGGAGGGTGGTACCCAGAATTGTAATAACTTCACAATATCCATTGGTGATTCTGATACACACAGATTTTAAAACCACTGCATACTTCTTCCTTGAGCCTTAAGTACAGCATTTCAGAAGCTGCTAAAAAGATTCAAATGTCCTACTGGTCAAAATGCACGTCCCCTGCATCATTTCCACAGTGGGTGGGGAAAGATGTTCTTATACTTCTCCCACCCATATTTATTATATTGTTCATGATACATTATGTACCAGAAAATCCAAAAGAAAAAAAAAACTTAACAAATTATTCAGTGTGTCTGCAGTACCGCTTGACTAAGATGAGCTCAAAAATCTGATTTTTACTAGTCATTACTCGACCATACCTAGAGGACCCTCACTCCCCAGCAACTCAAATAGCTAAGACACAGGCTTGTTCCAGATCCACTAAACCCTCTTGCTAATGAACTGAAATTGGGTTTTCCAGTTACAGTCCTTCTGCTCCTAATTACGCACAGAGATGCACAGGCATAGAGAGATGCTGATAGTCCTCATACTCTTGAGAACAAGGCCCCTCAAAATGGAAAAGGGTTGTTTGTTTTGTGATTGTTGAGTTGTGTGAGTTTTTATATATTTTGGATATTAACCGCTTATTGGATATATTATTTGCAAATATCTCCTCTGATTCAGCAGATTGTTCTTTTCATTTTTTGATGGTTTCCTTTGCTGTGCAGAAGCTTCTTTACTTAATGTAGTCCCATTTCTTTCTTTTTGCTTTTGTTGCTTTTGCGTGAGGAGACATATCCAGAAAGGTATTGCTAAAACGAATGTCCAAAAACATATTGCCTGTGTTTTCTTCTAGTTTTATGGTTTCAGGTCTTACATTTAAGTCTTTAGTGCATTTTAAGTTGATATTGGTGTGGTGTGAAATAGTGGTCTAGTTTCATTCTTTTGCCTGTGGTGGTGATAGTTGGAAACTAAATTTTTGGTGGTGAACACATGTATACAGAAGGTGAAATATGATATTGTACACATAAAATATGATATTGTACACATGAAACTTATAAAATGTTATAAACCACTGTTACCTCAGTTAAAAAGTAATTTAAAAAAAGAAAATTCAAAGGCAATATGTGTATAAGAAAACAAATAGGAAAGGAGGAAAGTTTTATTGGATGCTAGGTACAAAGAGCTTGTTAGGACTTAGCTCATTAGCTGTATGTCCTGGCCCCAGACGTAATTTTCAGCACCCCCAGCACAAAGCCTTGTTAATGATAAGTTGCTACATAAAGATTTACCAGGGAGTTCCCGTCGTGGCTCAGTGGGCTAAGAACACAATGTAGTGTTTGTGAGGATGTGGGTTTTATCCCTGGCCTCTCTCAGTGGGTTAAGGATCTGGCGTTGCCATGAGCTGTAGTTTAGGTCACAGATACAGCTCAGCTCTCAGGTTCCTGTGGCTGTGGTGTAGGCCTGAGCTGCAGCTCTGATTCAGCCCCTAGCCTGGGAACTTCCATATGCTACAGGTACAGCCCTAAAAACAAACAAACAAACAAACAAACAAAAAAATTTGCTGCCTGAATGCATGAAGATACTCAGCGGTCTTGTGTGAATATCACAGTAGAAGAGACCTTCGAAAGACTTGACTCAAGCACCCTCATCTTTCATAGTTGAGAAAACAACATCATTGGACGGAACTCACCTCCTTTCCTTAAAAGGATGAGGTCACTCCATCTCTTTCTCCATATTTCAGAAGACTTGAGTGAAGATATGTTGTCCCATCCAAGTTAAGGGCATATGTCTCTGACTTTTTATAAACTTCTCAGTTATAATATTGTTTCCCGAATTACTGTGACTTCAGGCAGAGCTCTTTTCCCACCTAGTCTTTTTTAGTATTGATAACGACCATGTGCCTGAGAAGGAAAAACACAAAAGCATGCTTACTTACTGAGAGAACAAAAGCCACGGGAAAGAAAGAGAAAGGAGATGGTATTCTCAGAAAGACAAATAGAAAGAAGAGAAAGGTGCAGAAGGTAATTTCAAGAAAGAAAGAAAAAAACACACTGAGCTAAAAGTGTGAAGCCTTAGAACACCCCCTCTCAGGGCAAAGTTTCATTCTCACTGATATGACAAACATTTTCCCAACAGAAGAAGTTTAACACATTATATAAATACCCCAATACGCATAGGCAGTGGTAGTAATAATTAGTTTTCTCCCCTTTCATCTCCGTTGTTTCTGCCCACACATATTTCCTATTTCGAGCTTTGGTGTAACAAATGCATCTTTCAAACTGGAAGCCCACGCCTTGTTTGCACAAACACAGGTCTCTTTATCGCCACGTGCAGTCCCTCCAGCTCTCAGAACTGAACAATGAGGCATTTTCTCCTCTCCCTGGCTCCAGAGCTCTGACAGAATTCATTTAATTTCCATGTAAAATGTAATCTGCAGATAATAATAGGTCACTCACAGCAATATCATTCCACCCGCCCAGATCACCCGTTGTTGTGCTAATTGTGGGATAATGTAATTGACAGCTAAGGCACACAGATGGAATTAGATGGGGCATTTTGTTTCTGTGATGCTATGAAGAAGGACAAGAGAGAGTATTGGCAAATGCTGGACATTGTCCCCCTTTTCCCAAATGACTGAAGAAACAAAGGGAAGTCTCCTTGCAGACAGTGCATCTTTGATATTCTTGGCATCACCTGTAAAATCTGCAGGCTTTGGGAGTTTCACAAGGCATGGCTGGACCACTTCAGGGCCCTGGCTTACCTGATGGTGTAACTTCATGAGAAGCTGAGAGGAGCCAAAGGATTGCACGGGCAGGTGATAATCATCCATTCATCCGTCACTCTTGCTTTGAAATATTTTTAAAATATTGATCATCTCTTAGATTCTTCCCTCTAAGCCCCAAAAAGGAGCAGAGGCCCTTTCTGTGCAGATTGACTTCCTTCAGTGTAGAAGCCTACACTCGCCCGTGCATGCTCACATTTTCTTCTATTTCTTTTTTTATTGAAGTATAATTGACATGTAATTCTCTTTTGTTTTTGAGTTGGCAAAGTCAGGAACAATCACAGAATCGTGAAAGGTGGGTCCAAAGACGATGAAGATCAATACACTCATTTATTTCATGATTTTTTCCTTCTAACAAAGCTCATTCACAGCCACTGTAAATGACATGAAAGGGTGAAGAACACAGAAACAAGCCGACCCTCTAGAGAATCCCTAAGTGCAGACAATAAGGCGAAAGAAATGATTCTCCTCAGAAGGGGTGGGAGGACGTGTTTACACTGAACTTTAGAAATTGATACCTGAAAAGTGCGTGTCCGTGGGTCACCTCTTGGCCGTCTGCATCTCTTATGGGCTCTGTCCAGCCCACACATGCTGCCCGCTGGATGATGCCGAGGCTGCTGGCACAGGCAGGGCCTCCGAGCTCCTCTCCTGCCAAGGCAGAGACCTGCTGGGTCGGCTCAGTGCCTGGCCAGCTCCAGGGCTTGAGGCCAGATTGTCAGGCTCTGAAGAGCGAGAGAGCTGGCCCATCCTCGGCTCCAGCACTATGGTTTGGTTTAAGTATATGAAGATGGAAATAAACCCACAACCTGGGGAAAGTGAGAGAACAGTGGAGAAGTTCAGAGATGCTGGGAGAGTGAGCCCCAGGGAGAAAGACAACCAGCCAGAGAGCAGAAGGAGCTGAGGAAGGCAGGCGGGAGGGAGAGAAGCAGTGAGGGGCCGGGAGAGAAGGGCCAGACAGAAGGAAGGGCTCAGAGGGAGGGGCATGCGAGTAAAAGAGAGCAAGACAGAAGCAAAGGAGAAACCGGCACGAGGGCTAGGGCTCCAAGGAGACAGGGTGTGAAACAGACTGCGGGCCGGGGATGTGTGCGGGTGAGAGTGTGATGTGTGTGAGAGTGTGTGGGGGAAGGGTCGCTGGACAAGCACAGGATTTGAACGCTTTCTCTGACTTATGCAATGGCCTCTGCCGCATCTACCCCCTGAAATTTCAGACACCTCTGTAAGCTTCAAAAATGCTCTTTTCTCTTCATTCTTCCTCTCTTCCTTAGAAAGCATCCGTTCTTCCCTGATTCCATTCATTTGATCGCCTGCTCGGTGACTGTGGTTTGTAGCTCCGCGCACTGAGGTGAAGCAGGTGTCATTCTGAAGGGCTGTCCTGCGGGCCAGGAAGCGGTGCGAGGGGGACGAGCTGGGGCCCATCACAGGGGTCAGCCTCAGCTCCCACGGGGCACTGAGCACTAAGTCGCTTTCAGCTCTAAGGTCACGGGTACAGAAAGGGAGACCTGGGGTCAGTCATGAGCAGTCAGATGGGTTAGGCTTTAGTTATGTCCATGGACATAACTCAGTTACGTCTCTAACTCAGAATCTGTTCCCAGGAGGGTAGCCTGTGGTCCACGAACATAGTCTTAGCAGCAGCGGGATGGAGGGACACTGGTTCCTGGGCACAAAGACCAGGACAGAATTCTAGAAGCCAATACAGGAGGGGCGGGCAATGGTGGCGAATTGAAAGTTCTGTGTCTGGGCAAAGCAGCCTGGACGTACTGGCCTCTGAGAATGAAGGGGAACGGAGGAGATCCACGATGCAACAATGGGGCTCCCCGGCAGACATGGCAGGGCTTCTCCACCCCAGGTCACTGTGGGTGACTCGATTCAAAGTCTCACAGGGTACATGAAGGAAAGCAGCCGCAGCCTCTGATCTGTGAAAGATGCCTCAAACCCTGAACAATGGTGGGCCCATTTGTGAGGAAAGCAGAGAAGTCCTGCGTGGTCCCTGCCCTATACAGAGGAGACAAAGGTGCACACACACTTACCTACCTACCTGAGTAAGGAATAATTAACTTTCCATCCTTGCTACTCAGAGTGTGATCCATGGCCCATCAGCATCACCTCGATGCTTGTTAGAAGCTCAAACTCTCAGGCCCCATCACAGACATACTGATGAGGATTTGTGCTTTAGCAGGAACAGGTGACAGTCTGAGAAGCAGTCCTCCACATGGCAGAGGATCATCAAAGCTCAACTCATTCATGTAACAACTTCATGAGTTGAGCATTACCTTGTCTTGCATGTAAGGACAATGAAGTTGGATAGATTCTGAGATTCTGTTTTGTGACAAAAGCTGGTCTTAAACTCCAATGTAATGACTTAGTATTAAATTTGTTAAGCCAAGACCACCACTTATTCAGGGCTACTATGTGTTAAGCCCAGAGCTGAGTACTTGATTATATCCATTATCAACCTGGATACTACAGCAACCAGATAAGATGTATTTTCCCCAGTTCACAGAGAAAGAAACAGTAGGCGCAGAGAGGTCAATATTTTTTTCCAAAGCCACACAGCTGGCAGGAGACAGAGCTGGGATTCATATATTCACTGTCTCACCCCTGAGCCTAGGCTTTATTTTTGATTCTGCTCTATTGTGGTTGGACCACTATAACATTGGTTCATTTTCTAAAGATGGAAAATCTGTTCTAGTCTCAACTGCCATTCTGTCCCCCTCTCTGGTCACAGTCAGCCCACAGGAGCCAAGCCTGTGGCAGCAGGTGAGACCACTGAAGCCACATGATATGAGGGCTGGGAGCAGACATATGTGGGGTGTGCTGGTTGGTAGCACTGGGCATATGGACTCCAGACCGGCCCAGTGTTTGGAACCCAACTGCGGGGTCAGCACTAGACATGTGTGTTCTTTATGTCTGAGCCACACTGTAACCGCATTCCCAGGACCACAGGCTGGACCCCTGGAGCTGCTATCCTGAGAAGAGTTCAAGCAAATCAGGTTCCGAGAGTGTCTCCAGGTTTCCTGGTAGCAGAATGTCTGGGGCACAGTCTGTTCAACTGTTTCTCTAATTGTAACAAGATGTTTTTCGACTCTCGCCCCCCACTCTGCTCAGTGTTCTCCCGGTACAAACTCCAGGTGGCATTTCCTGTCCTCTTAAGCTCTTGCCTTAGATGCAGGCAGCTGAGAATCCCTGCCTTTCTCTGCTGATCTGCAAAGAGCTGACAAAAGGAGTGCAGGTGGACCTGCTCGGGACTTTGTTATGCAAGTTACAACCTCCCTGAGCCCCTGTGTGAATGCATTTGCCTGTAGGAGGGAGCTCCCCAAAATGCAAACCACATGTGCCTAGATCCAGCGAGCTTGCTGACTGATGCGGTTAAATAGTGACTAGCAGAGCCCCCAGATCCGGTCCAGTCAGGTGACTCTGAAAATGTCCGTGGATCATACCCTCTCCCTCAGGGACTCAGAAGTCTCTGAGTCTCAATTTTCTTTTCTGAACTCGGAGTCATTCCTCTCTTGGGTTCAGCTTGCCCTCCGGCAGGCTGGAGGACCTCCAGCTCTGCTCAGGTCCTGCTGCTGAGTGGAGCAAGTTCCTAATAAGGCAGGTGTTAATCCAGGCAGAAACTATCCTCACTGACTGTTGGTGAAGGGGAATGACTTGGCAGCGTGAGCTGGGAAGGGAGGCAGTTGTCCGCCTGAGGGGCTGGTGACAGGGGTTCAAAGTCCTTGTGCCCCAGACGCGTCTAATTCAGGAAGCCAGAGGGCGCCACTTCTGGACAACAACCCATCCTGTGGCTGAGGTTTGGGGTCACCTAACAGGTACAGAAATATTTAAGGCAAGTGCTGCCTGTTTGGCTGCACTCGCTGTAAAAGTGCGAGGAGAGAGGCTTGGTGATTGCGGGAAGGTACCCTGGGAATGAAAACACAGCTTTCAGCTCCACAAATGCTTTTGAGATTAGCGGAGCCTCTTGGTGGCTGTGACTTTAAGTGGATATTGTTCCCTTGAGACAAATCAACCACAAATTTGCGGGAGCTCAGGGGCATAAGGAAGGAAATTGTTCCAGCAGGGAGGCTTTTAGCAAAGAGACTGGGGTAGAGTCAGAAGTGGAGAAAGGCACTGATGAGTCAGTGGGACAGGCTGCTGGGAGCCCTAGAGGTCAGAGAGAGGGCTGAGGAGACTGGCGCCAAGCTAAAGTCACCCCCTTCCCAAGGTGAGGGCCTCTCAGTACACTAGGTCAAAAAGAACAAGCATGGAGTTTCAAATTTAGAGTCCTGGCTGGGAGAACCAGCATTGTCCCAGTTTCTCCCTTAACCAGTCTCACACCTGAGGGGTAAACATTGTTTTGGTTTTTAGTTTTCCTAGCTAAATTTTTTACATACGACAGATTTTTTTTTTTTTTTTGGAAAGAGTGCAGATGATTGAATTGTGCAAATGTATTACTCATGCAACCAACATCCCAATTAAAATGCAGAACCTTCCCATCACTCCTAAATGGTTCCACTGCCCACTTCCCTTGCAGGGGCAAACATTGTTTTGATTTCTATCGTCACAAGGTGAGTTTTGCTTGTTCTAGAGCTTCATATAAGTGCGATCATACAGTCTGTATTATTATATGTCTGGCTTCTTTCACCCAAAAGGATGCATTTAAGATTTGTCTATGCTGGTATGTGCAATAAAAGTTGGTTCCATTATATTGCTGAGTAGTAGTTCACTATAAGAACATACAAGAGTTTGTTTATTCCGTTACCTGTAGATAGATATTGGTGTCAACAACAACTTCGGCCATTGCAAATAAAAGCTATGAATATTCTTATACATTTTTTTGTGGAAATGATACATTCACTTCACTTGGATAAATATCTAAGAATGGGGTTTCTGAATCATACGGAAGCTGTAGTTTTAGGTCTTTGAGTATCTACTGAATTATTTCTAAATATAATGGAATCATTTTACATTCCTATCAAGGCTATCTAGGATGTTCTGCGTTCTCACCAACCCTTGGTATTGTCAGTCTTTTTAATTTGAGCCATTCTGATGTCTGTGAAGTGGTATCTTATGGTGGTTTTGATTTGCACTCCCTAATGATTAACTGTGTGATATATCTTACAATTATTGGCTAGGCACATATCTTATTTTGCAAATCATTTGTTCATTTTCTTAGGGGGTTACTGTTTTATTAATGCACTGTACAGTTTCTTTGTGTATTCTGGGTAAAGGTCCTTTGCAAATACGTTTTCCAGTCTGATTTTTTGATGTTTTTTTTTCCCTAAGTGCAGAAGGTTTTGATTTTACTAAAGTTCATTTTTTTTCCTTTTATGATTAGTGCTGTCTGAGTCCTATCTAAAAAAGTTTCATCTACTTGAAGGAATGAAGATTTTTTTTATATTTCTCCTGAAAATTAACTAGTTGTAGTTTTTATGCTCTGATGAGCTGTATGATCCATTTCATATTAACTTTTGTGAATGATACAAAGTAAGGATTGCTCCCTTTTTCCATGCAGACATCTAGTTGATCCAATACTGTTGATGTTTTTGTTTAAGTATTGTTAGAAACACCTTTGAATATTATTTCCTGATAACTTTCCTTTCCCCGTTGAACTTCCTTGACACCTATAGATATAATTTTATTTATAAACTCTCCATTTTGTTCCAGTTGATGAGTGTATCCTCACAGTAAAACCTTACAATGCTCATTACTGAGAGTTTTAAGTCTTAAAAAGCAGGCACTGTGGGAGTTCCCATTGTGGCTCAGCACAAATGAATTCCACTAGTGTCCATAAGGATGTGGGTTCTATCCCTGGCCTAACTCAGTGGGTCAGGGGTCCGACATAGGTTGCAGACCTGGCTCGGATCTCAGGTTGTTGTGGCTGTGGTGTAGTCTGGCAGCTGCAGCTCCAATTTGAACCCTGGCCTGGGAACTTCTATATGCCATTGTGCAGCACTTAAGAAAAACAAACAAACAAACAAACAAAACGCAGGCACTGTAAGTCGAGACAGTTTTGGCTATTCTAGCCCCTTTGCACTTTCATGTAAATTTTAGAATCCACCGATCAGTTAGTACCGATAAGCTTGCTGGAATTATTTTTTTGGAGGGGAGCCTTCCAGCATCTATTTATTTTTTATATATTAAAGGATAGTTGATTTACATTGTTATACCAATTTCTGCTCTATGCTTTGCTGGAATTTTAATTAGGAAGACATTAATTTTATAGAACTATATGGGGGGAAATGACACTGTCAGTATTGAATTTTCCAGTCCATGAACATGTTACATCACTGAAGCCTTTATTTAGGCCTTTGAAATTTTTTTCTCAACAGTGCTACGTAGTTTTCCAATATAAAGGCCTGGCTTATATATATATATTTTTTTTAAGTATATATTCTCAAATATTTTGTTAGTGTTTGTTAGTGTTGTAGATTGTATTACTTTTTATTTCATTTTCTTATAACTATATTAGTTATTGATTGCTATATAATACTCCACCTGACAATTTAGTGGCTCCAAAGAACAGTTTCATAGTTTCTATTGGTCAGGAATTTGGAGCCAGTCAGATCCAGTGTTTCAACTCAGGGTCTCTCCTGAGGTTTCAGTAAAAAGTGGAGTAGAGCTATAGTCATCGGAAGGCTTGAGTAGAACTAGATGATCCCATCACAGATTGGCTCACTCACATGGCTGCAATTCGATGCTCATCACTTTCCTTATGGGATCCTCCCCATAGGGTTGCTTGACTGTCTTCACATCATGGAAGTGACCCAAAAGGCCAAGGCAAAAGCTGCAATGCCTTTTGCTACCGAGTCTAAGGAATCACACATAGTTACTTATGCCTGATTCTGTTGGTCACTTAAGGCAGCCCTGGTTCAATATCTGTGGGGACTAGAAGGGGAATGAATAGGAGGCAAGGGTCACCGGAGACCATTTTGCAGACTAGATACCAATCCACCTATAGAAATAGAACTGATTTCTCTATCTTGATTGTATTCTGTGACCTTGCTAAGTTGACACTAACTTTAGTAGATTTTTTTAGATGCCTTAGGATTTTCCACATAAGCAATCACATCTGTGAGTAAATATATTCTAATCCACGCCTTCTGTTTTTCCTACTGTAGCACACTGACTCAAATATGTGGTGCAGTGTTGAATAGAAACAGTAAAAACAGAAATCCCTGTCTTGTCCCCAGTCTCAGGTAGAACACATCCAGTATTTTACCTGAAGTACAGTGTGGGTTATAGGTTTACCATGGGTGTTCTTTTTTAGCTCGAAAAAGTTTCTATTCCTAGATTGCTAAGAGGTCTTTTTTGTCTTTCCACGAACACTCATGGGAACTGAATTTTGTCAAATGCATTTTCTGCATCTATTAAGGCAATCCTATTATTTTTCTTCTTTATTTTGCTAATGTGGTAAATTACACTGGTTTAGCATTTCCAAATCAATCAATCTTGCATATCTGGAATAAATCCCACTGATACATTACTTCTTTTATATATTTCTGGATTAATTTTTCTAGCATACTTTTAAGGACTTTTGCATTTATAATCATGAGGCTTATTGGACTATAATTTTAGTTACTAGTAATATATGTGCTTGTCAGGTTTTGGTATTAGAATAACGTTGACCTTATGAAACAAATCAGATGTGTTCCCTAATTTCTATTAGAGTTTGTGTGAGATTAACACTATTTCTTCCTAAAACATAGAATTTACAGTAGTGTATGTATGGGTCTGAAGTTTTCTTTTCAGTAATTTTTTTTGTCCTAATTTGATTTGGGAGGGGGCATATCGGCAGCATATGGAAGTTCCTAGGCTAGGGTTCTAATCAGGGCTTTAGCTGCCAGCCGACACCACAGCCACAGCAACGTAGGACCCAGATTGCGTCTGCAACCTACACCGCAGCTCACAGCATTGTCGGATCCTTAACCCACTGAGCAAGGCCAGGGATCCAACCCACATCCTCATGGATCCTAGTCAGGTTCATTACAGCTGAGCCACAGTACAAACTCCAGATTTGATATCTTTAAAAGATATTTTACTCTTCAAAATTTTTCTTTTGTTTTAATGTTTTTTTCACTTCAAAGAAATTTGCCATTTTGGTTCAGTTGACTTATACATTGAAGACAGTTGTTGATTTTATAATATATGTGGTATTTGTAGTTATATTTATCCTCTGTCGTTCTGATACTAGCATAAAATTGTCAGTTATGTAATATTTATAGGGTATCTAATTGTGTAGAAAAGAGTTAACACAGCAAGTATGACTGCCCTCATTGGAAAGGACTGCTTGCAGTACTTGGCCCTTGGCTGGCATCTAGAAACTTGGATTTCAGAGGAGTCCTCGCTCTCCCAACTGATAGGAACAGCCGTACCTAAACTGTGTAAACAATATGGTGTATGCTAAATATGTGCTAGACAGAGGCTGCATGCCTGACAGGATCCCCAGAATCCCAGGACACTGAATCTCTAATAAGCTTATTACATGTTTCACATACGTCGTCATAAGTCATTGTGGGGAAACTACGCATGTCTTGTGTGACTTCACTGAGAGCAGATTCTTGAAAGCTTGCACCTGGTTTCCTCTGGACTTCACCCCATGAACCTTTTCCCTTTGTAGATTTTGTTTGTATCCTTTTGCTATTTAAAAAAAAAAATCTTAGCATGATTAAGTCTATGTGCTGAATCTTAGGAGTCCTCCTGGCAAAGCTGGGTAGTGTGGGGACCACCAATACAGTAGTTATTTCTCCTCTATTATACCGATAATAGTTGTTTATACTTTCTCTTTTTTCCTTAACTGGTCTAGGAATCCTTTTAGAGAACAACTTTGACCTTGGGGACTTTCTCTATAGATCAACATCGGTCACAGTTACTCTGTTTTCTCTGTCCTGATTTCTGATCTTATCTTCATTATTTCCTGATTTTTACTGTGATGAATGCATGCCTAATTTCCTTTATATGGTGGAAGCTTAGATCACTGATTTTTTAAGCCTATCTCCTTTTCAAATATAAGCAGTTAAATCTTAGACATTCATTTCTAAGTATTTCTTTAGTTCCTGTCCACAAATTTTGGTATGTTGTGTTTTCATTACCATTTATTTCAAAATATTTTTAACCCCACCTTGTGATTTCCACTAATTTCCAAATATTTTAGGCTTTTCCAGATATCTTACTGTTAGTGATTTCACATGGTACTCTACCCTTGGGAAAGAATATACTCTAGCCAGTGGATGATTACTGAGTCTTCTTTTAACGGCTAGCATATATGGTCTGTCTATATGAATGCTCCATATGCACTCGAAAAGAAGATGCATTCTGCAATTGCTATGTATATGTTTTACAAAACATCAGTATGTTCAGATTTGTTTCAAATAATACTGCTGTTTATCAATAGTCTACTTTGCTTGATATGCAGTATGAGCTTCCTCATTTTATATAGGTCATTAAGGTCCTGTTCATCATTTTTCTGTCTTTTTGCTTTCAACTCACCCATGTGTTTATACTTGAAGTGCATCTCTTAAAAACAACACATACTTGATTCGTCCTTTACGTCCAGTGTGACACTCCCTACCTTCAAATTGGAATGTGTAGTTTATTTGTATTTGATGTAAATACTAGTATAGTTTGGATTAATTATACCAGCCTGCTATTTATTGGTTATTTATACTCTCGGTTCTTGGTTCTTTTATTCCTCCTTTGCTGTCTTCTTTAGGGTTAGCAAATTTTAACCGATCTCATTTATTGGCTTTTTAATTTTTATTTAGTCCCTTTTTTTTTTAGTGTCACTCTAATGATAACAATATGCATCGTTAGCGTATCTAAACCTAATTTGAATTAACTTTGTATCACTTCACATATAATGTCAGAGCCTAAAATAATATGTTCCTACCCTGTCTGAGTGCTGTCATCGCCTGTTTTACCACTACTTTGTTATCAGCCTTAACTTTGCTATTATTTTTGCTCTAAACAGTTCATTACATAGTATAACACTTGAGAAAAGAAAATACAGCTTTTCATATTTACTATTCGTAGTGCTCTTTCTTCCTTCCTTTAGATTTAATTGTTCGATTAGTATTGTTCACATGCTGCCTGAAAAACTTCCTATAGCATTAATTGCAGTGTGAATCTGGATTTGTTTTCTCAGCTTTCATTTACCTGGAAAAAAAAAAGTATTTTTACCTTTTTTTTTTTTCCTGCACCCATGACATGTGGAAGTTCCAGGGCCAGAGATCAAACCCACGCCACGGCAGAGACCCAGTGACAATACCAGATCCTTAACCTGCTGCACCCCATGGGAACGCCTTACCTTTGTTTTTTAAAAAAGGTATTTTCTTCCATGGTGGAGCAATCTATGTAATAGTCCCTCCCCACAGTCACCCCCGACACTTTGAGATGCCATTCCTTCATCTTCTGGCATCCACGCTTTTACTGTCTTTCTTTTTAAATAATAAATCTGCTGCCATTCTTCTCTGAGTTCTCTGGATACATTTCTCTACCTTCCATTCCCCCAATCTTGTAAAGTTTTTCTCTTACCTTGTTTGACAGCAGTTTAACTATCATGTGCTCAGGTGTGATTTCCTTTGTATTTGTTCTGCCTGGGGTTTTCTGGGCTTATTGCATCTGTGAGATGATGATTTTGCTCAAACTTTGAAAAAGTTTGGACAACGGTTCTTGAAATACACACTTTTTTTTTTTCTAATTCTCACTTCCCTCTCCTTTCAGACACAGTAACAAATTTTTCTTTCCTTCTAGTTTTGCTTTTTCTTTCCTCTGTTCTTAGTGTGGATGGTCATTGTTAATGTGCATTTAAATTTACACATACTTTCTTTGTTGGATCCAACCTTCTGTTATTAATACCATTCGATGATAGTTGATTTACAATGTTATGGTCATTTCTGCTGTACTACAAAGTGATTCACTCATATGTGTACACACATCCATTCTTTTTCATATTCTTTCCCCATATAGATTATCAGAGAATATTGGGTACAGTTCTCTGAGCTACGCAGCAGGTCCCTGTTGGCCAGTCATTCCATATACCACAGCCTGCATATGCCAATCCCAAACCCTTACTCCATCCCTACCCTCCCATCCCCACACTTGTCCCCTTTGGTAACCATAAGATTGTTTTCGACAAGTGTCTCTGTTCTGCAAATAATTCATTTTTATCCTTTTTTAAAATTTCTACATATAAATGATATCATATGATGTTTGTCTTTCACTCACTTCACCTAGCATGATGATCTCTAGGTCCATCCATTGTGCTGCATGTGGCATTATTCACACTCTTTGTTATGGCTGAGCAGTATCCCATTGTATATGTGTACCACAACTTCTTTTCCATGTCTGTCTGTCAGTGGACATTTAGGTTGTTTCTATGTGTTGGCTATTGTAAATAGTGCTGCAGTGAACATTGGGGTGCAACTATTTGAATTTTTGAACTATGGTTTTCTTCAGATAGATGCCCAGGAGTGGGATTGCTGGATAATGTGGTAGTTCTCTGTTAAATTTTTTTGAGGAACCTCTGTAACATTTTCCATAGTGGTGTATCTTTGCCCAATTTTGATAGTAGGGTGTTGGGCTTTATAGAATGTCTTTGGGAGTGTTCCCTCCTCTTCAGTCTTTTAGAAGAATTTGAAAGAATCAATATAACTTCTTTGTATGTTTGGTAGAAAATTCCTGTGAAGCCATCTGATCCTGGGCTTTTGTTTGAAGGGAATTATTTTTTATTACATATTCAATTTCACTTCTAGTGATTGGTTGGGTCAAATTTTCTTTCTTCTTGATTGAATTTTGGCAGGCTGTATGTTTCTAGGAAGTTAGCCATTTCTTTTAGGTTGTTAAATTTGTTGTAATAGTTCATAGTATATTCTTTTATGTTTTTAGTATTTCTACATATCAGTTGAGATTTCTCCTTTTCATTTCTTACTTCATTTATCTGGGAGGATCTAAGAGTCTGATGTTTTACATTTGCACTGCCATACTGACCTGGGATGGCTACCAGTGTGGGTGCTAGCACTGGCATGGTGTGGGGGGCAGGGGTTGAAGGCAACAGGGAGGGACTGAGGGACAACTGGTGTTAATGAACATAAATACCTGTGAGCAGCTGACAAGATCTGCACAACCAGCTCGTGACTTCATTGTGGTGAAGCTGCTGAATTTGCCTTCAAGAAAGTTCTCTCTGAACTACAGTTATACCAACTGTGTGTTTCCTAATAACAGCCCTGCTCCTCTTTCTGGTTCCTAGCCAGCTTTCTGCTTTTCAAGGTGGAGTTAAACTGAGCTGGACCTTCATACAGTGCTGGAAAAAGCTATAGAATCTAGTCGCTGACCCCTCTCTTCCTTTCTTGGTGAGAAGAGGTTTTACTAGCTGGGAAGCTCCTTTTTGGAGCAGAACAAACCCAGTCTGAGCCATGGGATGAGAAATGCAAAACGAAGATGCCTTCTTTCTCATGTTGTGCAGTTGTTCTCAGATATTTTGTTCTGTGGTGTTGGTAAAACTTCCTAAGTGGAATCTAAACATCTCCTGGAGCTCTTTGTGGATATGTGTCTAACACTGAGCTTTGTGGGAGGATAGGGGAAGCTGGGATCCTCCCCCATTGCCATCATTTCTCAGAATGCCTTGGTTATTTTTAAAGTCATTCCCTGATGTTTCCACCTTCTGGCCATTTCAGGTCTACTTTAATTGACTGGTTTCCCCATGACTAGGAGTCCCAGTATCCTATTTTTTCACACTTATTTTTTAAATCGTGTATTGGGCATCATTATTATGTTGTACAGATTCTAAATTGTGTTAGCTCATTTGGAACAGTGTTGCTTTTCTGCTCTAGCAGCTGGGTAGTTACCCACAGATCACCTTGATCCTGGCAGCTTAGTTTTAGACTTTGTCACTGCAGTGCTATGTTGGTTTTGCACTTATTCCTAAAATCTTTTAGTTTTCAGAGTCTTAACTTCTAAGTTATGGCCTCTCTCTCTCTCTTTTTTTTTTTTTTTTTTTTTTTTTTGTCTTTTTAGGGCTGCATCTCTGGCACATGGAAGTTCTCAGGCCAGGGTTCAAATTGGAGCTGCAGCTACTGGCCCCAGCCACAGCAACAAGGGATCAAAGCCACCTCTACGAACAACACCACAGCTCACAGCAATACTGAATCATTAACACACTGAGTGAGGCCAGGGATCGAACCTGAGTCCTCATGGATACTAGTCAGGTTCATTACCACTGAGCCACCATGGGAACTCATGGCCTGTCTGGAATTTCAGTGAAAAGCAAAATGTATTTATGAAGCCTTTCTCTCATGGAGGAATTCTAACTCCGTTCTCTTACTGGTGGGCAGTAGATTAAATCTCTGCCTAGCTCGCTTATCCTTCAGTGGTTAATATTGCCTCTGGGCTCCACAGGGTCTCATCCCAATATTCATAGTTATGTATTTAGGCTATGACTAGAGAGGAATTCATATATGGGTTTTGCAATCCTGTTTTCTGTGATTTTGTTCACAGAATTTTCCTCCTCAGTGTTCCAGGATCCCTGGAAACTGTGCAACCCTGCCTCCTCAAACCCAAAGCAACATGGCTTGAGTTGCAGTGGTCAGACCCCATAACTACTAGAGCACCTCCAAAGAAAAATAAACATGGGTCTCACTCAGTGTAATCCCCACTTTTTTTTCAGGACTCAAATCCTTACTGGTTTAATGTTTATTTGGGGACACCCTTTGATCCCTAGTGTAACTTTTTTCCTTTGCTTAGATTCTATCCATATTTTCTGTTTCCTCTGGAATAATTAGTTCAATGCAAGCTGCACTGTTAGGTAAATTGGAAGTCTTGAAGACCCTTTGTCTATTCATTTATGCAACATGTGTTTGCCAAACCCCCTCCATGTGCCTTATAGACATTGGAGATAAAATGGCAAATAAAAACATAAAGGGAGGGAGTGAAGGAATAAAAAAGTTTATAATTCCCATCTCTGTGAAACTTACAGTCTAACAAGAGAGACACAAAGAAATCACCAAATAAAGGTATAATGAGAGCATGCGGTTATGAGTGCCTATAATAAGGCAATTTGAACTGATCAAGGAGAATTTAGAAATATGTCCCAGGGGAAGTAATAATGGAGCTCCTATTTAAATTTGCTGCCAGCACCTGGGAAGCAGTCATCTGGTTATAGAAACTGAATCCCCTTTACTTGTTGAGACCGTGCCACCACTTTGAAATCAACTGACCGATACACTATGCTGTTCCATGTCAGACCCAGTAGAGGAGTCAGTGTTAGGCTGGGTACTGTGATGCAAGGATGCATCCTGGATATGAGCTCTTGGGGAAAGCACCCTCTATGATAGAGGCCTGGATCAGGAGATTTGTGATGGAGCCGGGAGGGAGAAAGCGAGTACCACCGAACACATCGCTCCAGGGCAGGGACATGAATGAGAGTAAATGGCCACTGCTAGCACTTTTGAATAATTGTGAATAGATTTAAATGACATAGATGGGAAAGAATCTGAGAATTCCTTTCTCTGCTGAATTATAAAAGAACAAGGAAAAGAAGAAAAATTTTTTCCCCTTATGGATTAAAAATTCTGTAAGTAGCAGCAGAACTGTGAGACATTCAGGGTTTTGTTTTCTTACTGGAACATTTTGAATTCACAGGCAGGGATTCCTGTTGAGTTCATTGGGAGAGGAAGGCAGCGGGCTGCAGGGTGAGCCCGGGGAGCGGGACGTGTGCATTTCCCCCAAAAAACCGTGAAAAAGGGGAGGACACTCTCTTGCTCCTTCAATCTTGTCACAACTGCCTAATGTCCTTTTATGAAGATTTATTCTGAGCCCTGTCAGCCTTATGGTAATGTTTTCTCAACTCATTTTATAATTATTTCATAATTATAAGTGGGTGACATGGATACTTAGTCCCTTTTTTTCCTTCTGTGCAGTGGTAGAAATCCTGTTCTGATTAGCCAACCCTGGGAATGATTTTCCTTTTATAAATCTTCCTAGTCTATTGGAGACATGAAAAATATCTCTTAGAAGGCCTTCATTCTTTTAGTATCAGTTGTATTTAGTTAACTGAGGTTGTTATTCCATGAAGAATATTTAAGAAGACACAACAGTAGGAGGGGAAACATAAAAATATGTATAGCCTGTTACCTAAAGCTCACTGCTGCTAACATCCAGGGTTAAGAGCTTAGTGCCTATTATCAGAAGCATCTGGACAGAAAGCAGGACTGATGGTGGGTCCTAGCGTGACTGGGTACATAAGGCAAGAAATGATGAGGTGGAGAGGCTTGTTGTGGCCAAATCACATATAGCCTTTTAAGGTACATTAAAATTTTTAGAACTTAGTCTTTTTTCAATTATTATTAAAGTATAGTTGATTTACAGTGTTGTGCCAGTTTGCTCTACAGCAAAGTGACCCAGACATACATGTTAGAACTTATTCCCCAATGAAAATCCATTAAAGACTTTTAAGCATGACTATTTTATAATCATATTCACATTTAAAAAATCCCTCTGCCTGCAGTGTACAGAATGCATCTGCGTGGGGCCAGGGTGCTTGGGGAGAGGCTGGCGGGAGGCTGTTGGTGTCATCCTGATGAGAGTCAACAGTGGCTGGGAGGCCCGTGCTGGGAATGGAGGGAGAACGTTCACAGACTTAGGAGAACTTAGGAAGAGCAGCCTAATGGGCATGGTGGTTGACTGGACATAGGATTTGTTCCAGGCTTTTCTTTCTCACGTGTACGTTTCTCCCTATCTTAATCATATTATCTTCTGTACACAAATACTATACCCTGACTCTTTTTACTTAACATTGTTGATCTGTGCTGTGGGGTAATCCATTGAGCACACATACACACCATCATTTAGTCCCTGACTCCCCATTAAGGATGCTGAGGTTGTTCTACAGGTTTTTTGCTAATGCATGTAATTCTGTGATCGATATCTTCAGGCATAAAGGACTTTATATCTGAGCATTTATTAGGAATAAATTCCCACCAAAGGATTCATTGGGCCAAGGTATATGATCACATTAAGAGTCACATGGCCATAATTACATCATTTCTTTGGGGAGACAGAATCATGTCAGGATGATGACATGGAATGTCCTTTCATCATGGAAGGGAGAGCAAACTGTCTTTACTTCAGTAGCTGCCATCTGTGGATATAGATTTGTCTTTCCTGCCCACGGCGTCCTGTTAGAACCACCATCTATGGGCTAACAGAACAACTGATTTGCTGTCGGGGAAGAATACCCGACATTGCTTATGAACACAGGATTCATTTTACAGCAGAAGAGTTCACACTCATGGAATTCCATGGTCTTATAATATGTGCCCCATTCCCCCCAAAAGCGTCCAGTATTCTGGAGTGGTGGAATGGCCTACTGAAGTTACAGTGCCTAGAGTAAACAGCACCCTGAAAGTTTGGGATTGTATCTTAAAATATGCAGTGTTTTGTTTTGTTTTTGCCATGTTACTTCTTCCAAGTTGGTATATATAGGCCTGAGAATCAAGACGTAAAAGTGGGAACAACTCCTCTCATTATTATACACATTCACAGAATGCTTTCTTCCTGTCTCTGTAACTCTGAGCTCTTTGGATCTGAAAGTTTTAGTCCCCAGTGGAGAGTATTTTTGCCAGGGGACACAAAGTTGCATTCAATATGCAGTCTCTATGGCCATCTGCCCATTTCAGGCTTGTTCCACTACTAAACCAAAAGAGGGGAAAGTTGCTATCCTGGCTACATGTTAACTCCTGATTGTCCAGAGGAAGTGAGAGTTGTTGCTACACACTGGATCAGAAAACACTATGTCTGGAACCTAGGGGATTCTCTTAGGCAAGTTTTAGTACCCTCATGTGCAGTACTAGAAGTTAAAAGAAAGCTACAACAAAAGGCCAAATCAACTAAGGATTTAGGCCATATAGGAATGAAGACTGGGTCACCCATCTGCTAAAGAATGCCAGTTAGTAGAGATAACAGGTAAAGGGAAAGTTGTCAATAGCAGCCACAGCCTTATGACCAGGTACAGGATGTGCACGCACACACACTGCTTTTTTTATTTTTCATCTAGCTTCCTCCTTTCCACTAATTATTTTATATAAGACAAATTAGCAGTGGTTGAGACCCTAAGTGGTATCTGGTTCAGTTGTTATAATTAAGGGAAAATTGTCTTCCATGGTTTCACCATGTATAGCAGGGCAAGGTGGATGAAATGGAAAAGTTTAGGTCGTATATGGGCAGAACCTAAGGAGACAGCCTGCTGACTGGCAGGACTGGCATAGACAAGAGGATATCCTCGTCCTCAATGACCAAGGGATTTCATATTACCAGAAGAAAGAAGGAAACTGGCCCCATTGTCAACAAAGTAAATTCCCAGTCACTGGGAATCTAAATGGTCCTTGACAGGATTTAACCATTAAAATGCAAGATTGTGAAACCGGGTAGGGTATTACTGTTGCTGTTTACATTTGTAGAAAATAATTGTTGGAGGGATGGTGTACCTTGCCTGTCACTACACAGCCAACAGTGGGGCTAATTCCATCTATTATCAAGATGTTTTACATCTTGCTGGTACCCCTACAGGGTCATGAAGAAAGTTGCTACTTTGTTTTCTCCCTGTCTCTGAGAATTTTGGCTCTTCTTGGGAGCCAGAGAGATCTTTCTGGATATCAGGCAGTTTATATGGGTCTTGGTTTAACATATATTCAAAATGCATTATTAAGTGAATATAAATCAGTTATTTGTCCCTTTAATCTCTAAAAATTTAAGACAAACTGGCATGTTATTAACACAACCCAAAGTCATTAATCATTGTCAGTGTGTTCCCCTTACTTTACCACCCTCAGCAACACACAGCATACAGGTATAGGATATACTTCACACAGACAAACAAACACACACACACACACACTCTCCAAATGCTATCTGTGTGTTCGATTTTTAGAAGTGTCTCATTGTTAATACTTATGTTGTTGTTTTGGCCACACCTGTGGCATATGGATGTTCCCAGGCCAGGGATTGAACCCAAACCATATCTGCAACCTATGCCACAGCTGCAGCAATGCCAGATCATTAACCCATGGTGCCAGGCTGGGGATCAAATCCACATTGCCACAGACACACACCAGATTCTTAACCTGCAGTGCCACAGTGGGAATTTCCTGTTGTATTTTTTAAAGTGGGAGCTGGCTGCATTGTTTAGATACTTAGTTACTTTTGTACAAACTGATGTTTCTTTTTTCTTTCACCTTTATTGAGATATAATTAACAAATGGTACTGTGTAAATTTAAGGTTAAAGGATAATGACCCAACTTACAATGATTAAATCAGTAATTTTAATATCCATCATCTCATATAGATACAAAAAAAAGAAAATGAGTGTTTTTCCTCATAAGAACTTTTAAGATCTACCCTCTGAGCAGCTTTCAGCTATATCACCAGCAGACTTAACCATAGTCATCAAACGTACACTATATCCCCAGTATGTATTATTCTTATAACTCTTAAGTTTATACCGTCTCAACAACTTCATCCAATTCCACTACCCTGTCCCTTGCCTCTAGTAACAAGTCTGGTCTCTTTTTCAATCGAGTCTGGTGTTGGGTGTGTTTGTTTGTTGTTTGTCTTTGGCCACACCCATGACATGTGGCAGTACCTAGAGCCAGGGATCAAACCCACACCACAGCTACAATCTGCGATTCTTAACCTGCTGTGCCACCAGGGAACTCGTTTGTTTTTAAATCCCACATATTAAGTGAACCAAAGTGAATCACGATGTGAATCACCAAGTCTTTCTCTCTCTCAGTCATTTAGCACGATGCCCTCAGTGTACATCCATGTTATTGCAAATAACAGAATTTCCTTCTTGTTTATGGCAAATACTGTTTGATTGTGTGAGTATATTTATATGTGTGTGTGTGTGTGTTTGTGTGTGTATACATACATACTTGTGTGTGAGTATATACACATATACAAACGATAGGTATAATGTGGGTGTGTGTATGGTATATGTCTACACTTACTACGTTTTCTTTATCCATTCATCCATCATTGAACACTTCGGTTGTTTCTGTGTCTTGGCTGTTGTACACAATGCTGCAGTGAACATGGGGGTGCAGTATCTCTTTGACATAGTCATTTCATTTCCTTTGGATATATACTTAAGAAGTGAAATTGCTGGGTCATATGGTAGTAGGATTTTTAATTTTTGGAGAAACTTCCAAATTAGTTTCCACAGTGACTTGCCAGTTGACATTCCCACTAGTTGTGCACAAAGGTTTCCCCACATATTCTTACCAGCATTTGTTGTCTCTTGACTTTTTCATGATAGCCATTCCTAAGAGGTGTGAGGTGAGGTCTCGTTTTAGTTTTGATATACGTTTCCCTAATAATTAGTGACACTGAGCACCTTTAAAGGTACCCATTGTCCATTTGAATATCTTCTTAGGGGAAATGTCCATTTCAGTTGATTGTCCATTTTTAATTGGATTATTAAACTTTTGCTATTGAGTTGTATGACTTCTTTATATATTTTGGATATGAACACTATTTCAGATATATGATTTGCAAATATTTTCTCCCATTCCATAGGTTTTTTATTTTGTCAATCATTTATTTTGTTGTATAGAAGCTATTTAGTTTGATGAAGTCCCACTTGTTTATTTTTATTTTATTGCTTATGCTTTAGCTATCGTATCCAAAAGCTGATTGCCAAGAACCGTCTCAAGGACCTTTCTTCTGTTTCCTCTATAAGTTATATGGTTTCAGGTCTTAACATTTAAGTCTTTAATCCATTTCAAGTTGATTTTTGTGAGTAGTTTGTTAGATAAGAGTCTAGTTTCATTGTTTTACATGTTAATATCCATTTCCTAGCACCATTTATGGAAGAGATTGTCTTCTCCATTGTGTATTCTGGCTCCCTTGTGAAATATTAGTAGACCATACATATATGTGGGCTTTATTTATGGGCTGTCAATTCTATTCCATTGGTCTATATGTCCGTTTTTATGCCAGTGCCGTAAAACACCGTTTTATGGTTTTAGATATAATACTGTTATATATAGTATATACTATATGTATATTATTATATACATATATAGTATATATAACATGTATGTATAATATATACATATATGTATTGTGTATATATATGTGTGTGTATAATACTTATACTATGTACTATGTATGCTATATAATATACATGTATAATGTATATATGATATATGCTATATACAGTATACTGCATATACTATATAATGTAGTATATATACTATACTGTAGTATAATATATATTACCCTATTACATTATAGTATAATAATTAGCAAATATAATATTAGGTTACTGTTTGGATTACTATAGGTGTGTAATGTAGCTCAGAATCATGAAATGTGATGCTTGCAGCTTTATTCTTTCTTAAGACTGCTTTGGCTATTAAGTATCTTTGGCACTTCCATATATATTTTAGAATCTTTTTCTGCTTTTGTATAAAAAAATGCCATTGGAAACTTGATAGAACTTGCACTGAATCCATAGATATCTTTGGGTGAAGTTTTTTTTTTGTTTTTGCTTTTTAGGGCCGCATTCGCAGCATATGGAGGTTCCCAGGCTAGGGGTCAACCACAGCTCATGGTAATGCCAGATCCTTAACCCACTGAGCAAGGCCAGGGATCGAACCTGTGTCCTCATGGATACTAATCAGATTCATTTCTGCTGAGCCATGATGGGAACTCAAAATGAGTATTTTAACAACATATTATTTCAATCATTAACTTAGAATGTCTTCCCATTTGTGTATGTGTCATCTTCAGTGGCTTTCATCAGAGTCTTGAAGTTTTCAGTACAGAGATCTTTCACCTCCTTGGTAAAATTTATTCATAAGTATTATATTTTTTATACTATTGTAAATGGGTTATTTTCATTTTTTATCTTTCAGAAGCCTAGTTGTTTGTGTAGAGAAAAGCTACTTTAATTTCATGCAAATATGAAATTGATCTAATGCATTAGATATAACAGTTGTTGTGGCAGAAACTTGAGGATTTTTCTTTATATAAGATCAAATCGTTTGCATATGGAGACAGTTTTATTCTTATTTCTTTTCTTTCCTGATTTCTCTGGCTATGACTTCCAGTATTATGTTAAATATGATTGGGGAGAGTGGGCACCCTTTTCTTGATCATGATCTTTGTGGAAATTTATCAGCCTTTCACCACTGAATACATTATCTGTGGGTTTGTCATATATTGCCTTTTTTATGTTGAAGTATGTTCATTTTTATCATAAACGAATGTTGAATTTTGTCAGATGCTTTTTCTGTATCTATGTGATTGTGTGATTTTTATCTTTTAGTCTTTTGATGTAGTATATCACATAATTTGCATATATTGAACCATCTTTGCATTCCAGGGATAAACTCTACTTCATCATGGTATATAATCCTTCCGCTTTTCAATTTTGGTGCTGGTATTTTATTGATAATTTTTGCATATAAGGGATATTTGCCTATAATTTTCTTTTCTAGGAGTGTCCTTTTCTGGCTTTGTTATGAAGGTAATACTCACCTCATAAATGAGTTTGGGAGTGCTCCTCCTCTGACTTTGTTGGAAGAGTTTGAGAAGGATTAGCATTAATTCTTTAAATGTTTAGTTAAAATTACCAGTGAAGGAGTTCCCGTCGTGGCTTAGTGGTTAACGAATCTGACTAGGAACCATGAAGTTGTGGGTTTGATCCCTGGCCTTGCTCAGTGGGTTAAGGATCTGGCATTGCAGTGAGCTGTGGTGTAGGTTGCAGACGCGGCTCGGATCCCGCGTTGCTGTGGCTGTGGCGAAGGCCGGCAGCTAAAGCTCCTGTTAGACCCCTAGCCTGGGAACTTCCATATGCCGTGGGTGTGGCCCTAGATAAGCCAAAAAGACAAAAAAAAAAAAAAATTACCAGTGAAACCATCTGTGTCCTGGGCTTTTCTTCCTTGGCAGATTTTTTTTTTTTATTACTGATTTAGTCTCCTTATTAGCAATTGATTATGTTCAGATTTTGTTTGTTCCTGATTCAGGCTTGTTAGCTTGCATGTTTCTTTTAGATTGTCTATTTTGATGGCATATAGTTGTTCATGGTAGCCTCTTATGATCCTTTATATTTCTGTGGTATCAGTTTTATCTTCCTCTTTCATTTACAGCTTTGATTTTGGGCCTCTCTTTTCCTTGTATTTCTAACTGAAGGTTTGTCAATTTTTTTAATTTTTTCAAAGAATGATCTCTTAGTTTTATCTTTTCTATTGTTTTCCAGTTCTCTATTCTATTTACTTCTGCTCTAATCTTTTATTATTTCCTTCATTCTGCTAATTTTGAGCCTACTTTGTTCTTCTTCTAGTTCCTTGAGGTATAAAATTAAGTTTGCTTATATGAGATCTCTCTGTTTACCTGGTACATGCATTATAGCTATAAATGTCTTTATTACAACTGTTTTTCTATATCTTACATGTTTTGTTATATTGTATTTCCAGTTTTGTCTTAAGATGCTTTTTATCACTCCCTTTATTTTGTTCTTTGATCCACTCAGTTTGAGAGTGGTTTTTAATTTCTATACATTCATGAATTTCCAGTTTTCTTTTATTTCTAAATTCATAGCATTGTAGTTAGAGAACATACTTAGTATGATTTTTTCATACTTGAATTTGCTAAGATTTATTTTGTTTTCTAACATATGCTCCATTGTAGAAGATGTTCCATTTATGCTTAAGAAGACTGTACTCTCTGCTGTTGGGTAGAACATTATGTACATGTGTGTTAGGTCTACTTGGTCTACAGGATTGTTCAAATCTATTGTTGCCTTGTTAATTTGTGTTGAAAATGGAGTATTAAATCTCCATCTATTGTTGGTTTTAGTTGCGTTTATATATTTTGGTGCTCCAAGGTTGAGTTCATAGTTATTTACAGTTGATTTATCTTCTGGATGGGATTGACCGACCCCTTTATCATTATATAATGACCTTCCTTCTTTCTCTCTTTTTACTGTTTTTTAACTTAAATTATATTTTGTATGATGGAATTGTAGCTGCCACTGCTTTTTATTGCTTACTATTTGCTTGAAGTATCTTTTCTTAACTATCACGTAGTGTATGTGTATCTTTAAAGCTAAAGTGAGTCTTGTGTAGACATATTGTTGAAGCTGGATTTTTTTAATCTATTCAGTCATTCTGTGTCTTTTGATTGAAGAATTTAGTGTACTTATATTTCAAGTAATGATTGATCAGTATGGACATTTTGTTAGTTGTTTTCTGACTGTTTTGTAGATTCATTTATTCCTTTCTTCTTTTTTTGTGATTTATCGTCTTCTGGTATCAGTATGATTTGACATCTTTGTCATGTTTTTGTGCATAGTTAGTACTGGGTCTTCTCTTGTGGTTACCCTGAGGTTTGTATAAAATACCTTAAAATTAGAGCATCCTGTTTTTAATACCCTTTTTTAAAAAGTGATCACAACTGAAGAGCATTCCTAAACTTTACACTTTTTACTTTACTTCCCCCTCACATATTAGGTTATCCTATTACAGCTGGCGTATTTTCATATTATGTTTCCAACAGCAGATTATTAATGCTTTTTAAAAATGTTTAACTTGTTAACTAGTGCTCTAATTTAATTACACCACATTAACATGTAACAGACTCTAACTTTGATTCTATATTTATCATTATCTGTGAGTTTGATACAACCAGCATATGTTTTCATGTTAATTATCATTTTCCCTTCCACTGAAAGAGCTCCCTTTAGAATTTATTTTAAAGCAGGTTTGGTGGGAATGAACTCCCTCAGCTTCTGTTTGTTCAGAAAAGTCATTATTTCTTCCTCATTTCAGAAGGACAGGTTTGCTGGGTGTAGAATACTTGGTTCATAGATTTTTTTTTCTTTAATATTTTGAACATATCATCCCATTCTCTCCTAGCATACATAGTTTCTGTTGAGAACTCTGCCTAGCGTCTTATCAGGTTTCCTTGTATGTAACCTGTCTGTTTTGTCCTGCTGCTTTCAAAAACTTTTGACTGACTTTTGAAAATTTAATTATAATATGTCTGTGTAGCCTTATTCAGGTTTAACCTACTTAGAATCCTTTGGGCTTTATGGATCTGGATGTCCATTTCTCTCTCCAGGTTTGGGAAGTTTTTAGCCATTATTGCTTTAAAAATACCTTCTGTCCCTTTCTCTCCTCCTTTTGGGATTTCTGTAATACAGATGTTTTTTCTTTCAATGTTGTGTATGTCCAGGAGGCTTTCTTTACTCTTTAAAAAACATTTTTTTGGTCTTTTTTAGGGCTGCACCCATGGCATATGGAGGTTCCCAAGCTAGGGGTCAAATCAGAGCTATAGTCACTGGCCCACACCACAACCACAGCAACACCAGATCCAAGTCGCGTCTGACCTACACCACTGCTCACAGCAATGCCGAATCCTTAACCCACTGAGCGAGGCCAAGTATGGAAGCTGTGTCCTCACGGATACTAGTCAGATTCACTTCTGCTGAGCCATGCAGGAACCCCTAAAATTATTTTTGCTTTTTGTCCCTCCAACTGAATAACTACAAATGTCCTGTCTTCTAATTGAACAGTTCAGTGGTCATTCTAGTTGAATGGTAGGGTCAAAACTGCTGTTGCAACTGTTTATTGAATCTTCAACCACTGTATTCTTTAGCTCTAGGATTTGCATTTTTCAGGGATGGATTGTTCTATTTCTTTAAACTACTCAGTTTGTTTTTTTCATGCATTGTTTTCCTAATTTTGTCACATTGTTTGTGTGTTCTTGAAGTTAACTAAATTTCTTTAAGAGGCTGAATTCTTTGTGTCTGACAGTTCATAAATCTCCATTTCCTTAGGGTCAGTTGTTGGAGCCACTAGTTTCTTCTGATGGTGTCATATTAATCTGATGTTTTAATGATCCTTGATTCCTTACATTGGTATCTCTGCATTTGTGTAACTGGTCTCCTCTTCCGGACTTTCCAGGGTCACTGTAGCACAGATAGTTCTTTCTTCATCAGTAAGCTCAGCTTGAATCCCTCGATGTGTCAGCTGATGACATCCTTGGGAAGATGGGCCTTGCTGACATGGTCAGTTTTAGGGAAAGCCCACTGCCCTGCAGTTCTGAGGTGGTAAGTTATTGTTACTGGCTGGGAACTGTTGGATCAGTTGGATAGGACTGCTGGCTTTTTTCCCTGCAAAAACAAAGCCGTAGAATGAACTTCTCAGTTGCCTGGGTTCTCTGGTCAGGCTTTGGAGACAATCACTATTGGGTACTACACTCAGTAGTAGGTGGAGCTATAAATTAGCTTTCTTGTGCCGGCAGGGCAGCAGGAAGACCACAAGTCCTACAGAGCTCATTGTTTGGGGGCCCAAATCAGGCTAGACTATTCACTGAATAACATGGCAAGATGTGGCCACTGGCTTTACTCTTTAGGTGGGGAAAGCCATGGGCTATGCTTTCTGTTCAAGCACACTCCAAGCAGGGCTATAAAATGGGCTCCCTCAGCTTCCTATGTGTTCTAGTTAGGTCCCCTGTTAAGGTGGGACAAAGGCTGTATTCATCAGTGAGCAGGGCTGTGAATTACTGTTCCTGCCCCAAAGAGGCTCCAAGACTGACAAGGCTTCTATTTGGGTATCATATTCGGTAGAACTATGTACTGAGTTGCCTGGGCTGATGATAGGCCACCATCTTAGTTCTGCAGATAGATAGGGTCACCCATCTGGCCCTACTTCAGTGCCATGGTAATCTGAGTTTCAGGATGAACCACACAGATTCCCAGGAATCCTGGTTAGAGTCCTCTTTTGGCCAGGCTGGAAGCTGTATTGAGTAGTGGGTGTGGCTATAAATTAAAATCCTGTGCCTAGCTGCAGGGCTGCTAGACAGGCCCCAGGGCTAAAAAGGATCCTTAGACAGGCAGAAATATGTGCTAAGCTCTCTGGACCGACAGACCACTGTCTTGGCTCTGCAGACACTGGGTCACTGGCCAGGCTGTCTGTTCAAGCACTGTTGTAATTGGGCTGCAGTGGGGCTACCAAGATCTGTAGGAGTTCTGCTTAGGTTTCCTGGTTGGCAGGGTTGGAGGCTGTGTTTAGCCATGGGTGGGGATATGGATCACCTTCACTGCTATGGGTGGGGAGCTTCAGAGAAAGCCCCAAGGTTGGTAAGACTCTTATTTGAGGTGTGAATTGGGCAAAACTGTGTACCAGGCTCTCAGGCTAGACTGGATTACCATTTGGTTCTGCACATGGGCAGACCTGCTGGCTGAGTTCACAGCTGAAGTGTTGCTGAGCCTAGTACCTTCCCATGTCTCAGGTCAGACTTCCTAGTCAGGAGGGGTCAGAATCTACACTCAGCAGTGGGTAGGGCTATGCATTAACTCCTCATTCTGGGCAGAACAGCAGAACCTGCTACAAGGCTTGGCAGTGCTCTATATTTGGGGTCTTGACTCAAGTCAAGCTGCACCCCAAGTTCCCTGGACAAATAAGGCCACTGGCTTGGTTCTGCTGACGGTCAGTACTGCTGACCAAGCTCTTAGCTCCAGTGTTGCTGGGCTATGTAGCTTTCCAGTTGTTCCACCCAGGTTTCCTGGTTGGGATGGGCCAGGAGCTATACTCAGGAGTGGGCAAGGTTACAACTTAGCTTGCCTGCCCAGGCACAGAGGCAGACCAGTCTCCAGAGGTGTCAAGGCTCTTTCGTCGATGTTCCAAATCAGGCAGTTTTTCACTTATGAAATGAAATTCCCTGGTCAGACTGTACCCCTATCTTGGCTCCGCAGATGAGCAAAGCCAATGATTGGGACTTCTGCTTAGGTGCTGCCAGCAGGAACTCAGTCTGCTGAGATCTGAATGCTAGTTGCTGCAAGCCTCTCCCTCCTTCTCAATCACAATCCAATTCCTAGTGGTCAAGTCCCACGGATTCCCACACCATCCCCTTGTGGAGGAGAGGTGAGGGATCCAAGTGGGCCTCCCTAGGAGCAACTCACGATGTTGGGGGAATAGGATGTCTTACCAGGGCCCTAGTTTTCCTCCTGGAGAAATTATAGGATCAGGGAAGTTCTTTTATCCTTCCAATGCAGTCTGTCACAGTATCTGTGGTGCAGGGGGTATGCTTCTGCCTCACCTCTATGTTCTAGAGTTTTCACGGTGGTGTCTTGTTCATGGTTGCTGTTCTTCTTGTGAGAAGGAGCAAAGACATGAATGAGCTAGGCTACCATCTTGGTGACATCCCTCTTCCCACACCAGTGCTTCTAGTTCTCCTAACTATCCAAGAATATCAAAGGATTATACTTCCCCATAGCTTGGAAGTTCAGTATAGCCGTGTGACTCACTTTTTCTAGTGAAATTTCACTACGAATTATCTGTCATCCTGAAGCCTTGGTATTGAGATATTGAGGCCATCAGGTGGTGGAATCTCCATCACACTGGATCCTCGTAGGACTACAGAGAGCTGAGCCCCTTCTCAAACTCAATTGGCCGTGCAGCTTACACACGCAATAATCCTTTGTTGTTTTAAGCCACTGAGGAGCAGGATTTAAATATTAATGCAGCAGAACCTAACCTATACTGATAGAAACACATGCCTGCCAAGCCCTATATTAGAGATTAAATCTGCAAAAATCTGTGTGAGATAGACATTGTTTTCATTTCATAAGTGAAAAACTGAAATTCAGTCAATAACATGCTTTAAATTGCATGGTGAGTTATAGTTGAAAGGATTGAAAGAGACAGTGATCCAAGTTTCTGAGGAAGATAAGGCTTTGGGTTTGATGCTGGACAGAGTCATTGGTTTCTGCAAAGGTGAACTTTTTCATAGGCTTTGATCCCTTCCCTTAATAGCCTTAATCTTTAGAAAAAAATATGACCAGTATATGAAACTAGCTCCAAACACAACATCTCCAAGATTGAGTTCTCAGCTCTGGTCAGATGGGGGTGGCTATGGTAAGGGCAGAGGGCTGGGAAGGAATTATGGGGCTGCAAATATATCCCAAAAGACTGCAGATGTTTCTAACCTGTCTGAAACGATAGCTGTTTGAATTCCTGGTGATAAAACAACATGATAGTAGCAGATGAGACCGTGTAGATAAGTGTGGAACAGGAGAAAAGACAAAGGAAAAGAAAGGAATTCAGGGTTATCAATTCTAGTTGAATTAGGTGTGGAGAAGCCACATCATAACATTTGTGGGTTACAATCAAGGTGGTTCTGCACATCCTCTAATTTGTCCAGCGCAAAATCCACAGAGCCATGACAAAAATTTGGCTGTGGTAAGTTTGGAGGCTTTGCGGATGACTGTTCTACTAAAACCTCTTGCTTCCTCAACCTGCTGGCCTCTACAGAAGATGATGGAAGCACTTGCTTCTCTACACGGAAAGCAAGAAAGGGAAGATGTCCAACTTCTTCATCTTAAAATATTGTCCTATCTCTAAAAGCGAACCAACAAACAAACCAATTATCACTTTACCTGAAATGTTCTCCAACAGATGATGGAGACATATGGTCCCTAAACACAGTTGCTGTCTGAAAGTGAACTATATAAAGTTGTTGTTTTATGCATTAGAAAAATAATGTCGAAGGTACTTGGAGTCAGCAAGCCTGAGGTAGAGCGGAACAAGGAGCCCTCTCCCCGCAGGGAGCCATGCCTCTGGTCCTGTCTGATAAGCTACCATTCAAGTATTCAGGTGCCCCCTGTTTCTCTTTCCTCGCTTCTTTGGTCTGCATCTGACCATTGCCTTTTAATTTATTGCAGCAACTGTCAAATGTCTTCCGCCTTTAGTCTCCCCATTCCAGTCCCATCTCTGATCGATGAGTGAATATTTTTCAAAATAACAGGTCACATAATACTCTGACTTTAAAGTCTTGCATGGTCCCCTGTATCTCTCACGTGAAACCAAAATACCTCATGACTCAGAAGGCCCTTCCCAATCTAGCATCTACTTTTTTTTGGTCTTATTCCCTAGAATGTGCTCATAAACACTCTGCCCTTCAGTTCTTTGGAACCACGTGGGGTTCCCTGGACAGTGTTCTTATCCCCATTTCTTTCCTTCCAGACTCTTATTTAAATCCAAACCAGGCCTTTCTCCCAGTAGCCTCTCTAGACATCTCAGCCTATCAGGGCCTTTTTCAGATGCATTTGATACTTTGTTTCAGTTCTCTCTTGATTTGACCTTCACAACTAGTAAATTTTGAAGTCATCGATATCAAGGAATCAGCAATAATTCCCTGTGTGATAATTCTTGTTATAATTATATATCACAAGACCTAATATATGCTAATTATATAATTATAGGAAGGGACGGAGGAAATAAGGGAAGAAAGAAGGAACAAAAAGAAAAAAAGAGGAGGTCCCGTTGTGGCTCCTTGGGTTAAGAACCTGACTAGTATCCATGAGGATGCAGGTTCAATCCCTGGCCGTGGGTTAAGGATCTGGCATTGCCACAAGCTGTGGTGTAGGTCACAGACACGGCTCAGATCTGGCATTGCTACAGCTCCGATTTGACCCCTGGCCTGGAAACTTCCATATGTCGCATGCAGGTGTGGCCCTAAAAAGAAAGAAAAGAAAAAGGAGGAAAAAAGAAAAAAATGTAGCAACTCCCACATTCCATGTCTCTTGGTCCACAGTCCTTTCTCCTGTTTTATGGCTATTTTGGCAATATCTAGAAATAAAATACAACCATGGAGATATTTTGATAGGGAAAATTATATTCCTGTATCATTTTCTTTTTTTCAAGAAGAATAGTTAATATAGACAGTATAGAATTTCTACAGTGAGGAGTTCTTGCAGAGAACTATTACAAGCTCAAAACCTAATGTTTGAGGTTGGGCGTTGAAACAAGATAACCATAAAGCAGTTTGTTACAGAGTTATACAGTGTTTAATAACATCCATGGGTAATATCTTGCGCGGTATTCAGAAATACTCAGAATGCTGTGCTAGGCAGATACGCTGTAGACATTTCCATCCTCCAGAAGGAGAAGTAGGAGACAGGAAGTGATTCTTCAAGGCCACTTCGCAAGTCACTGGCAGAACAGGAGAACATATGCAAACCTCTGAACTTCACATCATTAAACTTCACTTTCCATACACCCTGCTGAGCCACTTTGCTTTAAATAAAAAGGCAAAGAAATTTCCTTGCCTTAAATGCTGCCCTGGGTTTGACTGCCCTTTGTTTGGGATTTTATATTCAGCGTTCTATGCAAGCTGTTATAACTCGGCACTTACCCACTAATCTTCTCCAAGGGAAAGAATAACAATAGTTTTCTTGGGCTTATACTTTTTTCCTAAGATCTCAAAATTACTATTTCCCAAAGATCTTTCCTGAAGTTTATAAGTATATAAAACAAAAGTATAGAAAAGAGGGAAAAAGAGAAGCTATTGGTCCTGTGAAGCCAGACTCTTTTCATAACCAAAAACTAATTTCAAATGAAGGTTTGGTCCCTGACGTAAATTCATGGAGGAATTTTTTGCTTTAGTATGGGGAATTTATGCTAAAATGTGTATTTCTTTAAGTGATCCCTGGGCCTTTATTCTTTCATTTGTTCAGTCAATCATTTAGCAAATATTAAGTCCTCTCACTGTACCAGGCTTTTCCTTTTTTTTTTTTTTTTTTGGTACATAAGGACTTGTTTGTTTATAAGCTTAAAATCTCAGATCTGGGGAACATCTTAATTCTAGCGGAATCTCTCTTCCCTCCTCTTTCTGAATTTCATTCTTGACTTCTCTATGAGTTTCCATGCCAAGACACTCATGCCCAGGTTTGAATTGTTCTGCTGCTAAGAATCTCATTACTTCCAGAGGTTCCTGAAGTTCAATAGGTTGCTACTTCCACTTGGTCAGTTTTTGAAGCAGATAATTCTCTTACCCTCGAGGAAGGACAGAAACACAGGGAAGCCAACTCATTAGGAGACTTTTGTAAAGAAAGCTTCCTGATAGCCCTGCACTGGACAAGCAGACTCTAGCCTGTTTTAAGACAAAAGAGACCCAACTGTAATTAAATAGTCCCAGAAATTCCTTGTGGGTTTCTGTCGTTGCACAGAGGACGCTAATTAGGTGGGGAGCCCTTGGATGCCAAGCTCCCCAGGCCCAGGAGGGGGGCTGCTCTGGAGGATTGCTCTCTGACCAGCAGCAGTACTGGGGCCCCTCACGGATTCTCTAAATTGTGTTTGCCCCACGAATAAAGCCCTCCTGGTGGAAGCCAGCAGACTGCCTGCCTTTCTCCATCCAGGGGACCCTGCTGTCCCCCAGTGTGGGCTGCTGAGCATGAATGATCCCTTTGTCTTCATCTCAAATGTTTTGGCAGTGCTTCCGAAAACAGTGGTGAATGAAAAACCACATGGTTCTAATTGTTTTCTCTGGGATCGGACTGATTTCCTTAGGGCATCCAACACACACACACACACACACACACACACACGGTACTTTGAGATCAACAGTGTCCGTAGGGCATCCAACACACACACACACACACACACACACACACGGTACTTTGAGATCAACAGTGTCCTTAGATGTCCAACTAAAACCCCAAACTGTGATTTTTAAGTACTGACATACATGTTTTGTTCCACTCGTTTGTTTATCCACCAGGTAAAAACAAGAAGGTGTGATTTCCTTTCCAGTTAATAGGCACACTGAGCCAAGACAAGCCACCTGTTTATATCAAGGAAGCTACTAAAATCTTCAGAAGAGGGTTGCAGTTTCTTGAATGAAGGAACACATGAGTAAACAGCTGAATGTAGAGGAAAGGAAGGGAAGAGGGTGGAGGCAAGTGTTCATCCCAGAGCTGTGCAGATAATAACTGTGCATGTTAACCTTGGCCCAGGCACTGAGTCAGGGTTTCTCAGCTACTGACATTTGGGCCTGGATAATTCTTTGTTCAATGGGGCTGTTTTGCGCATTGAAGGGAGTTTTGTAGCATCTCTGTCTTTACCTATGAGATGCCAGTAGCAACCTCCACCCTTAGCTGTGACAACCCCAGATGTCTCAGATCTTGTCCAATGTCCACCAGGTAGGGGGTTAGGGGCACAGAGTCATCTCTGGCTGAAAACCACTGACCTAGACGAATCAAAAGGACGAGAGTTGCAGAAACAGTAAATGAGAGTGAGCTCTGGAGCTGGCAGCTGGGTAAGAATACTAGCTTTGCCTTTCCCTAACTCTCACCCATCCTCCGTGAACCTACCTTAAAAAGTCTTAAAAAGTCTACCTTATAAAGGATTAAACGAGAAACCACACAAAGTGCTCAGCATGGTGTCAGGTACACAGTGAGCACACAAAAAATATTAACTGGCATCAGTACCATCCTCATGATTATTTCTGCTGTTGACACGATGACAGACCTCTTCCCTGAGAGTCAGATGCCCTGTTCACGCATCTGCTAGGCTCATTGAGTGCTGTTCATGTCAACCTTCAATCCTGGATTGATGCCTCCCTATGTCAGACTTAGGGACAGCAGGGAGTGAGGACTCTGGCATCACCCATGACCCCTTGGCTCCCTCCTGGGGTCTCCACATGCCAGAGGCTGAGAAAGAAAGATGTTTCCCACGGAAGAAAAGGCTGCTGACATTTTAACGAGCACATTCAGCAGGCCTTTGGACCAGCCAGGGCCATAGGTCAGATGCCTGGTTCTCACAGTTTCCTTCCTGGAAAAGGAAAAGCCCCATGGCGCTAATGGGATACCTTCAGCCTCTGGTTACAGCCTGGGAAGGATGAGATGTCCCAGCAACCCAGTTGCTACTAAAATCCCCACATGTCACACAGATGCTCAGACCAACAGTCCCATCCTCAGCATGGCCCAGACCTGCTCCCCAGGCCCGCCTCCCCTCCAGTCCTCCGCAGCTCTGCTTCCTGTCAGCTGCCTTCCATCCCTGCCTTGGGTTCTACGAAGTCTCTGCTGCTTCCAAGTCTGGAGAATTCCAGCAGACTCCTCACCTTCCCTTAGCTTCCCGGCATCCTCCAAACCACCAACCAATAGGTAACCGTGATTATCACCCGATGCTTAAAAATCTTACCTGACTCTCCATTTATTTTGGACTAAAGTCCTCAATTTGACAGACAAGCTTCTGAATGTCCTTGCACTTGGCAACCTCCCCTTATCTTTCAAGAAGTACCCACCCTCCCCACCCCTATTCATCATCTGCTCCTTGGGCAAACAACCCATGCAATTCCCTGAAAATATCCTAATCCCCTTCCAAACCAGTGCCTCATCTCAGCACTGTACACAGTATGGTCAGGGCAAATGAGGTCGTCAGGAGCCTGCAAAAGTGTTTGAGGTCTGGAAAATATAGATGTATTGGATTATATATTTGAAAAGAAAACAAATCAAAATGAATAAACATTTAATTAAACATCCACACAACAATCTGTTATCACTAGTCAAAAGTAATTCAACTCATACAATTCTATATAAAAATAACAGATGAAATTATATAAATGTTACTTTTTGTCAAAAGTAAAAGTTGAAAGTATAAAATGAGCTGTGTTTATTTATGTTTGATTCAAAATGAGGTGGGGCTCCCATTATCAGGAGAGGCATGAATGTGAAAAGTTTGTAAAATGTCTCTGAACCCTAGACCTTTGCATGTATTGTCTTTTTTCCCCAGTATTATTGAGATCTCATTGACCAATAATAGGATGGTATATTTAAGGTGTCCAGCAAAATGACTTGACATGTACATATTGTGAAAGGTTCTACCAGAGTAAGTTTAGTTAACATCTATCATTTTATATATTTATGTATTTTGTTTCCCCTTGTAATAGGAACTTTTAGGATTTACTCTAACTTTCAAATAGAACATACGGCACTGTATATTCATTGTATTGTACATTTCATTACTAGTGTTTACAAGTGGAAGTTTGTATGTTTGAATGCCTTCACCCAATTCCCCCACCCCCTGCCCCTTGCCTCTGGCAACTACAAATCTGCTCTCATTCTATGAATTTGAGATTTTTTAAAAAAAAATCTTCTACAGTTAAGTGAGAACATACAGTATTTGTCTTTTTCTGACTTAAATCATTTGGCATAATGCCTTCGAGGTCCATCCATGTTGTCACAAATGTAAAAATTTTCTTTTTATGGCTGAATAGTATTCCATTGTAGGTAGGTAGTATTTTGTTATATGTGTGTGTGTACAGTATTCTGTTGTATGTAGGTAGTATTTTGTTGTGTGTGTGTGTGTGTGTATATAAAATATGCATACACACATTCATATGCACACACACTTCATATACTACCACTCATCTGTGGATTGACACTTAGGTTATTTCCAAGCCTTGGCTGTTGTAAATAATGCTGCAGTGAACATGGAGGTGCAAATATCTCTTTGACATAGTTATTCATTTTTCTTGGGACATATCCCAGAAGTGGGACGGCTAAGTCATATGGCATTTCCATTTTTAATTTCTTTGGGAAACCACCATACAGTTTTCCATAGAGGCTATACCCACTTACATTCCTAAGAGTGAGCAAGGGTTCTCTTTTCTCCACAACTTCACCAGCATTTATCATCTCTTCTGTTTTTGATGGTAGCCATTCTAACTGGTATGAGGTCATGTCTCGTGGTTTTGATTTATATTTCCTTAACAGTTAGTGATGTTGAGTACCTTTTTGTGTGTCTGCGAGCCATTTGAATTTTTTGGAAAGATTCCTTGTCCATTTTTAAGTTGGATTATTTGGGGTTTTGGCTATTAAGTTCTTTTGAGTTTCTTAACTCTTTGTATACTAACTCCTTCTCAGATACATTATGTGCAAATAATTTCCCCTGTTGTGTAGGTTGCCTTTTCATCTTGTTGATCATTTCTTTTGCTGTGTAGGAGTTTTTAGTTTGATATAACCTAGCTTGTGTGTTTTTTATTTCGTTGCTCGTGCTTTAGGTATTATATCCTAAAACCATTGCCGAGATCCACGTCAAGAGGATTTCCCCCATGTTTTCTTCTAAGGACTTTATGGTTTAACATTTTATATTTAATTATTCAATCCATTTTGAGTTAATTTTTGTGAGTGGTGGAAGGTAGGGGTCTAGTTTCATTCTTTTCTGTGTGAATATCCAATATTTTCTGGTACTATGTATTGAAGAGACTACCTTTTCTCCACTAAGTATTCTTGACTCCTTTGTCAAATAGTAGCTAGCTGTGTTTATGCATGGGTTTACTTCTGGCTTCTTGATTCTGTTCCATTGGTCTAAGTGTCTAGCTTTTTATACAAGTACTATCTTGTTTTGATTACTATAGCTTTTTAATACAGCATGAAGTCAGAGAGCGTGATGCCTCTAGCATTAACCTCCTCTAATGATTGATGTCACTATTTGAGGGTCTTTGGTGGATCCATATGAATTTTGGGATTATTTTCCTATTTCTGTAAAAATTGCCATTAGAACATTGATAAGAGTGTCATTGAATCAGTACAGAGCTTTGAGTAGTATGAACATTTGAACAATATCATTTTACCAATCCATGAACACACAGTATCTTTGCATTTATTTGCATTATCTTCAATTTCTTTCATCAATGTCTTGTAGTTTTCAGTGTAGAAGTACTTCACTCAAATTTATTCATAAGTATTTTTATCATTTTAGATGCTACGGTGAATGGGATTGTTTTTATTTCTATTTCAGGTAATTCATTGTTAATGTACAGAAATGCTACTATTTTTTCTAAGTTGATTTTGTATCTTGCAAATATAATGGATTTGTTCATTAGATCTAACAGTTTTCTTGGTAGAGGTTTTAGTACCTTCTATACATAAAATCATGTATCTACAAATAGAGATAATTTTATTATCCATTCTCAATTTGATGCCTTTATTTTATACCTGCCTGCCTTCCTCCTTCTCTCCCTTCTCCCCCCTTTCCTTTCTTCCTTCCTCCCCATCCCCCAGTTTCTCTGGCCAGGATTTCCACTAATACGGTGAACAGAAGTGGTGACAGTGGGCACTCCTGTCTTGGGGACAGTCTTAGAAGAAAAGTTTTCAACCTTCCACCATTGAGTATGATGTTAGCTGCAGGCTTATCACATACAACCTTTACTACATTAAAGTACATTCCTTCTGTGCCTAATTTGTTTAGAGTTTTCATGCTAAAAGGGTGCTGTATTTTGTCAAATACTTTTTCTGTCTCTGTTGAGTTGATCATATGATTTTTATCATTCATTCTATTAATACAATGTATCACACTTACTCTTTTATATACGGTGAACCACCTTTATATCTCAGGCATGAGTCCCACTTGATAATGGTATATGATCCTTTTAAATGTGCTGCTGAATTTGGTTTGTTAGTATTCTGTTGAGAATATTTGCATCTCTGTTCATCAGATATATTGGTCTATAGTGTCCTCATTTAGCTTTACTGTAGGGTAATACTGGCCTTGTAAAGTGAGGTTAGGAGTGTTCCTTCCTCTTTATTTTTTTTGGAAGAGATTAAGGATTGGTGTTAATTGTTCTTTAAGTACAATTCATGGTAAAATTCATCAGTGAAGCCACCTAGCACTGGGTTTTTATTTGTTGACAATAGTAATGTTTGCTTGTTTTGTTTTTACAGTTGATCCAAACGCCTTACTAGTAATTGGTCTGTTTAAATTTGCTCTTTATTCTTGATTCAGTCTTGCTAGGCTGAAGTAACTAGAAGTTTATCCATTTCTTCTAGGTTGTCTATTAGGTTGGCACACAGATGTTCGTAGTAGCCTCTTTATCCTTTCTATTCCTGAGGTTGTAATGCCTCCTCTTTCATTTATAATTCTGTTAATTTGGGTTCTTTCTCCCTTTGCTTATAAATCTAAAGTTTTGCCAATGGTATTTATCTTTATAAATAACCAACTCTTGGTTTTGTTAATTTTTTATATTGTTCTCCTGTGCTTTATTATGCTCTAAGCTTTATTATTCCCTTTCTTCTGCTAACTTCAGACTTACTTCATTCTTCTTTTTCTAGTTTTTTGAGATATAAAGTCAGATTGTTTATTTGATAGTTTCCAATTTACTTTCAAATGATGCAAATGGCAAGGGCTTAATCTCTAAAATATACAAACAACATACAATTCAACAACAACAACAAAAAAAACCCAATAGAAAAATCGGCAAAAGACCTGAATAGACATTTCTCCAAGGAAGATATACAGATGGCCAAAAAGCACATGAAAAAATTCTCAACATCACTAATTATCAGAGAAATGCAAAAACTATTGTGATGTACCACCTCACACCAGTAAGAACTGCCATCAAGAAGTTAACATATAACAAATGCTGGAGAGAGTGTGGAGAAAAGGATACCCTCCTACACTGTTGGTAGGAATGTAAATTGGTACAACCACTATGGAAAACAATATGGAAGTACCTCAGAAAACTAAATATAGAATTACCATATGACCCAGAAATCCCACTCTTGGGCATATATCCAGACAAAACTTTCCTTGAAAAAAATACACACACCCATATGTTCACTGCAGCACTATTCACAATAGCCAATGTCCATCGAGAGATGAATGGAATAAGAAGATGTGGTATATATACCCAAGGGAATACTACTTAGCCATAAAAAAGAACAAAATAGTGCCATTTGTAGCATCATGGTTAGAACTAGAGACTCATATTAAGTGAAGTAAGTCAGAAAGAGAAAGACAAATACCATATGATATCACTTATATCTGGAATCTAATATACACAAATGAACCTTTCCACAGGAAAAAAAAATCATTGACATGGAGAACAGACTTGTGGCTGTTGTGATTGTCTCATTTGGAAACCATAGGTTTTCCAAAGGCTGTGAGTCATTATCTGTTCTGCAAAGAAGTTCATTGTGTCTTTTTAGTTTCCACATGTAAGCGGTAGCATTAGATGTTGCTGTCTAATTGTCTGACTGGTTTCACTTCACATGATAATTTCTAGGTCCATCCATGTTGCTATAAATGTTATTTCATTCCTTTTAATGGCTGAGTAATATTCCATTGTGTGTATGTACTGTATCTTCCCTATTCACTCCTCTATTGATGGGCATTTAGGTTGTTTCCATGACTTGGCTATTGCATAGAGTGCTGCAATGAACACTGGAGTACATGTGTCTTTTCAAGTCATGGTTTCCTCTAGATAGATACCCAGGAGTGAGATAGCTGGATCAAATGCTAATTCTATTTTGAGTTTTCTGAGCAATCTCCATACTGTTTTCCACAGTGGTTGCACCAATTTGCATTCCCACCAAGAGTATAATAGGGATCCTTTTTCTTCACACCCTCTCCAGCACTTATTGTTTGTAGACTTTTTGATGATGGCCATTCTGGCCAGTGTAAGGTGGTACCTCATAGTGGTTTTGATTTGCATTTCTCTAATAATGAGTGATACTGAACATCTTTTCATGTGATTTTTGGCCATCTGTATGTCTTCTTTGGAGAATCATCTGTTTAGATCTTCTGCCCATTTTTTGATGGAGTTGTTTGTTTTTCTGATATTGAACTGTAGGACATGTTTATAAATATGGAGATTAATCCCTTGTCAGTTGATTCATTTGCAAATATTTTCTGCCATTCTGTGGGATATCTTTTCATTTTGTTTAGGGTTTCCTTTGCTGTGCAGAAACTTTGAAGTTTAATTAAGTCCCATTTGTTTATTTTTCTTTTTATTGCCATTACTCTAATAGGTGGATCTGAGAAGATGTTGCTGTCATTTATGTCAGAGAGTGTTTGGCCTATGTTTTCCTCTAAGAGTTTTATAGTATCTGGTCTTCTATCTAGGTCTTTAATCCATTTTGAGTTTATTTTTGTGCATGGTGTTAGGAAATGTTCTAGTTTCATTTTTTTACACGTAGCTGTCCAGGTTTCCCAACACCACTTATTGAAGAGGCTGTCTTCTCTCCAATATATACTCTTGCCTCCTTTGTCATAGATTAGTTGACTATAGGTGCGTGGCTTTAATTCTGGGCTCTCTATCCTGTTTCACTGATCTATATTTCTGTCTTTGTGCCAGTACCATATGGTTTTGATGACTGTAGCTTTGTAGTATAGTCTGCAGTCAGGGAGCCTGATTCCTCCAGCTCCATTTTCCTTTTTCAGGATGTCTTTGGCTATTCTGGGTTTTTTGTGCTTCCAAACAAACTTTAAAATATTTTGTTCTAGTTCTGTGAAAAATGTCCTTGGTAATTTGATAAGGATAGCACTGAACCTGTAGATTGCCTTGGCTAGTATAGTCATTTGGATAATATTGACTCTTCCAATCCAAGAGCATGATGTGTCTTTCCATCTGTTCATGTCATCCTTGATTTCTTTCATCAGTGTCTTATAGTTTTCAGAGTACAGGTCTTTTGTCTCTTTAGGTAGGTTTATTCCTAAGTATTTGATTCTTTTTGATGCAATGGTAAACGGGATTGCGTCCCTAATTTCTGGGCTAGGACTTCCAGAACTATGTTGAATAGCAGTGGCAAGAGTGGACATCCCTGTCTTGTTCCTGATCTCAGTGGGAATTCTTTCAGCTTTTCACCACTGAGGATGATGTGATCTCTGGGTTTGTCATAGATGGCTTTTATTATGTGGAGGTAGGTTCTCCCTATGCCCACTTTCTGAAGGGTTTTTATCAGAAATGGGTGTTGGATTTTGTCAAAGGCTTTTTCTGCATCTATGGAGAAGATCATATGGTTTTTATTCTTCAGTTTGTTAACGTGGTGTATCACACTGATTGATTTGTGGGTATTGAAGAATCCTTACATCCCTGGGATAAATCCCACTTGATCACGATGTACAATCCTTTAAATGTATTGTTGGATTTGGTTGGCTAGTATTTTGTTGAGGATTTTTGAATCTATGTTCATCAGTGGAATTGGCTGTAATTTTCTTTTTTTGTGTGATCTTGGATTTGGTATCAGGGTGATGGTTGCTTCACAGAATGAGTTTGGGAGGGTCCCTTCCTCTGCAAATTTTTGGAAGAGTTTCAGAAGGATAGGTGTTAGCTCTTCTCTAAATGTTTGATAGAATTTGCCTGTGAAGCCATCTGGTCCTGGACTTTTGTTTATTGGAAGTTTTTTAATAACAGTTTCAATTTCAGAACTTGTGATTTGTCTCTTCATATTTTCTCTTTGATCTTGGCTTAGTCTTGGAAGATTGTACTTTTCTAAGAATTTGTCCATTTCTTCTATGTTTTTCATTTTATTGCTGTGTAGTTGCATATAGTAGTCTCTTATGATCGTGTGTATTTCTGTGATGTCTGTTGTTACTTCTCCTTTTTCTAATTTTATTGATTTGTGTCCTCTTTTTTTCTCAAAAAGTCTGGCTAGGGGTTTATCAATTTTGTTGATCTTTTCAAAGAACCAGTTTTTAGTTTCATTGATCTTTGCTATCGTTTTCTTCCTTTCTATTTCATTGATTTCTGCTCTGAGCTTTATGATTTCTTTTCTTCTACTAACTTTAGGTCTTGTCTGTGCTTCCCTCTCTAGCTGCTTTAGATGTAAAGTTAGGTTGTTTATTTGAGCTTTTTCTTGTTTCCTGAGGTAGGCTTGTATTGCTATAAACTTTCCTCTCAGAAGTACTTTTGCTGCATCCCAGAGGTTTTGGAGTGTCGTATTTTTGTTGTCATTCGTTTCTAGGTATCTTTTGATTTCCACTTTGATGTCTTCAGTGATCCATTGATTGTTTAGTAGCATGTTTAGTCTCCATGTGTTTGTATTTTTTGCCATTTTTTTCTTGCTGTTGACTTCCAGTCATATAGTATTGTGGTCAGAGAAGATGCTTGATATAATTTCAATTTTCTTAAAGTTACCAAGGCTTGATTTGTAGCCCAGGATGTGATCAATCTTAGAGAATGTTCCATGCGCACTTGAGAAGAATGTATATTCTGTTGCTTCTGGATGGAATGTCCTATAAATATTAAGTCCATCTGATCTAATGCTTCATTCAGGGTCTGTGTTTCCTTGTTTTCTGTCTGGATGATCTATGCATTGCTGTAAGTGGGGTGTTAAAGTCGCCCGCTATGATTGTGTTGTTGTTGATGTCTCCTTTTAAGGTTGTTAGCAGTTGCCTCATATATTGTGGTGATCCTATGTTGGGTGCATAGATATTTAAAATTGTTATATCTTCTTCTTGGATTGATCCTTTGACCATTATGTAGTGCCCTTCCTTGTCTCTTAAAGTGTCCTTCATTTTAAAGTCTATTCTGTCTGATATGA
>PVHT020000180.1:12686664-12701988 GCA_004024745.2 Catagonus wagneri
TTTGCCTCCAATTCCCTTCCCCCACAGCAAGCCACAGTCACCCCTGTTTTCCCAGGAGCTCCTCCAAGAATTGTAGTCAGCTTTGACCCAGATTCCTATGGAGACTTTGCTTTGCCCTGGGACCCAGTGCACGTGAAAGTCTGTGTGCACCTTTCAAGTATGGGGTCTCCTTTTCCCCCAGTCCTGTGGAGCTCCTGCATACAAGCCCCACTGGCCTTAAATGCCAGATGCTCAAGGGCTCTTTCTCCGTGTGCCAGATCCCTAGGGATGGGGATTTGACATGGGGCTCGGAACTCTCAGTCCTGTAGGTGAGTCTCTGTGATACAATTACTTTCCAGTCTGTGAGGCTTCCCACCTGGGTGGTATGGGGTTATTTATATTGCGTAATCACCCCTCCTACCTCTTGATGTGGTCTCCTCTTTGTCTTCTGGAGTAGAATATCTTTTTGGAAGTTTACAGTCCATTTGGTTGAAGGTTGCTTGGCATTTGGTTGTGGTTTTGTTGTTCTTGGGGAGAGAAGTTGAGCTCCAGTCCTTCTATTCTGCCATCTTAATCCAGTCTCCCTAGTTTCATATTATTATGGTTATGACACCCAGTATGATTTCTGTCTTACTCAGTTTGCTGAAATTTGTCTTGTTATCTAGCATATGACATATCCTAGAAAATATGGGCGTTTGAGAAAAAAAATGTGTATTCTTCTGTTGTCAGAATTTTTTTTTAGGTGTCTGTTAGATACAGTTTGTGAGTATAGCTTGATATGTGTTGGTGCTTCAATGTTGGGCCTGTAAATATTTATAGTTACTCTAACGTCTGGATTGTTTAGCACTTTATTATTTTATAGTAACGTGCTTTGTGTCTTTTAACCATTATTAACTTAATGTCTACTTTGTTTGATATAAGCATAGCTACTCCTGCTTTTTTGTTTCTCTTAATATTTGCTGAAAACACCTTCTGATTCCTTTACTCTCAGTCTATGTGTGTCTTTGAAGCTAGAGTAAATCTCTTGTTAGCAGCATATTGTTTCAGCTTGTTTTTAATAATTCAGTCAGTCTGTGTCTTTTGATTGGAGAATTTATCCATTTGTGTTTAAAGTAATTATTTTTACATAAAGGATTACTACTGCCATTTTGTTAAACATGTTGGCTGGTTTTAGTTCCTTTGTCCCATTTTATCCTGCTGTTGCCTTTTGTGATTTGATGACTTTTTTTTTCTGGTATACTTTGACTTCTTTGTCATCATCTTTTGTGTAACTACTACAAGTTTTTACGTTGTGGCTAAACATAATGCTTACATGTAATACCTTACATTATAATACCCTTTTTTAAACTGATAACTTAAAAATCATTTCTAAATGACATTTTTACTGCACATCTCTCATTTTAGTTTATTGATATTATAATTTATATATTTTATATTGTATATCCAATAACAAATTATTGTAGTTCTGGCTATATTTAATACATTTTTTTTCAATTTTAACATAGTTGTAAGTGAATTACACACCATCATTTCCATATTAGAAAATATGACTTTGGCTATATATTTATAATTACCAGTGAGTTTTACACTGCCTTCATGTGTTTTTTAATAATGTTAATGAGTGCCTTTTTACCTACACTCAAAGAATTCTCTGTAACCGGTTGTTTATGGCCAGTGCAACTGTGCTGAACACCCTCAGCTTTTGTTTGCTAGAAAAAATTATAATCTGTCTTTTTTATTTCTGAAGGACATTTTTTCTGGGTATATAATTGTTGGTTGACAATTTTCTTCTTTCAATATTTTGGTTATATCATCCCATTCTTTCCTAGTCTGAAAAGTTTCTGTTAAGAAATCCACTGATAATTTTACGGGATTTCCTTTTATATAAATTGTCCCATTTCAATTGCTATTTTGAAAATTATTTTTTTTACTTTTGACAATTTAATTATAATATATGTTGTTACCCTATTCATGTTCAACCTTTTCAGGGTAATTTGGATTTCATGGGTCCAGATGTTTGTTTCTCTCCATATGCTTGGGAAACTTTTAAGTCTTGCTTTGTCTCTCTTGCATCTCATTCTCTTCTCTTTCTGTGTTTCCTAAGATGCTTTTATTGTTTTTTTTTTTGTTTGTTTACAGTTTTTCCATAAGTCCTATAGGCTTTCTATAATCTTTTTTATCTGTTTTCCTTTATGTTCCTCTGACTGGATAATTCCAAATGCCCCTGTCTTCTAGATCACTGATTATTTCTTCTGCATAATTGAGTCTACTGTTGAAGCTCTCTCATGAATTCTTCAGTTCAGTCATTGTATTCTTCATCTCTAGAATTCACGTTTGGTTTTTTTGTTTTTGTTTTGGGTTTTTTTTTAAGGTTTATATCTCCTTGTTGAACTTCTTGTTTTGTTCATGCATTGTTTTCTTCCTTCCTTTCTCTTTCTTTCTTCCTTCCTTCCTTCCTTTTCTCTTTCTTTCTTTCTTTCTCTCTCTCTCTCTCTCTCTTTCTTTCTTTCTTTCTTTCTGTCTGTCTTTTACTGTCCTTTCTGGTGTTCTTATAGTTCTTGAACTTCTTTAAGGAGATTAATCTGAAATTTTTGTTCACAGATATTTGATGTCTTTAGGGAAAATTATTGGCACTTTATTAGTTTTATTTAGTGATGTCATGTTAACCTGATTTTTACATTGGTATCTGTGCATTTCAGTAATTATCCTCTCTTCCAGACTTTGCGTTTTTACTTTGGCAGAGACAGTTCTTTATAGTCAGCTCAGCTTGGAGCTCTGGATATGTCAGCTGGTAGCATCTGTGGGCAATGGGGTTTTCTATGTAAGTCTATCTGGGGGCAAGGCCACTGCCCAAGCTGTGAAGTTAGGTGGGGCATGCAAGTGACTGAGAACATATGAATAAGACTGTTGGCTTCGTTCCCTGTCCTAGCACAGCTGTAGGATAGATTCTACAGTGGCCTAGTTTCTTTGGTCAGGCTTTCTAGTAGTCAGAACTGGGTACTATACTCAGCAGTAGGTGGAGCAATGAATTACACCCCTGCCCAGATAGGGAACAGAATGGGCACCAGGATCAGCTCAGCTGGTTGTTAAAGGACCCATGTAAGGCAGGACTGCACACTGAATTCCCTAGTCAGAGACTGCCAGTGGCTTTGCTCTGCTGACCAGGAGAGGCACTGGCTGTGTTTTCTGTTCAGGTGCTACTGTGTAGAATGCCATGGGATGGGCTATAGTGTCCCATGTGCTCTGATTAGGTTCCTTGGTTGAGCAGGCTAAAGGCTGTTTTCACGGTTATGAGGCTTTGAATTAGTATGTTTACCTGTGCAGGACTACCATATAGGCCTGTGTAAAGTTTTTGTTTTGCACCAGATTAGGCAGAACTATGCACCAGGTTCCCTAACCTGACAGGCTACTGCCCTGACTATGCAGATAGGCAAGGCCACTAGCCAGACTCCACTGTAATTAGGGTTATAGGAATGAGCTATAGATTCCTGGTAACTCTGGTTAAGTTTCCTGCTTAGGCAGAATGGAAGATGTATTCAACAGTCAGTGAGGCTATAAATTAGATTCCCTGCCCAGGTGGGGCCATAGAATAGGCACAAGGGCTAGTAAGGCTCTTTGGGAACCAAATCAGGTAGGACTGTGTACCAAGATCCCTGGCCAGATGAGGCCACTGACATGGTTGTGTAGATGGGCAGAGCCACTGGCCATGCTCTCCATTAAAGTACTGCTGGGATAAGCAGCTTACCCTGTGCCCCAGTCAGGCTTCCTGGTGGGGCAGGGATGGGAGCTACACTCAGCAGTGAGATAGGCCATGAATTATACACTTGGTCACTATTGCAGTAGGCACTTGGTATGCCAAGATCCCCTGCTGGCTGCTCTAAGCCTCACTTTTCTTCTACATCACTACCCAATCCCTGCTGTTGAAGTTTCACAGATTCCCCCACAGTCCATACGAAGTGGGCCTCCTGAGAAGCAGCCCACAATGCTGGGGCAAACAATATCCACCTTGGGCTCTCTTGTGCCACTGGAGGAACTGTAGGCTTGGGTTGGTGGGGGGGGGGTCATCTTGGTGTGGTGCTGGGGAAGGGGCAATGTTCTCAGAGAATAGCCACTCCTTTCATTCTTCCAGTTTGGTCCATCTCATTCTCTGTGGTTCAGGGGCATACTCAGCCTCACCTACATGTTCTAGGATACTTACAGTAGTGTCCTGTCCATAGATAGTAGTTAGTTGGTCTTCTCATTTTTTTTTAAATATGCTTTATTTTTTCATTTATTGATTTACAATGTACTAGCTTCAGGTGCACAGCAAACTGAATCAGTATACCTATACATATATCCATTTTTCTTCCCATATATATTAGCACAGAATACCGAATAGACCTCCCTGTGCTATATAGTTTGGCCCTGTTAGTTATGCACTTATATATAATAGTGTGTATGTGTTAATCCTATCCTCCCAATTTACCCCCCTTGCCATGGTTTCCCCTTTGGTAACAATAAGTTTGATTTTGAAACTGTTTATGTTCTACAAATGGGTTCTTCTGTATAATTTTTTATTAGATTCCACATAAAGTGATATTGTGATATTTGTCCTTCTCTGTTTGACTTATTTTACTTAGTATGGTAATCTCTAGGCCAGCAAATAGCATTACTTCATTCTTTTTTTAGTGCTGAGCAATATCCCATTGTATATACATTCTACATCTTTATCTATTCCTCTGTCAGTGGACGTTTAGGTTACTTTCACGTCTTGGCTATTGTAAATAGTGCTGCAGTCAACACTGGGGTGCATGTATCTTTGCAAATTGTAGTTTTCTCTATCTGTATGCCCAAGAGTGGAATTGCTAGGTCATATGGTAGTTATATACTTAGTTTTTTAAGGAACCTCCATACTGTTTTTTGTAGTGGTTGCACCAATTTACATTCTCACTAACAGTGTAAGAGTGTTTCCTTTTCTCTGCACCCTCTCCAGCATTTATTGTTTGTAGACATTTTGATGGCAGTTCTGACTGATGTAAGGTGATACCTCACTGTAATTTTCATTTGCATTTCTCTAATAATTTGTGTTGTTAAGTATTTTTCCATGTGCTCTTGGCCATCTCTCTGTCTTTGGAGAAATGTCTATTTAGATATTTATTGAGTTGTTTATTTGATATAGAGCTACATGAGATGTTTGTATATCTTGGAGATTAATCCCTTGTTGATTGCTTCCTTTGCAAAGATTTTCTCCCATTCTGTGTGTTGTCTTTTGAGGTTTTTATGTGGTTTTCTTTGCTGTGCAGATTTTAATTAGGTCTTAATTGTTCATTTTTATTTTTATTACTAGGAGGTGGATCATAAAGACATCACTGCAATTTATGTCAGAGAGTGTTCTGCCTATGTTTTCCTCATTTTATAGTGCCCTTTATTATGTTTAGCTCTTTAATCTGAGTTTATTTTTGTGTATATTATTAGAAAGTGTTCTGATTTCATTATTTTACATTTAGATGTTCAGTTTTCAAAACCACTTATTGAAGAGAGTGTCTTTCTTCCATTGCATATTCTTGCCTCCTTTGTCACAGATGAGTTGACCATAGGTGCATGGGCGTATCTCTGGGTTTTCTATGCTGTTCCACCAGTCTATATTTCTGTTTTTGTGCCAGTACCATACTGTTTTGATAAATGTACTATAATCTGAAGTCAGGGAGCCTGATTCTTCCAGTGCCATTTTGCTTTTTCAACATTGCATGGGCTCGTCAGAGTCTTTTGTGTTTCCATACAAATTTTAAAGTTGTTTCTTCTAGTTCTGTGAAAAATGACTTTGGTACTTTGGCAGGGATTGCATTCAATCTGTAGACTTCCTTGGGTAGTGTATTCATTTTGACAATACTGATTCTTTTAATCCAAGAGCAAGGTATATTTTTCCATCTGTTTGTGTCATCTTTGATTTCTTTCATCAGCATCCTACAGTTTTCAGAATACAGGTCTTTTGCCTCTTTAGGCAGGTTTATTCCTAGGTATTGTATTCTTTTTGATGGGATGGTAAATGGAATTATTTCCATAATTTCTCTTCCTGATCTTCCATTGTGTATAGAAATGCAGGAGATTTCTGTGTATTGGTTTTGTATCCTGCAACTTTACCTAATTCATTGGTGAGCTCTAATTGTATTCTGGTAGCATTTTTTGGATTTTCTATGTATAGTATCAAGTCATCTGCAAACAATGTTAGTTTTATGTCTTCTTTTCCAATTTGAATGTCTTTTATTTCTTTTTGTTTTATGATTACCATGGCTAGGACTTCCAAAAGTATGTTCAATAAAGATGGTAATAGTGGACATCCTTGTCTTGTTCCTGATGTTAGTGAAAATGCTTTCAGCTTTTTACCATCAAAAATGATATTAGGTGTGGGCTTCTCATATATGGCTTTTATTATGCTGAGGTAGGTTCCCTCTGTACTCACTTTCTAGAGAGTTTTCATCAAAAACGGGTGTTGACTTTTGTCAAAAGCTTTTTGTGCATTTGTTGATATGATCATATGATTTTTATTATTCTGTTTGTTAATGTAATGTATCACACTAACTTGGGGATACTGAAGAATCCTTGCATCCCTGGGATAAATCTCATTTGATCATGTTGTATTTTTAATGTATTGCTGGATTATGTTTGCTAGTATTTTGTTGAGAATTTTTGCATCTATCTATCTATCTATCTATCTATCTACCTACCTACCTACCTATCATCAGATATCTTGACCAGTGATTTTCTTTTTTGTGTTATCTTTGTCTGCTTTGGGTATTAGTGTGATGGAGGCCTCATAGAATGAGTTTGGGAGTATTCGTTCCTCTTCAATTTTTTCAAAGAGTTTCAGGATAATAGATGTTAACTTTTCTATAAATGTTTGATTAAATTCACCTGTGAAGCCATCTGGTCCTGGACTTTTTTTTTTTAAGTCTCTAAATCACACTTTCAATTTCAGCACTTGTGATTGGTTATTCATATTTTCTACTTCTTCCTAGTTCAGTTTTGGAAGGGGTACCTTTGTAAGAATTTGTCCATATCCTCTAGGTTGTCCATTTTATTGGCATATACTTGCTTGAAGTCACTTCTTATCATATGTATTTCTGTGGTGTCTGCTGTAACTTCTCCTTGTTCATTTCTAATTTTATTGATTAGAGCCCTCTTCTTCATTCCTATGTCCGAAACATATTTTTCTGTCATTTCATTTTGAGAATGGAGGCAGGCCAGGGATCAGGTGTGTGGGTCTGCTCTGCTGGGAGGGGTGGGACCATGGTCTAGCCAAGTGAACCAGCCCTGGCTGAATCCTCCCCTGAGGCCTGCAGGGGCCTGCTTGGGAAAAGAGGCTGCAGTGTTGTCCCCACACTCGCACACCACTCACCAGTAGTGGCCTCTGTGGCCACCTGGGCCTCCTTAAGCATTCGAGGTTGTGTTGCTCTTCCCTCCAGCCCCTCCCAGCTGCCTGTACACAGCCACTGCGGTTCTGTGTCTGGGTCTGTTCTCTCAACCTCACATACCTGCACCCAGCCCCTGATCCTGTCAGTGGTTAAGAGTCTCAGGCTGGAGTACACAGGGTGGTGGGAGGGATCATCAACATATGTGTCATTCTGTCCCACCTGCCACAGACCAGCTATTGTGTTTTCTTCTGAGCCTCCAAAGATCCTCTCCACCCCAGGTTACCTCCCCACTGGTGATGGGTGTACCCCAGGATCAGGAACCTCTCCTCCCCTCCAGCACCCTCCCAGGGTTGCAGGTCCTGACCCACTTCTACTTCTCCTCTTTCTTTTTTCCCCTTTATCCTACTCAGTTACGTGGGGTCCTTCTTGTTCTTTCAAGTGTTTGAGTTCTTCTTCCAGTTTAACATGTCCTGTGAGGATTCTTCCATTCGTAGATGTATTCCCAGTGAAATTGTGGGAAGAGGTGAGCACCATTTCCCGTGTCCTCCTATCCCACCACCATCCTTATCTCCTCTATCACAGGCTTTCTAAAGTCAAGAACAACCTGTGTCAATCATCTTGATGATGTCACTCTGTATCCGTTCTTTTGGAAACCCATGTTCCCTAGTTCTGCACTTGGGATATTGTTTCTTCTTATTCAAGGCTCAAGTGAGATGTTGATTACTCTAGGACTCTACGCTGAGGACTCTCTCTCACAGCCAGCTTTCCTTTGGGGATCCCTATGTTCTCTCAAAATTTCTCAGTCCCTCTCAGCCTGTATCTCTCACCTGGCTTGGGAGTTTTATGAGGAGGAGGACTGTATTTTGTTCACATTTAAGCTGTCCCTTAGTGCCAAAACTTACCATGACAATAATGATAACGATGATAGTTATCTAGGTGCACTTGAGAGTCCCGTTGTCGCTCAGCAGGTAAAGAACCTGACTAGTATCCATAAGGATGCAGGATCGATCCCTGGCCTCACTCAGTGGGTTAAGGGTCAGTGGGTTGCCACAAGCTGCAGCATAGCTTGAATATATTGCTTGGATCTAGCATTGCTGTGGCTGTGGTATACGTTGGCAGCTGCAGCTCTAGTTCAACTTCTAGCCCAGGAATTTCGATTTGCTGCAGGTGCAGCCCTAAAAATATACATACATACATACATACATATATATATATATATGTGTGTGTGTATATATATATATATATATATACACACATATACATATATATGTATATGTGTATATATATGTATATACACACACACACACAGATATAGATATATAGATATATAGTTATATAGGTACACTCAATTTGTAGACCCTGAACCTTGAGTCTCAGACTTTGGGACAGGTGCTCTTTCTTCTGCTGCTGTGATCACATCAGGACACCCTGTGCTCCGAGCATGTCCCAATAGCTAACCATTAGCTGGATAGGTAGGTCATCATCATCAATTGACAAAGTTTCTTTCTGCAGATCACAGGGTAATAAATTAGTCAGATCCATTGTTCTTGATCACCAGTACCTCCAGGACCTGGCATGGCCCCTCTGCATGAAGTAAGATCCTGAGGGGATTTCTCAGGCTTAGAACAAGGGCCTAGCTATGCGGGGGCTGTGGTGGCAATGAATGGCTTTCGTGACTGGGGAAATGTGGAAGGTGAAATTCTGAGCAATCCAGGCATTGTGACTGCAGTTGTTAAGGATATTGTAGAAATTTCACAAGACCCTGTTTCTTTTTCCCCTTTCAGAGGTTGTGAGGGGAGCGAGGGGGAGGTAGGAGAGGCAAGTTCTTGGTTTATGAAAATGATGCTTTGTTTTGCTGCTTCCTTTTTTTGTTTTTTAAATCATTGCTGAGAAAAATAAGAAGTACCCTTGGGCACTGGAAAAGAAATGGCTTTTGGTGTGAGTCAGGCTTGGGTTTGAATCCTAGCTCTTCCACTTCCAGTCCATGTGATTTGAAGAAAGATTATACAACTCCAACAAGCCTCAAATTTTTCCTTTGTTAACTGAGCATAACATATACTTTGAGGATTTGGTATGAGTTCTGGGGTTTCTGTCTCAAGGTTCATGTTCATGGTACTGTTGTAGATGTACATGCGAGGCAAGACTGATCCTGGCTTCACTACCATATTTCTCATTTCTTCCCCTAAAGTGGATTTTCCATCTTTTGGGTACAAAATCATAAAAGAGAAAAATGCTTTCCTGAAGAATCCTGCTTTCAAGGACTCTACTGTAAAGCAAACCATGGCAGCGGGCTATACTGCAGATGTTGGGATTCATTTTCATTTTGAATCTTCCTCTAGTTGACTGAAGACAGTCATTACTCATGTGATGGGGGGCTTACAGAGATATTACAGAAAGCCCTGGCATGGGAGTTTGGACATTTGAGTTACGATCTCAGATGTACCATCTATCCAATGGATGGCCTTGGGGAAACAGTAGCAGTAATGCGTCTGTACCATTTCAGGGAATAGCACTGTTTACAGAGTGCTTCACAAACAAAACACAAAGTTACTTTCACAGATCTGGCACTTCTGTTATGGACTGGGAGGTATATCAGTTTTATTGGCCTATGCTATTTCACTTGATCTTTTCAGTGTCTCTGAGAGAGTGTCTTCACCTGTAATTTTCCTGGTTCATATGAGGGCTTTTCACTTCCAAGAGTTAAGTGAATGGTTATACAACCAATAAATGACTGAATGAGTATTTGAACCCCCAGATCTGTCTGATTCCAAAACTGATATTCCATCCCACTGGGCTACCTGGACCTTAGGAGTAGAATCATCAGACATAGCAAATAATAATGTATGATACCCAGTTAAATTTGCACTTCAGATAAACAAGTTTTTTTTTTTTTTTAGCATATCTAAATACTTTAGGAGTTCTCATCATGGCGCAGCAGAAACCAATCCCACTAGGAACCATGAGGTTGTGGGTTCAATCCCTGGACTCGCTAAGTAGGTTAAGTGTTGCCATGAGCTGTGGTATAGATTGCAGGCATGGCTTGGATGCTGAGTTGCTGTGGCTGTGGTGTAGGCCAGCAGCTGCAGCTCTGGTTCGATCTCCAGACTGGGAACTTCCATATGCCATGGGTGCAGCCCTAGAAAGCAAAAAAATAAATAAATAAAATACTTTATGTATATCCCCAGTATTACTTACACTTAAAAAGTTATTTATGCTAATGTAAATTTAGCTGAAAATCCTGCGTTTTATTTGGTGACCCTCTTTAGGAGGCTCACGTTACAAGAGCAGTTGAGAAAGTGTCTATCAGAGCCTTTTTTGAGGCACGAAGGTTGTTCTCATGGAAATGTGCCCTTTTGGAAATAGTAAACATTGTCTTCCAAGATAGAAGTCGTAAGAATTTTACAAAAACAGAGGGGAAGGCATCTCCAAAGGAGATTTAGGGTATGTTTTCTAGGCAAACTTGATATGGCTAGATTCTGCAAAGATATTCAGAGCAAGAATTACAAATCATGACTGACAGATACCATGGGGAGAAACATTGGCTGGGTAAAAAACTCAGATTCATCAAGCTGCTCTCACTGTGAACTCTCATAGGTCTCACTTGGAAGCCATGGCAAGTACCTTCCCTGAGAGGCAGTACTCCAACCTGAAACCCTACTGTAGGTGGTCACCATTGACATTTAATCCACGGCATCTCATTTAGTATCACAGCAGTGCTGTGAGGTGTGATAACCTTATGGACTGACATCCTGAGAGAGAGGAGTCAAAGCCACAGCTCATGATTGGTGGAGCTCCATGTGATGCAGGTCTGTCCACATCCTACACCAACTGCATGGTTTATGGGAAGTCAGGTGGGCTATGCGCCAGTGATTGGGATTTTATAGATCTTTGTTGAGTAGTCCCATGTAACAGATAAGATTATTCTTTTTAGAGTCATGCAAGCTGAATGTTCTCTTGTCAAGAGTGTACCTACCTTGACTCATCCTTCAAGGTCTATCTCAAGTCCTTTGTCTCTGAGGAGCCATGTTGATGTTTTCAATGGGATGTGGCCCCTCCTTTGCACCCCAGAGTTTTCCCTGGTGAGGTTTCCAATGGCCTACAGATTTGGCCTCTCACTATAGGAACTTCCTCTCCCTCTGCATACTATACTAGTGGGCTTCCACCACAGCTGGCAAAGACATCTAGCATAGTGGTGGAGACCCACTACTGGCTGCATCACTTTTTGGCTGTGAGGCTTTAGGCAAATCGCATAACGTCTCCACGTCTCAGTTACCTCATCTTTACAGTAGCGATGATAATAAAAATACTTACCTCAAGGGGTTGTCATGAGGTCCAAAGAATTTGATGTATATAAATCACTTAAACCAAAGCCTTGCACCTAGTAATTGTTCACAATGCATGTTATCACTATTACTACTGGGATATATGTCATGATTGGAACTTTCAGTAAGTGCCAAGCCCAAAGCTGAGCAGCACACATGCATATGTCAATTTATTCTTACAACCCCCTTTGAGGCAGGTACAGTTCTCTTTCACACAGTTAGTAAATCATGGAGTGTGGAGGCAAACCCTGGCTGACCATGGAACTTATTATACTTTGAATTCCAACCTTTCTACTCTCATATTTTCTTCTCTATCTTACAGTTTCTTGGAGGTACTTCCACACAGCAGATGACTTGCCCAACATTATTTTTCCTATTAATGTAACCCTTGAAAAGAGAAACATTTTCCCCCTTCACAGAATTAAATGCTGCCAAATCAAGACCATATTTGTGTTTAAGTGCAAGTGGGAGAACGTGTACAACAGTGGTCTCATGAGGTCATTTTTCTCCCATTACCTAATGAATTTTATTACAACTAGAGATGTACAAAAATCATCACAACTCAATTTGATAGCATTTCCATCCCAAACCCTCAGTGTATCTCCCCACCCCCCAGCTTGTCTCATTTGGAAACCATAGGTTTTCCAAAATCTGTGAGTAATTATCTGTTCTGCAAAGAAGTTCATTGTGACCTTTTTTAGTTTCCACATGTAAGCAGTAGCATTGGATGTTGGTGTCTAATTGTCTGACTGGTTTCACTTCGCATGATAATTTCTAGGTCCATCCATGTTACTATAAATGTTGTTATTTTGTTCCTTTTAATGGCTGAGTAATATTCCATTGTGTGTAGGTACCATATCTTCACTATCCACTACTCTGTTGATGGGCATTTAGGTTGTTTCCATGACTTGGCTATTGCATAGAGTGCTGCAATGAACACTGGAGTACATGTGTCTTTTTGAGTCACGGTTTCCTCTGGATAGATACCCAGGAGTGGGATTGCTGGATCAAACGGTTTTCTATTTTTAGTTTTCTGAGGAATCTCCATACTGTTTTCCACAGTGACTGCACCAATTTGCATTCCCACCAAGAGTGTAATAGGGATCCTTTTTCTCCACACCCTCTCCAGCACTTATCGTTTGTAGACTTTTTGATGATGGCCATTCTGGCTGGTGTAATGTGGTACCTCGCAGTGGCTTTGATTTGCATTTCTCTAATAACGACTGATGTTGAACATCTTATCATGTATTTTTTGGCCATCTGTATGTCTTCTTTGAAGAATCATCTGTTTAGATCTTCTGCCCATTTTTTGATGGGGTTGTTTGCTGTTTTGGTATTGAGCTGTAGGAGGTGTTTGTAAATTCTGGAGGTTAATCCTTTGTCAGTCGATTCATTTGCAAATATTTCCTCCCATTCTGTGGGATATCTTTTCGTTTTGTTTAGGGTTTCCTTTGCTGTGCAGAAACTTTGAAGTTTAATTAAGTCCCATTTGTTTATTTTTCTTTTTATTGCCATTACTCTTAACAGGTGGATCTGAGAAGATGTTGCTGTCATTTATGTCAGAGAGTGTTTGGCCTATGTTTTCCTCTAAGAGTTTTATAGTATCTGGTCTTCTATCTAGGTCTTTAATCCATTTTGAGTTTATTTTTGTGCATGGTGTTAGGAAGTGTTCTAGTTTCATTTTTTACATGTGGCTGTCCAGTTTTCCCAACACCACTTATTGAAGAAGCTGTCTTCTCTCCAATGTATATTCTTGCCTCCTTTGTCATAGATTAGTTGACTATAGGTGCGTGGCTTTAATTCTGGGCTTCCCTGTTCCACTGATCTATATTTCTGTCTTTGTGCCAGTACCATATGGTTTTGATAACTGTAGCTTTGTAGTATAGTCTGCAGTCAGGGAGCTTGATTCCTCCAGCTCCATTTTCCTTTTTCAGGATGTCCTTAGCTATTCTGGATCTTTCCTGCTTCCAAACAAACTTTAAAATATTTTGTTCTAGTTCTGTGAAAAAATGTCCTTGGTAATCTGTAGATTGCCTTGGCTAGTATAGTCATTTGGATATTGACTCTTCCAATCCAAGAGCATGATGTGTCTTTCCATCTGTTCATCCTTGATTTCTTTCATCAGTGTCTTATAGTTTTCAGAGTACAGGTCTTTTGTCTCTTTAGGTAGGTTTATTCCTAAGTATTTGATTCTTTTTGATGCAATGGTAAATGGGATTGCTTCCCTAATTTCTCTTTCTGATATTTCATTGTTAGTATATAGAAATGTAGTTGATTTCCGTGTATTAATTTTGTATCCTGCGACATGGCTGAATTCATCAATGAGCTCTAACAGTTTTCTGGTAGAGTCTTTAGGACTCTCTGGGTATAGTATCATGTCATCTGCAAACAGTGGTAGTTTTACTTCTTCCTTTCCAGTCTGGATTCCTTTTATTTCGTTTATTTCTCTGGTTGCTGGGGCTAGGACTTCCAAAACTATGTTGAATAGCAGTGGCAAGAGTGGACATCCCTGTCTTGTTCCTGATCTCAGTGGGAATTCTTTCAGCTTTTCACCATTGAGGATGATGTGATCTCTGGGTTTGTCATAGATGGCCTTTATTATGTGGAGGTAGGTTCTCCCTATGCCCACTTTCTGAAGGGTTTTTATCAGAAATGGGTGTTGGATTTTGTCAAAGGCTTTTTCTGCATCTATGGAGAAGATCATATGGTTTTTATTCCTCAGTTTGTTAACGTGGTGTATCACACTGATTGATTTGTGGGTATTGAAGAATCCTTGCCTCCCTGGGATAAATCCCACTTGATCACGATGTACAATCCTGTTAGCGTATTGCTGGGTTCCGGTGGCTAGTATTTTGTTGAGGATTTTTGAGTCTATGTTCATCAGTGAAATTGGCTGTAATTTTCTTTTTTTGTGCTATCTTTGTCTGGTTTTGGTATCAGGGTGACGGTTGCCTCACCTTGTATTGCTATAAACTTTCCTCTTAGAAGTGCTTTTGCTGCATCCCAGAGGTTTTGGAGTGTCATATCTTTGTTGTCATTGGCTTCTAGGTATCTTTTGATTTCCTCTTTGATGTCTTCAGTGATCCATTGGTAGTTTAGTAGCATGTTGTTTAGTCTCCATGTGTTTGTATTTTTGCCATTTTTTCTTGCTGTTGATTTCCAGTCATATAGCATTGTGGTCAGAGAAGATGCTTGGTATGATTTCAATTTTCTTAAAGCTACCAAGGCTTGATTTGTAGCCCAGGATGTGATCAATCTTAGAGAATATTCCATGCGCACTTGAGAAGAATGTATATTCTGTTGCTTCTGGATGGAATGTCCTACAAATATTAAGTCCATCTGATCTAATGCTTCATTCAGGGTCTGTGTTTCCTTGTTGATTTTCTGTCTGGATGATCTATGCATTGCTGTAAGTGGGGTGTTAAAGTCGCCTGCTATGATTGTGTTGTTGTTGATGTCTCCTTTTAAGGTTGTTAGCAGTTGCCTCATATATTGTGGTGATCCTATGTTGGGTGCATAGATATTTAAAATTGTTATATCTTCTTCTTGGATTGATCCTTTGACCATTATGTAGTGCCCTTCCTTGTCTCTTAAAGTGTCCTTCATTTTAAAGTCTATTCTGTCTGATATGA
>PVHT020000180.1:12706282-12842171 GCA_004024745.2 Catagonus wagneri
TTTGCCTCCAATTCCCTTCCCCCACAGCAAGCCACAGTCACCCCTGTTTTCCCAGGAGCTCCTCCAAGAATTGTAGTCAGCTTTGACCCAGATTCCTATGGAGACTTTGCTTTGCCCTGGGACCCAGTGCACGTGAAAGTCTGTGTGCACCTTTCAAGTATGGGGTCTCCTTTTCCCCCAGTCCTGTGGAGCTCCTGCACATAAGCCCCACTGACCTTCAATGCCAGACGCTCCAGGGGCTCTTTCTCCCTGTGCCAGATCCCCAGGCATGGGGATTTGACATGGGGCTCGGAACTCTCAGCCCTGTAGGTGAGTCTCTGTGATACAATTACTTTCCAGTCTGTGGGGCTTCCCACCTGGGAGGTATGTGGTTGCTTATATAGTGCAATCGCCCCTCCTACGTCTTGATGTGGTCTCCTCTTTGTCTTCTGGAGTAGAATATCTTTTTGAAATTTTCCAGTCCATTCAGTTGAAGGTTGCTCAGCATTCGGTTGTAGTTTTGTTGTTTCTGAAAGAGACACTGAGCTCCAGTCCTTCTATTCTGCCATCTTAATCCAATGTCACATGAGGTCATTTAAGTCTGGGTATAAGAGTTGCCCCAACTGAGCTTTCAGTCTGTGAGCTGCCTTTCATTTGCAATGATATATGGCCACTCCAGGGCTCAGGTTCCTCCTTGGGTCATGAGGGTGTCAATATAAATGAATTCATTTTGGAAGTATCTTGTGTATTCAAGTACCTTAGCCCATATGTCCTTCATTCCTTGAAATTATAGTTTTTAAGTTAGAATTCATCCTATTACTAACTCCAAGCTGGGGTGGAGTAGGAGGCAGAATCAAAGTCTTCATGATATGGATCATGCAGTATAAAATGTGCATTAACACCCACATCTCTCTTGCCCTCAGAGCACATTGCATCAAGCAATCATTTATCTTGAGCAAATCATTCTTCAGCTCTTTCTGTAATCATTAGAAGCGTCTGTCTCCATCCCTAGCCTAGAAAACACCCTAGACAGTTAACTTTTCTAAGAGCCCTGGAAGGATATATCTCAGGCATAGGTGAAAGATTCCAGTCTGAGACTCACAGTGGCAGCTTCAGAAAGATACTGAAACTCCACAGACCATCAAAGAAAAGATCACAATTTATGAAAAATGTCACATAGCATTAGAGGACATGACATAAGATACAGCATGCACCTTGGGATATATCCAGGGTTACCACCTCTTAACTTGCTATGGGCAAGTTTCTCCATCTCTCTGAAACTCAGCATCTCTATCTATGAATCTGTGAAAATCATCCTGCTCAGAATTGACATAGGCACAACAGGAAGTCACAGATGTTACAATTCCTGATAGGACATGTTATTTTCTTAGGGAACCTGTTTACGCAAGTATCAATTACCCTTATCCACAGCATATGTATTTCTGATTTGGGGAAATAATGATTCCTTTATCAATCTGGTAACTTCTGTGGCCATTGAAATCCAAAGACTCTCATCCTTGGCTATGTAATGACATTGCTTTGCTGGGTTTTCCCTTCTCACCCACTCATAGTTCAGTTATCTGAGTGAAAAGATGAAGCTAGAGCTATAAAAATATGATTGCATTGCTGTCACAAATTCCCAAACTCAGATGGTTATAACCTGATGCAGGGCATTCCAATTTTAACTATCTACTGCTGTTTTTATTTCATAAAACCCCTAAAAACATCCTGTACTGCTTTTATATACATCACTACTTTTATGGCTTTTGTGTCATAATAAAAGGCAGTTTGTTGAAAGCTAAGGTTTTTTTCCCCAGCAGAAAAACAGCTAACTTGGAATAAGACATTTCTGTCTAGTTTTTCTGCCTCTAACTCTATCCCGTGCAATCAGTCTATGTTTCTCCAGGCCGCCCGACTATTTTCCCCAAAAAGCTATTTATAAGGTGTTGCCCTGCTCAGCCTTCAAAGGCTCCCCATTACATTGATTGGAAGGCCCTTTGTCCTTAGGCTGGCTTTTAAGTTTATCTAGTGTCTGGCCTGAAAACACCTAGACTGCTCTCCAGCTGTTTGAGTACTTGAGATTTTGTGCACAATGTGCATTCTCCACTATTTCTGGGAAGCCCCTTCTGACTTGCTTCTTTCCATCCGTTGAATCCTGATCAATGAAAAACTCCACTTTCTACCCAACTTTTCCAAGAATTCCTCTCTGGGATTCCTCTCTCCCCTAACCCTTAACAGAACTTAGTGCTTCTTTTTTTCTTTATCAACACAAGCATATTCTGCCGAGTCATGTGGCTTTGGTTGTTTCCTTGTGTTATCGCTTGCGTCAGTCTCCAAAATGGACATCCAAAGTTCCCTTAGATTGAAAAATTGGTCTTATATCCTTATCCTCCACTGTGCCACGGTGACACATTGTGTAAGGATATTTTAGGAAAGGGAAAGACTGTATCTAGAAGGAGACTCATCACATCCCTCCCTGCCCCCCACAGACACAATTTACAGAGTTTAAGTGACTTGGCTATGGTCACATGGAAGTTGATGGCAGATCACTTGATGCCTTCTACAGTGTACTTTCAAGGAGTGGGGAAGAGAGGCATGGAGAGTTGGCTACATGTGTTGTACGCCCTGTAAGTAGTTATGAAAACTCTTGATTCAAGGATGTGGGGAAAGCCTGATAATGGAGAAATAACAAATGTGTCTAGTTGGTAAGAATGGAAGTTCCTCTCTAGCCCCACCAAACTCAGCAAAAGATACTCACCACAGCCTTGGCAGAGCACCAAGACCTTAGCTGAGCAGCCAAACAGGGCCTGGTTGGGGGTAGATATTAGGTCTCTGGAAAACATCATAACTGGTTGGTTCCGAAGGTACATTTTATCTGGGGACCTGATGTCCTTCTACCCAGTCCAAGATTTCCCTCCTATGTCCTTCTACCCAGTCCAAGATTTCCCTCCTACTTCAGGGTCTTCGTCTTTCAAATCCCAAACTCACTTCGCAAACACAACTAGCTCCAAGGACTGATATGTGATTAGTGATTTATATAAGGATGTGTCCATCGTAGTGGACTATATAAATACCATTGTGGCATCTCAGAAACTTACCTATCTAGGCATCTCTCACATGGACAGATCACCTGACAGGTGACTATCCAGACTCTGACAGTAAAATCTAGTGACAGAACTGATAACTTCAGAAGCTCTTAAACTTTCCAGACAATTGTGATTCCTATAGTCCCTTGTTGAATACGTTTAATCACTTTTCCTATCTGTCCAAAAATGGTTGTTGATATTGGATGGTGTGGTTGACACACGCAGATTGTGGCAGAGACATGGCCCCTTGTTATAGAGGCACTTTCAGTCTATGTAAAGTCTCTTCCCATGTAGTTGTCTCCTGCCATTAAACCAAAACTCAACATTTTGGTTATCATTGAATAATCATCCTGGAGGAAACTGAAAAACAATTCTTTCTACCTAATAAGCACCTCTTCTCCTGGCTAGCCCTCTCAGTGCCTTCCAGTTCTTGCTAATATGCCATTATTTGAGTTTCTCTTCGTTGCTGGTCAGCCCATGTTGTCTCTCACTCTTGGGAGTATGAGAGTTACAAACACAAGAGACACACATGTGAATTCAACCCTTGGTACTGAGAGAAACTCTGCCATCCAACAGTCCCTTATTATAGACCATAAAGTAGGTTAGATGAATTTGGACCAAAGACAGATTAGTAATCCCCAGCGCCAGAATGTCAAAGTCATCAACTACCTTACGAACCATGAAATCCCATTTGTACATAAGGGTGGGTATAGCAAATAGCCTGTTGTTGAGAAGAATAACTTCAGGTGCCTGTGACCTAAACATCTAAGTAACCCCAAACACATCCTCAACATGGGTTTCACATATGCTCACCTGGCTTGGCCTTTTCAGAGAATTCCCATAGCGCCCACGATGTCCCTGATGTTGTAGGAAACTTCAGGAGGGGATCTCATTTTGTTCCAAAGACAGGTTCTTCCTTAACCACATACACCAAGCAATGGTGTTTCTATAACAGGCGACTGTAACTTTTAATGAGAAAATGTAATACTTGTTAACCTCACTTCCATCTTCTTGCACACTGAACATGTAATACATAAACGGTGCTTCACAGGAGATTAAAATAAGACAAAGGTTTGAGAATAGTCTGCCTGTGCTTATGTATGAGCAATATTAGGAGTCAGAATGTTGTATGTATCCAACAGATTCTCCTGTGTCTGGCTCCGAGCTTGGGTATGTAGTATCAAATGTGTAAGATGAATTCTATCGCATGTGATATAAAGAGTGTGAGGGTAGTTTTCTGCCCACTCCATGTTTTATTGACTTTGATTTCTGTGATCTTGGACAAGTCATTCAGCTTTTCTGTTATCAAACTGTCTTCATATTAAAACTAAAGATAATAGTATTGACCACATTGAGATATTGTAAGGATTATGGGCAGAACAAGAGAATATGCTAGATGCCAAAAGAATTGGCTATAAATCAAAATAGGTCAGCAGTAATCTGGCTTACATGCAAGGCCTGCACTCAACATCCAAGCACCAAACTTTCAAGAACACACCTTGAAATCCAGACCCAAAAAAGATGACACCCTTGCCCTTCTCATCTCTTAAAATGCAAACTTTTATTTGCTTTACATTTTCTCTCCAAAGTATTAAGCATATGGTATTTCATCTGTCTCCATAAAATTTTAAAGCAGATACAGATGTTGTTCTCCACTAAGTGTTGGATTTAGAGTCAGAAGACCTGGTTGTGAATTCTGCCTCCTCCTCTTATTAACACTGGGATCTGAAGCAACTGGCTTCATGTCTCTGAGCCTTGGTGTCCCTATCTGCAAAGGAATTACAGTGATGTGACAATGGTGGCAGTGATGGTGGGACAAGGATGCCTCACAATCTTGTTAGGAGGGTTGTATGAACCATTGTGTGATAATGGTTGTGGTGGTTGAATTGTAAAGCCCCCAATGTCTTATTATTTATGAGTGGGGGAAGCTCATGACCTGGGGAAGAGGCTCAAGGTCACCCACAGTCAGACACCCACATGTCAAATTGGGACAATCCTAATGGAATGACCCACCTCCACAGCCTCAGGACTTTGTAAGCCATTGGCCCAAATCAGATTCTACTTCAAGATGAAGCTTCTGTATGCCCCCTGGACCAAATCTGAGGTGCCTTCAGCAACAGTGGCTTCCACACTGGCTGTGTAAAGATACAACTGTGACTACAACAGTGGCAAGGCCCTCCCAGCTTACAGCTATTGCAGTCTAGCAGAAGTAGAATGACCTTAACGACAGTCTAGTTTTAAGGCTTCCTTCAGGAGGCTACTGAGGCAGAGTGAGTACATCATCTGTCACATCTCACCCAGGGAAAGAGGAGAAGGTAGAATGTGAGCTCAGATTTTCCGGATCCCTAAGCTAATGCTGAGTCTTGTGTGTAACTCTGACATAAATAAGTCATGCCACTAATTCTTTCCTGTTTGAAATACGATTGCCCTGTGACTTCATAAGACAGTTTGCTTAGGGCATTATGTGAGCATTAATCTATTTGCTTCATTCCTCCTTCGGAGAACACCCATGGGCAAGAGGAGACCCTGCATCTTCACATCTGTATGGTTTCATTGAGATGGACGGACATCCCTCCACAAAAGAACGGTATTTAAGCTTTTAACTTAATTAACACCTATATTATTTAAAGCTCTTTTGGCTAGCTGCAATAAGTTGGGGGATTTATGGAAAAACTCCTGGGGTATTTTGTGAAATTGAGACAACAGATGAACAGCCAACATTTGGCAAAGGTGATAACCGAAGAGCCTCTGTGGGGGATTCCTTAGTAGAAGCCAAAGGCCATAAAACTGGGCTCCAGAGTTGTGCTGTCTAATAGCCACTGGCTAGTCAACTTAAATAGAAATTTAAATAAAATTGAAAAGTCAGTTCCTCAAGCACAGTAGCCTCATTTCAGGTACTCAGTATCCATGTGTGGCTAGTGTATTGAACAGTGCAAACTATGGAATATTTCCATCACTGAGAACATTCTACAGCAGAGCACTGCTCTAGACTGATGCATTAAAGTGGTTCTATCCACTATACTCCCACTGATAACACTTTTCCAGTTTTCTGGAAAGATAACTTGATGGACCAAGTTTAGACTGTGCCTATGTGCTGGAACAATCAACTACGACAAGGGAGGACAGTGTCCTTTAAAATACAGTCCTTGCCTGGCTGGTTGCCTAACCCGGGTGGGGCATATGAGAGATTCATCCCAGAAAAGGGTATGGTCATGTCATCAGATGGGGTCTTAATATCACTGCCCTGTGTAAGGCCTCCTAGAATTTCCTGTTCATCCCCACAGCAGCCTGCACTGATGAAATGGAGAATCTGGTAAGTAGATTCAGGGTTACAACCCACTTCCTATGTCTTGTTCGTTGCATTCATACTGCCCTCTTTCACATTCGTCTTTTACGAATCTAATTTATTAGGAAAAGTGTTTATGTTCTCATTCATTTTAGACAGCATTCTTGAAAGCATCCTAATAAATACCAACCCTTTTTAAGAAGTCCCACTGGGCATGTTAATAGGAACAAAAGACAAAACAAAACAACATGTTTGTCTCTTCATCTCGAGGTATAACCCAATGTATCTGGGGCTGTGTTCTCCAAAGGGATGATTGATTTTGAATTTAGCAAACCCTCTAAATGCATGATGCGATTTTTAGAGCAGAGGAGGGAAAGAGAGGCCAGAGAGGTTTCATGTAGGCACTTTTGTCCCTTCTATGAAAAGCATCTGCACTAATAACAAAGAAACTGAATGCACAAAACTAATTATTGGAGTCATTTTTAATTAACCTGGCCAGCTAATGTAATCCCTGGAACATTTGTTCATGTACAGGAGCTTTATCTTGAGGACGAAATCATCATTGGCTTTTGTACTCACTGGATCTGTATTGACTTAGCATCATCAAATCCTTCTATTGAATGGTTGTGTTTGCACAACTAGGTCGGTAAGCGGGCTGAGGGATTTAATTTCTCCTTGAGTTTGTCTCCCTGTAGACTTCCTGTTTTAGGTTTCCCACAGAACCTCAGGTCTTGGGTCTCATGGTGTCTAATTGCTACATGTAAGTATCCTGGGTCCTCAAAGACACCCTCAGCCCAGGAGTTGCAGTACATCACCTGTCCTCACTTTGAGGATTCAAACTCCTGAAAACCTTTTGAGGGGCAGTTTTTAGCCTTGACTGCACATTACAATTACCTGAGGGGCTTTTTCAGAAGCCCAACCTAGCTGCCCTCTAGGCCAATTAAATCAAAATGTCTAAGGGAGAGACTAACATGAGTAATTTTTACAGCTCCCTAGGAGACCACAAAAACTGAGTAGCAAGTTAGTGGACAGCAGCATGAGCACAGCCTGGAGTCCGTTAGAAATGCAGCCCCCCCCCCGACTGCCAGACCTACTGAATAGGAACCTGCATTCTGCGAAGATACCCCAAGTCTGTCCTAAGTATAATCAAAATCAATAAAGAAGTATACAGCTCCTCTGGCTCTGGAGCTTAAGCATGCATGAGAAAGACGTAGAGGATCTGGTAAAATGCAGAGTGCTGGGCCCCAAGCCCAGAGTTGCAGATTCAAGGTCATAGTGAGGTTTTATATTATGATGTAAATGCAGGTGATCCCAGAAGATGCTCATACCATGCAGGAGCCACATTTTAAGATGCACTGCTCTCTAAACTGGGGTTAAAGGTAAGTATGCTTCATTTATTCTTCGAGTATTTGGGAGGGGAGCACAATATTTTGACACACAGGGTATATTTAGTGAATAAGGATTTCACCTACCTTCATGGAACTTTAATTCTAGAGGAAGTCCAGATAATAAATAAGCAAACAACTAAATACTGAAATAGTGCAGATCATGTCAAATCTTGATAAAAAAAAAATATGTTGGGTGAGTTAGAGGATGCTGTTTTAGGTTAAATGGTCAGGTAAGGAGTCTGTGAAGCACTACCATTAAGCCAAGACCTGATGAATGAGGGTTCGAAAAGCACAATAAGGAACAGGAGAAACAGCTCTAGGCAGAAGAAAAAAGAAGACAGGAATGCCTTGACCCCAAGGTAGGCTTAGAAAACTCCTAGCAGGATGGGAAGGCCTGTGAATAGAGGCTCCTCCCTATGTCCTAGAGCCACAGCCCCCCGGCTGAATGCTGTGGGGAATCCTACCTTTCTTTTCGTGCCCTGTTTTACTCACCAGGCTTCCCTTATAGCACTCTTTGGAAGGTTAAAATCTAATCAAGAATTTAGTAGACACTCTATACGTACTGAAGTTACACTTGCCTGCTAGCATCAAGTCTCCAAGGGGGAAAGCAAGCAGGACTTGCCAACAGTGGGCGAGCCATTCATCTCTACTGGACCTTGTAATAGAGATATATGAAGGATGCAGTGATTTCACTGCCATCAGGAAACCCACTGAGACATGGGACGGAAAATGGCAGGAGGAAATAGAGAAGCATGAAGAGATAGACCAGAGGAGGCTGCGTCAGTATGACTTACAGGGTGGGAGTCATGTCATCAAGATGGTAACAGGCAGACTGACCAATTTCTTTCTCCCTTGCTGAAGAACGACTAACAACTTCATGGACCGGACGCCGCTGAGAACAACCTAGAACAGGGAAGTGAGGCTGAAGCACTCCCTGCACCACAGAGACCGAGGCAGACAACGTGAGAAGGGTAAGAGGAACTTACGCACACTGGCCACACTGCCCTCCCCAGGCAGGCAGAGCGCCGCATGGAGAGGTCTCTCCTCTGAGCCTGCACTTCCTCCCGTGAGTAAAGAGGGCCCCGGGTGGATATCCAGCTGCCCTAGCAATGTGGGTAATTCTTGGGGAGTCCCCACTCTTGCCCAGTGAGAGTCGGGTTGTGTTGGAGAAGAGGGGAGGGACTGGAACAGCCAACACATGGATCTCGGCAGACTACAGTCCTACCGGCAGTGCCCAAGTAGAAGTCCTGACACTCGCCTCACTCATCTGCAGAGCACAGATGGGGGTGCCATCTGAAAGCAGAACTCAGTGGGGTACAGATTTGCCTGACTTGGGGCCTCGCAGGAAAAGCCTCACTGAATCTTGAGATTCTCCCTTCCTCCCCCAGGAGGTGAACTAATTCATAGTCCTACCAATGTTGCATATAGCTCCTAGCCCTGCCCCACCAGGAAGCCTAAGCACCTGGAAAATAGCTTGGCAGAGCAGCCTCCAAGCAGACAGCCTGACCAATGTTTCTGCTTATCTGCAGACTCCATCTAGCCAAAGAGTTTGGTGGACAGGTCTGCTTGATTAGCTCCCCAAATGAGTCTTACTAGCCTTGGAGCCTATTGCATGACTCCCTCTCCCTCCCTGAGCAGAGAAACTGATCCGTAGCCCCATCCAGTGCTGCCTACAGCCTCCAACCCTGCTAACCAAAAACCCTAGCAAGCACTCCTGGGAATCTTGGTAGCATATCCTGCAGCACTGATGACAGTGGCCCATCCTGTCCAAGAAGCTTATGTCGCATACAAGTGTGTCTCTTCTTAAAAATCAGCTAAGACTTTGTTGGGCCTGGATCCTATTCTGCAGGTTGACTGAGCAGGAAAGCTAAAGTATAGCCCCACCCAGAGCCAGATACTGCCTTCTCAACAAGGAAGCCCAATCACAGTTCCCAGGAATCATGTAGCAGCCCATCTTGAAATTCCAATGACACTGCCATAAAAACATGGTCAGTGGCCTTAACCCATCTACAGAGCCAGGACAGTGGCTATTGAGGCCAGGGACCTTGGCACATAGTTCTGCCTAATTGAGCCTCCAAACAAGAGCTTTCCCTACCTTATATCCTACAAAGAGCTCTGCCTGGACAGAAAAACTAATTTGCAGCCCCTCTCACCACCCAGTACAGCCTACCATGCAGGGGATCTAAACAGAACGCCTAGGAGGCTATGGAGCCTAGCATACAGTGACACTCAGCAAATCCCAGGGCTGTCTCCATTCACAGAACAAAAGGTAGTCCTGTCCGGCCAGGAAATTCAGTGCGTAGTCTTGCCTGGTTCAGTTCCCCAAAAATGAGCTATGCGGGCCTTGGTACCTTTTCTGCTGCCCCATCAGCAGAAAGGTAAATTCATAGCCCTGTCTCCTGCTGAGTGTAGTACCCAATCTCAATTATGAAGCCTGATAAGAGAACCTAGACAATAGCCGAGCCCATCGTACAGCCTTATTGGGGCAGGGAACCAAATCAGCAGTGGCAACACCTCACCACCTCAGAGCTTGGAAAGAAGCCTTGTCTAAAACAGACCCTGACAATAAGCCCCATCAGCCCAAGGACATCACAAACTGACATGCAGAAAACCAAGCAAGTGCTCTGGTAAAGGAGAGACTATGTGGTCAAATGTGCAGATACCAACATAAGAAATCAAGAATAAAACACAAAAAAAGATAATCATTACACCACCACAAGTAACTAATAAAGTTCCAATAACTGACTCTAAGGAAATGGAGACCTATAAACCCTCCAAGAATTCAGAATACTACTCTTTAAAAAAGTTTAGCAAACTACATGCACACACACAGAGACAACTAAATGCAATTAGGAAAACAATTCGTGAACAAAACAAGTTCAACAAACAAACCCCAAAGGAAAAAAAATACATCGAGTAAACTGTAAAATTCAATAGAGAATATAAATATAGTAGATTCATCCATGCAGAAGAAAGAATCAGTGATCTAGAAGACAGGGCATTTGAAATTATCCAGTCAGAGGAACAAAAAGAAAAAAGAGTGAAAAAGAGTCAAGAAGGCCTGCAGGGCAATTGGGACAAAGGTAAAAGAAAAAAATCTATGTTATGGGAATCACAAAAAGGTAAGAAAAAAGGCAAGTATATCTAAAGCAATAATAGTTGAAAACGTTGCAAATGTGTGGAGAGACATGGACATCCAGATCCACAAGGCCTAAAGAATCCTTAATTGTTTGAACCCCAATAGGGCTACACTGAGATACCTTATAAATTGTCAAAAGACAAAGAATTTTGAAAGCAGCAAAGAGAGAAGTTACATAAAAGGGAAGCTCCATAACCCATAAATGCATTTTCCAAAGAAACTCAGGCCAAGAGGGGATGAGATGATATATTAAAATATTGGAGGGAAATAACTTTTAACCAAGAATCATTCAAAAATGAAAGATAATGACTTTCCTGACAAAAGCTGAGGGAGTTCATCACCACTTGACCTGCCTTACAAAATTAACATCATAAAAATATAAGGTGTGTATTATAACTTGCTGGTAATGGTAACTTTATAATCAAAGATAGATGTTGTAATACAGTAATGGAGGGAAGTTTTACTTACAACTCTAGATTAAAAATTAGAAACAAATGTAAAAATAATTATTAGATATTAACTATTAAATGTGTAAATTTTCAAAACAGGATGTTCTAATTTTAAAATATTTTATGTAAGCTTCACGGTAACTGCAAGGATAAAACTAAAAGAGAATAATAAGGTTATAGCATACTGATACCAAAAGGCTTCAAAAACACACACAAAAAAGGATAAGCAGCAAAGAATAATGGATCTACAAAACAATCAGAACACAATTTTTAAAACAGCACTAGTAAGTCCTTACCTATCAATAATTATTTTAAAAGGAAATGGATTAATTCTCTAATGAAAAGATACAGAATGGCTGAATGCATAAAGTCAAGATCTCAGAAAATGATGCCTACAAGAGACTCACTTTAGCTTTAAAGATATGTGTAAACAGAGAAAGTGAAATCAAGACATTTTAAGCAAGTGGTAGCAAAAATGTGAGGCAGCTATACTTAAATTCATCAATCCTTCAAGAAGATCTAAAAATTATATTTATACACCCTACATCAAAGCACCTCAATATATAAACAAAAAACAGAACTAAAAAAAAGTAACAATAAAATAAGCTGCAAACTCTCATATCCCACTCTTGATAATCAATAGAGTGTCCAAACAGAGAATCAATTAGGAAACAGTGGACTTGAAGAACACTGTATAGATCAAATGGATCTAACAAGCACATACAAAACATTCCGTCCAACAACAGCAGAATACACATACTTCTCAAGTGCACATGGAACATCTTCTATGATAGATGATGTGTTAGGTAACAAAAGAACTCTTAAGACACAGAAGATAGAAATCATGCTGAGCATCAGTGACCAGAATAGCATGAACCTAAAGATAACAGGAGAGACCTGGATAACTAGTGATCGTGGAAATCAAACAACTTTCCTGAATGAGCAATAGATCAAAGAAGAAACTCAAGGGGAAATAGAAAAGTATCTTGAGACCAAACTGGAAAGACAACATACCAAAACTTATGGGATACAGCAAATACAGTACTAAGAGGGGGATTCATAATAATAAATGCCTACATTAAGAGACATCAAATAAATAAGCTAACTATGCTCCAAGGAACTAGAAAAAAAAACCCAATGTTAGCAAAAAGAAGGAAATAATAAATATTAGAGTAAAAATAGAGGACAGGATAACAATAGAAAATATAAGACTTGGTTCTTTGAAGAGATCCACAAAATTGACGAACCTTTGACTAGATTAATGAAGGAAAATAGGAGATATTGCGTTTGATCATAAGAGGCTACTATGAACAACCATACAAACCAACAAGCTGGACATCCTAGAAGAAATGAAAAAAAATCTTGGAAAGATATAACCTACCAAGACCATATTAGATCAGTTACTAGTAAGGATATTTAATTCCATGTTCTTGGTTTGGAAGAATTAATATTGTTAAAATGGCCATACTACCCAAACAAATCTACAGAATTAGGGCAATCCCTATCAAATCATCCAAAATATATTAAAAAATTCATACAACTCAATAGCAAAAAATAATTCTGTTAACAAATGGGCAAAGGAGCCTTCCCATTGTGCCACAGCAGGATAAGAACCTGACATAGTGTTCATGAGGATGTGGGTTTAATCCCTGGCCTCTCCCTCTGTGGGTTAAGGATTCAGCATATGCCTTCAGCAAGCTGAGGCATAGATTGCTGATGTGGCTCAGATCCTGTGTTGCTGTGGCATAGGCCAACAGCTGTAGCTCTGATTGGGCTCCTAGCCCGGGAACTTTCATATGCCACAGATGTGGCCCGAAAAAGAAAAAAAAATGGGCAAAGGACCTGACTAGGTATTTTTTTCAAATGGCCAGCAGGTATACAAAATGGTGCTGGTAAGAATATGCAGACAAGAGAACGGTAGGAATGTAAATTGGTAAAGCCAGGGGGATGGGAGCAAGATGGTGGAGGAGTAGAATGTGCATCTCACCTTCTTCCACAAATATATTTTTTTGAAAAAATCTATATGTAGAATGATTCTCACACAACATCTACTGAACACTGGCAGAAGACCTAAGACTTCCAAAAGTGCAATAAAATCTCCACATAACTGCTGGGTAGGACAAAAGGTGAAAGAAAAAGGAATTAGGACTAGCACTCCTGGGAGGGAGCTGTGAAAGAGGAAAGGTTTCCATACACTGGGAGGCCCTCTGGTGAGATCAGCCAAGCAGAAGGAGCACTTCAAAGCCTCTGAGAAAAAGTGCAGCAGGTGGTCTGAGGAGGGCAGTGAGGACAGAGGGCCTCAAAGACACTCTGTGACACTGCCTGGGAGGCTTATCTACTGGGGTATGCAGGCTGTTGACATTTGGAGGTCAGCCCAGGGAGAGGGCTAGGGTATGGTATGCCACAGCCAAGGGAATGTGGGAGGAGGCTTGAGACCACCAGAGAAGCAAGGCAGCATTCTTGGGGAGTGTGAAAGAAGTGGGGTGGGACTGCCTTAGGAAATTCTGCACCCCGCCCCCCGCCCCTGTCGTATGGACTCTCAGGCAGCAGGGCACCACCTCTGCTGGCTACAGGGGCAGGTGTAAGCCCCAACCATCTCAGACTCCAGAGGTGTGTGTGGCTCATCACTGCCTTCTATCCCCTGAACAGGCACCACTCACTACTGCCTCCTCAAGAGTCACCACCACTGCCAAGGACCCCACAACCAGACACTGCCCACTGCCCCTGACTTCCCAAGAGCATGTGTTGTTGTCGCTGCTGTCAAGGGCCCCAGACTAGGCACTGCCAACCACCCCTCCCTCCCTGGGAGCATGGGCCAAGCAACCTGCACAGCCTCTGTCAAGGGGATAATGTCCTGCACTTGCTAAGGAGAGAGCAAGAATCCAAGCCAAAAGCAGCCCTCACACCAAAATAATGGTAAATCCACACAAGCTAACCAGAGATGGTCCCACATATAAATAGCCCTCCAAGACTACAGTAGATAATTGTTTCTCCTAAACTCACAGTGTAAAAATATATATAAAGCAAATGAATAAGCACAACAAAATTTTAGCAAACTGAATCCAACCACACATAAAGATCATACACCATGGCCAAGTGGGATTCATGCCAAGTTCACAAGGATGATCCAACACAGAAGAATCAGTTAATGTAATACATCACAGTAACAAAAGAAAAGCTAAAAACACATGATCATCTAATAGATGCAGAAATAGCATTTGACAGAATTCAACATTCATTCATGATAAAAACTCTTATCATATCAGGTATAGAGGGAACATATTTCAACATAAAGCCGTTTATGATAAACCCACAGCCACTATAATACTCAACAGAGAAAAGCTGAAAAACCTTCTCACTAAAATCTGAAATATGACAGAGGTGACCAGTCATACCACTTCTATTGAGTATTGTATTGGATGTCTTAGCCACAGCAGACAAGAAAAATAAATAAAAGGTATCCAAATTGGAAGACAGAGGTAAAACTGTTACTATCCGCAGATGAAATGATACTATATAGAGAAAACCCTAAGGACTCCAGAAAAAACTAAGAGATCTGATAAAGGAATTCAGCAAAGTGGCAGGATACAAGATTAACATTCAGAAGTCAGTTCCATTTCTGTATACTAACAATGAAATATCAGAAAGGGAATGTTAAAAAAATACATTTTAAAATTGCACCAAAAAAAAAAAAATACCTAGGAGTAAATATGACCAAGGGAATGAAAGACTGATACACTGAGAACTGTAAGACATCAATAAAGTAAATTAGTATTCAAAGAAATGGAAAGATATTCCATGCTTTTGGATTGGAAGAATTAATATTCTTAAAATGGCAGTATTATCCAAAGCAATTTACAGATTTGATGTGATCCCTATGAAATTACCAATGACATTTTTCACAGACTATAATAATCCAAAAATTTATATGGAACCATAAAAGACCCAGAATTGCCAAAGCAATCCTAAGGAAAAAAAACTAAGCAGGAGGCATAAATCTCCCAGACTTGAGATAATACTATGAAGCTATGGTAAACGAAATAGTGTGGTATTGGTACATAAACAGATATGCAAATTGATGGAACAGAATAGAGAGCTCAGAAATAAACCCAGACACTTATGGTCATTTAATCTTCACAAAGGAAGCAAGAATATAAAATGGGAAAAAGTCTCTTCAGCAAGTGGTGCTGGGAAAACTGGACTAATACATGTAAATCAGTGAAATTAGAACACACCCTCACACCATGCACAAATAGAAATGCAAAATGACTTAAAATACTTAAATCATGACACCATAAAACTCCTAGAAGAGAACATAGGCAAAACATTTTCTGACATAAAGTGTGCAAATGTTTTATTAGGTCAGTCGCCCAAGGCAATAAAGATTAAAAACCAAAATAAACAAATGGAACCTTATCAAAATTAAAAGCTTTACCACAGCAAAGGAAACCATTAAAAAAAAAAAGGAAAAACAATCTACAGAATGGGAGAAAATATATGCAAACAGTGCAACTGACAAGTGCTTAATCTCCAAAATACACAAACATCTCACACAACTCAACAACAAGCAACCTAATCTAAAAATGGGAGGAAGACCAAAATAGACATTTCTCCAAAGAAGACATACAGATGGCTAGTGGGCACATGAAAAGATGCTCAACATTACTAATTATTGGAGAAATGCAAATCAAAAGTACAGCGAGGTACCACCCTACACTGGTCAAAATGGCCATCATTAATAAGTCTACAAATAACAAATGCCAGAGAGGGTGTGGGGAAAAGAGAAGCCACTATAAGTTGGTGCAATCACTGTGGACAACAGTATGGAAATTTCTAAGAAAACTAAAAACAGAATTACCATATGATCTAGTAATTCCACTCCTGGGAATATATCTGGATAAAAGAGTAATTCAAAAAGATACATGCACCCCAGTGTTCATAGCAGCACTATTTACATTAGCCAAGACATGGAAACAACCTAAATGTCTATTGACAAATAAATGGAATAATAAAATATTATATATATATATATATATATACACACACACACACACACGGCAACACTACTTAGCCATAAAAAGAATGAAATAATGCCATTCAGAGCAACGTTGATGCAACTAGACATTATCATACTAAGTGAAATCAAAAAGAGGTTGCGAGTTCAATCACTGGCCTCGCTCAGTGGGTTAAGGATCTGGAATTACCATGAGCTGTGGTGTAGGTTGCAGCCATGGCTCGGATCTGGTGTTGCTGTGGCTGTGGTGTAGGCTGGCATCTGTAGCTCTGGTTAGATCCCCTAGCCTGGGAACCTCCATATGCCATGGGTGTGGCTCTAAAAAGCAAAAAATAAAATAAGGCACAAATTAATCTATCTACAAAACAGAAACAGACTCATAGACATAGAGAACAGACTTGTGGTCTCCAAGGGGGAGGGGGGGAATAGAGATGGACTGGGAGTTGGGACAGTAGATGCAAATGATAACGTATAGAGTGGATGAACAACAGGATCCTACTGTATAGCACAGGGAACTGAATCCAGTCTCCTGGAATAGACCATGATGGAAAATGTAAAAAATAATATGTATGTATACATATATGTATATACACACAACTAGGTCTAGTTGGCTCAACATTTTAAATCAACTATACTTTAAACATTTAAAAAAATATAAACAAAAAGAATAAATAAATTGGTAAAGCCACTATGGAAAACAGTATGGTGGTTCCACCAGAAATTAAAAATAGAGCTACCAAGTGACCCAGCAGTGTCATTTGTGGGTATATTTCCAAAGGAAATGAAAACACATGTTGAAGAGGTATCTGCACCCCACGTTCATTATTTACATTAGCCATGACATGGAAACAACCTAAGTGTTCATCGACGAGTTAATGGATGAAGAAATTGTGATATAATATCTATAGCTAAATATCATATATAATATATACATATATAATGGAATATTATTCAACCATTAAAAAAATCCTTCCATTTTCAAAAATGTGCATGAACCTGAGAGCATTAAGGGGAATTAGAAAAAGATCAATACTGTATGATCTCTCATACACTTGGAATTTAAGAAAAAAAAAAAAAGCTTAGAAAATAGACCAGATTTATCATTACCAGGGTGGGGAGGGTGGTGGGGGAGTAACTAAATAAAAGCGGTTAAAGATACAAACTTCCTGTACAAGAAAAATTAGTGGGAAGAAACGAGGTCCTGCTATATAGCACAGGGAATTATATCCAATCACTTCTTATGATAGAACGTGGTGGAAGATAATATGAGTAAAAGAATGCCTGTGTGTGTGTGTGTGACTGGGTCACTTTGCTGCACAGCAGAAACTGACAGAACTTTATAAATCAACTAACTAAACCTTAATAAACTTTAAAAAAAAAAGGAAAATCAGTTAAATGAATGGATCAATCAATGAATCCGTGGTGGGGAAAAAAAATGTAATGAGGATATACTATATAACGTGTTTACTATAATTAACATTGCTGTATGTGTATTTGGAAGCTGCTTAGTAAATCCTGAAGAAAAAGCTTTCTTTTTTGGGTGTGTGTCTATAGGAGACGATGGGTGTTAACCTAATCACTTCACAGTGTATGTAGGTCAAGTCCATGTACTGCACACCTTGAACTTACACAGTGGTGTATGTCAGTTATGTCTCAAAACTGGAACAGCTGTGGGGTGCACAGCCAGGAGACGCCACAAAGACTGAAGCCATCCAGGAAGGCCGCCCAGCAGAGGTGCAGTTTCAGGTAGGCCTTATAGGGAGCATAGGGCTGTAGTAAGAGGGTCTCTAGAAAATCCTTATGAATGGACCATATAATTTTGTCTGTTTTGTTGAAGAGCTACCTACATGAAGTCTGAAGGCATATGATAGTACCAGACACACTTTCAACACTTTGTCTTCAGAGTTCACAGGCCTCATCAATTCTGCAAAATATTTTCATTCTTTTCTTTCCTTCCCTGACTTCCAGGAAGCACAGAGCCAAAATTAAAACCCACTTAGAGAAAACACGGTTGCACACATTTTTTATGTAATGATTAGCCCCTTTCACTCACAGCCTTAATATTGCAATGATAATATCTTAAAAATTACCCAAAGTGGCAATTCCTTGACCTTGGGTTCAAGCAGATCTAGATTTGAAAGTTCTAGCACTTTCTAGCTTTGAAGGAATAAATAAGACTTCAGGTCACTGAGCATCTATGCCTTCAAATATAGATGGAAAAAAATTTAAGGAGCCATGTACTAGCTTGTATCATACTAGAAAAAGCAGTATGTGTCAGCAAAAGGTTTAGTTCCTGTATATACAGTAAATGTTCCCAAAATGCTATCTCCCTTCCCTTCTGCGGTTAGAGGGTACATCTCTCTATTCTACCGTGGTCTGAACACAGAGCCTGTCCTGTGCATGACTGGAAAATATTCCCGGATGCTTAGGCCTAACTGATGTTGCACCTCGAGCTCCCTCTCATCCCAACCCTAGTTAAACGCCGCATAAATGATCCCAGCCCACACACATCCCCCCCCTATTTTCCCCCAGGTAAATAACAGATGCCATTGTCTTCTATTAGGCTCCGAGCCTCTGTGGTTACACGGCCATAAAGGAGAGAGCCTTACCAGGGTGTGCGGAATGAGAGCTCCAGCTCTGCGGGTCCTAAAACTGATGAGGGAGTCGGCAGTGCCTCCCAGCCCGGCCTCGAATCCCCCTTCCTGATGTGGATGTTCTGATACTTATTATATTTGAAATGTCAAAGAACATTTCACAACCCTACTTCCCCTCCTTCAACTCTCTGTGACCCCAAAAGAGACATCCTTCAGTCAACAGCTGTTCATAAGCGAGGAATGAGAAAAAGATACATTTAGAGTGTTCCTTTAACAGCCAAAGAGAACAGTAAGGCAGTCTTAAAGCCGGCATTACGTTTGGAACCATGGCCAGTTAGCCCAGTGCATGGGAGTAAGGATTATTTCAATCCAGTTCTGTGAGGATTTCTAAGTATGCAGTCGACCACCACCCACGCCTGAGCTCCGTCCCCAGCTCCTGAGCTGGCCAAGTTGCCTGCACAGGGAGAAGCCAGCGCACGTCCAGGTGACTCAGGGACAACAGGGTACAGACACCAAAGTGACAGGAGGTGCCGCCCTGATGTCTGAAGGCTTTGAAGCATCTGCGTCTAGCTTCAATGGTGTCTACTCCTGAGCATCTGTTCATGGGTCTAACTCCCAGAGCTGGTCTGTTTTAGGGACATGTCTATGGCTTCCTGGTACACCTGGCAGTTAACATTCATGTCTAGCTCCCCTGGGTGTCAGACATAATCTTCTCTTCACCCTGCTCTGTGTCCTCATGCAGCAGATGCTTTTGGTGCCCAGAGTAACACCCCTTTGACCTACCTCTGATTTCAGCCACAGCTGTGGGTGACAGCTCAGGTCACGCTGAGAACGCCCCAGCTCGGTCAATGCTCAGGGCCAGGGGTCCCGGGGGATGGGAGGAAATAGCCCATCACAGCCCGAGCATCTTACAACAGCCTGGTTCATTCTTTCCCTCCCTCCTTCCCTCCTATCCGTACAGACAGAGGTGTCTGGCCGGAGGTAGAGCCGTCTTCAAGTGGGGTTCGCAGATGGGTAGCATCATAGGCTTTGCCTGAGAGACTGTTAGAAACACAGGATCTCAAGTCTGCTGGGATCATATTCTCCACTTTAAAAGGATCTTTAGATTATTCTCACGAACACTAACATTTGAGAAGCACTAATCTGAAATATTTTATGCCTAGGGGAAATAAAAAGTGATTCAAAGAAGCCCATCGACTCCACGTCTGCTCACTTTGTTTCAGGTAGTGATGGCGGCTCTAACAGGAAATGGAGTAGACAAGGCTCTTTTTTTAAAATTAAATGGGGAAACTGCCTCATGCTGTTCCTATGTTATATTTCACTATCAAACATCAAGAATCATTCAATTAATTAACTTGGAAAACAAAGTTACTTTAGATTACTAAATGCGGGTTCATTCTGGTGCTTAAACACCAGCAGTGCCAGAAAGAATAATTTCCTGAAAGCTTCCTATTGCCACACAAAGGAAGTCATTCTTGAGGAAAAAAATAACACCCCTAATATAATCGCTTTTCATTTGCGCTCATGCAGGAAGTCGCCAAATGTTTGCCCTCACCGATTTGATCAAAAAGTCACTTTCTTGACACAATTAAAATATACGATGGCTGTTCTGTTAGCCATGTCGTGACCCTGGCCCAGGTAGTGAGAATTTCCCAGCGAAACCTCTCTGCCATAAGTAGATCTTGGCTAGTGAAGCTGGGATGGGCTTTATGCATGAATCTGGACCAACTCCTTTATTTTATAGGACACACACGCATGAGGGTTTCAAGGAATTGTCCAAGATGGAATTCTATTACAAACCCCTTAACTCTCAGCACAGTGTGCTTATGTCTTTTCAATAATATGAACATTTCTTTGATTAAAAGAAGTGAAACTTGAGAAAAAATATTCTTTGTATCCCTATTTACCTATCTCCTGTTCCCTCCCTCCCTTCCTCTTCCTTCCTTCTTCCCTTTATCTGCCTAGTTACCTAATTAGTAACCATTTAAAACTAAAAAAAAAAAAAAAACTTAATTTGAGCCAACTCAGAGACACCAAGCATGGGACATACTTATTCCTGTCATTTTTTTTTTTATAAATTCTGTCAACAGTAGCTGATGTTTGGCTCTGGACATTGTGACATTAAGGATCATTCATACTTTTGAGTTTGGGCCAGTTTTGTTCCTTTGGGTCACCCTTAATCATATTCTAAAGATACTTGGCTGGACATAATTGAGCGGCTTTACTCTGTAAATGGCTACTCTTTCTGAATCCTGAGTGCCTTCTGCTTACTGCCTGTATTTCCTTCAGGCCCAGCAAGGGGAGAATTTCTGGTTCATTTTTCAGAGGTCCCAGGAACCAACCTGTTGGCTTCTGGAATTGGTTTACTCCAGCTCTTGTAAATCATCTCTTTTTTTCCTAAGGCAGAAACCTACCTCTTGCTGTTCACCCTGTTACAAGGCGAAAAGGAAATGCCTAGGATCACATACAGGCAAACCCCACAAATTAAAGGACTCAGGTCCCATCTCTCACACAAGTGACAGTTCCCTATATCAACCAAATGCTCATTTGTTTCTATCACATGCATCACCCAATTTGACCATCATCACAACTCCCATAAGGTGGGCAGGTTCTATACCTTTAGTTTCATTTTCACGAAAAGCAAAAGCTGGAGGCTCAGAGAGAAAGAAGACTTGTTCCCAGCAGCTCACCTCCTCGGTTCTTTCTGGGAAGCCCTGGTCTGAATGATTCCACGGCTGGGAACAGGCCTGACCTCAAGAGGCACCTCCAGCCCCTGTCTGCTCACCCTTCATTCCAGATTATTCTGGGCTGGTTTGGATGTAGACGTGAGGTGGCATGCATGTGCAAAGGGGCCTGGAAGGCGTGCCTTCGGGAAAGAGTTTCTTATGATGCAGCCGCTCTGCCTCGACAGGGTTATTTATAGTGCCAGACTTTATCTTCTTGGCTGTGGGCTTCTCTCTCACCTTTTAAACTCTCACACATGCAGCCTACTTGACCGCTAATACATTGTGATGGCTTCCAAGTCAGTCCCCATAAATGGAAGCTGCTCTTTAATTATTCAGAAACATGACAAAACCCATCATCAATCCCCAGGTCTGAGTCACCCTGGGACCCCAGCAGAGTTCAGGCATTTACTCCCGAACCACAGCCCCCGGGACAAGAATAACAGCAGTTGCCGGGCTTTCCTCTGCCGCTGACCCAGGGATAAAGCTGCCCCCTGGGGATCTGTCCCTTGGCCATTGTATGCTGGATGATGAGGATTTTCCATTGGTGCTATGAGGCCGGGAAACACCCCCTCCCGACACGTACACACTCACACATTCACACACTCGTACTCATGGTGTAAATCTGTCTAAGGAACAGACCAAGAATAAAAGATCCTTAAGCTGCCACTCACACCACTACTATACAATCAAAAAGACAAATCCGTTTGCTCACTGCTTTCAACCAGTTACTCTAATTTTCCTAGTGAGGGTTAGATAACCGTATGCTGTGCCTTAGTGTTCCCTGCTTTATCCACTCCCTTTGTTTTGAGCACTTAGTTTCTGCTAAGCCCTGTTCTGGGCACCGAGGTGACAGGGACGAGCATCACCAGCTCCTTCACTGACAGACATTCCATGCCAACCCCTGGCATGAGACGCTGCCAAGAACAGCTGGGGTGGTCCAGCTTACTGCGGGCACCCTGCCGGGCCCATCCCTCGGTCGTGTGCGCCACCTTATCAAGGCCGCGGCCCAACCTATGAGATAGTCTCTGCCGTCGTCCTCACTTCACAGGTAAGGAACCTGAAGCCTGGTGGTATTTACGGACTTTGCAGCATAGGGGTGCCCGGGACCTGACGGGCTTGGGGGCACGGATCCCAGGCAGGAGGTGCTGACCAGGGGACCCGCCACGGCCCCTGAAGTCATGGGAGGGGCAGCACGTCCTGGGGCTCAGGCCCAGCACACTCGCAGGCTGGGCAGACCTGCAGCCCTCCCTTCCTGATGAGTGAAAGACAGGAGTGCACTTGTCCTGCACAGCCCAAACAGCGCACACGGATGCTTCTGTAAATGCAAGCTCTTTGCACAATATGTCTCTAATGCGCTCTAAGTGAGCGTGAAAGAGCGAGCTGACAGTTTGGGGTCACAGTCGCCATCCCCGGGGGTAGATGCAGGCGGTGTGACACAGGGAGGACGGAGGGGAGGTGGGGTCCGGAGGCGGCTGTGGCGGAGGGCGGATCGTGCCACCAGGATGCAGCACTGCCCTGGGATGCGGGAAGACGGCGACAGGAGAGTGGGGTGCCAACCGGAGAGGAAGGAAGCGGCCTCCTCATCTCCACCAGGAAGGTCTTGGGAAACATTATAAACTGAGATTCAAGAAAGAGAAGATTGAGGGCAGGGATCAGAGGCATAGCAGTCGCTAAATCACCCCGAGCCATTCTGATGGAAATGAAGAATATCCAAGATTTGGGGTTGTGGAGCCTGCAGACCCCACCTTCCGTAAGTCACTCAGGGGTCATTTCCTCAAGGTCGGAGCCACCGCATCTGGGGTGCACTTCCTCCTCCTCGTGCTGAGGGCCCCACGCTCATGCCTTCTCTGTTGACCCTCCAGCTCCACTGGGGCAGCTGGAGCCCAGAAGTGGCTGACCACGTGGAACTCTGCTGACCCCACCTCACCCAGGAGGGCAAGGCTGTACTGCACCCGAGCATCCTGGCTGGTCCAGGCTTAGGGAGGAGGAGCCACCATGGGGCAGTGGTGACAGTATGAGCCTGAAGCCATGCTGACGCTGACCCAGCCCCCTGATGCCGAGCCCACCCTGTGTGTGGACGCTGGTCTAGATCAAGCCAACCTCCCCCACGGAGGGCGGGATTTATGCCTACCTGGGACCTCAACCTGACATCCAGCGGTACCACTGGGTGGGCTCCCCAGCTCTGGTCCCAAATCAGCCTCCTTCCTCCCTCACCTGCCAGCCTCTGTGGAGGCTCCCACAGGTCTCTCCGTGACGCACAGGTGTGTGTAGCCCAAAGCTGTCCACCTCCCCGCTTTGGCTCCCACTGCTATCACATGGCCTGTCATCCCTCCAGGTTGTGTCACTCATAGACGAGAGCTGTTACCTTCTGGGTCCTCATCCTCATCACTGTTAGAACTGTGGACCTGGCTGTGCCAAGAGAGGTCAGGTTCACTTCCCGTGACCCTTTTTAGAGATCGCCTCCATTTCCCACACTGGGAGTTTTCTCCATAGGAGGCCAGCTCACGAGACCCGGGGAGCAAGGCTACACGACTGTGGAGCTTGGCGGGGAGAGAAGGAGCTGACAGAGGAAGGAGGCAAGACAGAAGAGTGGGAAGTACCCCGTTTGGAGTGAGATGAGTTTGTTGGAATTCTGCCTCTAACGTGTACTCTTGTGAGATTCTGAACAGTTTTCTTAGGAAAGAGAACAACTTCATGAGAGCTGCTTAAATCAGTTCTTCCCAGGACACAGGAGGACCCACAGTCATGCAGCCGGGCACCGAGAGCCCCGATCTCCCCACAGTCCCTGTGCCGTCCCTGGGAACTAGGGCTTATCCCCATTTCACAGATGGGGGAGCCAGGCGCAGAGAGGAGACCTGAGCCAGATCACGGTACAGGTGACTTGGTACAAGAGCCGACATCTCCAAAAGCCACAGCTCTTTCCTGATCCCACAGAGCCTTTCCTCTTTGCCTCTCGTGACCATATTGGGAGGAAATGTCAAGTGTATTTCCTGAATCTTGAGCTTGAGAAAGTCAGGCCAAGAAGTGCAGCAAATATAGTACACATGACATATCTGGTGGGAAGATAAAAAATGTCAGGTTTTGAAACCATGAATTATTTTCCTTCTGTTTCCTCAAATCAGCACAAGCCCATCTGCGTGTGGTTTTCCTAAGACAATATGCTGAGAACAAGTTTCATCCAGGTCTGTCCCACTCCCTTAAGCCTCCCATGACGCTATCTGAAGACACATGGAAAGCCCAGGGATTAGAGTGCCAAGGTGACTGCCTTGTGCTAGGTTTCCAGAGCCCCAGCAAGGCTTTGAACTCTATTCCTAAATATGCAGCCTGGCTTCAGATATCTCTGCTTGAATTTCTTATTAAATAATATTATTAAATAATAATTATTAAATAATAAGAAAACATGACTTTATTCCTCAATCAGAAAAAAATGGAACTTGTGAGGAGTTCCCTTGTGGCATAGCTGGTTAAGGATCAGGGTCATCACTGTCGTGGCATGGATTCGACCCCTGGCTTAGGACCTTCTGCATGCCATGGGCATGGCTAGAAAAAAAGAAGGAAAAAAATTGAACTTGTTAAATTCCCCAGAACGAAGTGCTCTAAATTTTCTACTAATGTGTGTATGACTGATATTAGGAACAGGAAAAAGATGCAGTTTCGTCACTTAATATACATTTTCCCATTCACCTTTATACTAACCATGCATGGTGTGCTACTGCAGTTGCTCCCATTTTACAGATGAGGCTCAACCTGGTGGAACCAGTGACTACTAAAATCCAAAGACGATGCATCTTGGCAAACACAGACACATTCATGGAAGAGCTAGAGTTTGAACTAAGGCAGCAGAACTCCAGAACCTGTGAACACTGGAGCAATGATAGACTCCTTAGAGAAAAGGTGATCCAACCTTGCCATGGCATGGATAGAGAAACTGAGTCCCAGACAAAAAGATGTGCTTTGAAATTGTTTACATAATATGTTAGAGCCTTCGCTCTTCTCTGCTTAGGTTCTTATTTACTCAATTACACATTGTTTCTTAAGTTCTCCGAGCACTAACGACTGTGGCAGACACCCACTGTTCTGCCCAGATCCTCTTTCCTGGGTAGGGTCACCCATTTCCCAGTGGCTGTAAATGCTGGTTGCTAACAGATCACAGCTACAAGCTTCTCGGGAGAATTGCCCTTGTCTGATGGGAGCGGCATGACCAGCGCGGGCTCAGAGGTGGTGGCCGGGCCGCGCGGAGTCCCAGGGCAGCACGCGGCCGGTGCAGAACTGATGTTATACAAGCCCAGGCCCCTTGCTTCATGTTGCTTCCTAACTCTCCAGAGCTTCCTGGGAGATCAGGCTCAAAATAAATCTCCAGCTAAGAAAACATCCTTTCTTAGCTTTCCTTTCTTTGCCCTATTTCCCTCAGTTTCCTTTTCCTAAATGCACTCCTTTGTAAGCCCCACAGAACCACCCCTGCTTCAGGCTCGACTACCAGGGATCCCATCTAAAGATACTGCCCAGAGAAGGAGGGGCACACCACACAGGCACCTACGTCACTGAGAGTGGACATGAGGTCTGCCTTGCAGTGGTTCTCTGGATGCTCTACTAGAAAGTACTGTCAGGTGTCAGAGTAAGACCTCGGTGTTGTGTAAATGCAGAAGGGTCTTATAGACATCTGGTCAACCATTTCATTTTACAGATGGGATGGCCACCACTCAGGGAGGGAAGCAACTTACCCGGCTCATACAGACTTGGAACCTGGATCAGTTCCCACAAATAACGGCACAGTCAGACCAGAGACAAGGCCCGTTCCCATTGCTACTGTGGAATGTACAGCACCAGCTCCAGGCAAGATGGGAGAACCTCTCTGTGGTGGAAGAAGCTGGGGTTGGTGCTCAGAGGTTTGACGAGATCTAATCTGGCTACGTTCTTGTCTGTGGACCACTGCTCAGAGAATGAAAGCCATGCTCCTTGGCCCAACATAGGTGCTTTCACACGGCAGTGCCCTTGAGCCTCTGCACGTGACATCGCATGCTCCCCAAGGCACCCTAAAGTCTCACGTGTCCCTCATTCTTCCCTAAGTTCACCCATGCTGTGCTCCTGCTAGTCCTTAATTCAATACGTGTAGAGTTACTACACAAAATACAAACCCCTAGTAAAATATGAATTTCAGATAAACAACAAATATGTGCTGGGATACCTCCAATAGTGCATGAGATGTACTTATACTAAAAAAGTATCTGTTGTCTATCTAATCTGGTATATTGTTTACTCCCGTTGTCTGAAATCCTCTGTGGTGTAGAGTGTTAGGGGGAAAAAAATCCTCATCCTCCAAAAACCAGCTCAAAATGAACTACGTATGGACTGATTTCTCTAATTCCTGAAATAGTCATGCCCTGGATTCTGCTCAGAGCACCGCTGTTACAGCATTATAATGTGTTATCAGGAATGGCTTCAGTGCTGCTCGCCGGGAACCACAGGGGAAGGAGGGTCTGCGCTTTCATTCACACGATTATTCCTGGACACACTGACCATGCATTCAAAAGTATGCACTCAGCACCTTCTCCGTGTCCAGCACATGCTGGGTGTGGAGTTCATACATCAATAAATAAGACAGATGTATTGTCATCATGATAGGGCTCGCAACCCCATGGATCAGGAAGGTATTTCACGATAAGTTAATAAATAATCGACTTTAAGTTATGATCAGTCTTACAGAGGAACAAACTAAGTACTTCAGTAAGGACATGGATAGTAGCTGGACTGGTCATGGAAAGCCTTTTAAGGAGATAACTTTTTCTTTTTTCCTTTTTTGTCTCTACCAATGGTACCTGGAAGTTGCCAGGCTAGCGATCGATTCCCAGTAGCATCTGTGACCTGTGACCTATGCCACAGCTGTGGCAACACCGGATCCTTTAACCCAGTGCGCCAAGCCCAGGATTGAACTGGCACCTCCACAGAGACAAGCCGGATCATCAACCCACTGCGCCACAATGGAAACTCCACGGAGATAATATTTTTAAATAAGACCTGAGAGATGATAAGTAGCCAGACACAGAAAGAGAAGAGGGAAGGGGGTTTCAATAAGAAAGATCAGCCTGTGATGAGGACATAAGGCCAAGAAAAGCTTGTCACGTTTGAACCTGTTAGAGGAACTGAGTAGACAAGAGGGGGCAAGAAGCGTGAGCTAAGTACAGAGCCATAAGCTGGGGCCAGATCATTCAGGACCTTAGCAGCCACATTAAGGAGGTTGTATGGAGTGAAGCAGGAGATTACTAACGAGTCTTAAGCTGAGAAGTGACACAGTCTGATTTAGATATTTGAAAGATCACACTTAGTGCTATGATCCTCTTTCATCTTTGAACCCTCAACACTCACAGTGAATGCATTTTAATAAATATTTGAAGAGTAAATAAGTCCATTTCCTTATTTGACATTTGCTTTCCTCATTTGTGACAGGACATTTGAAACTTCCATCCTGACACTCATTCATCCAAGAAGGATGGTGTGCCACTCTTTCCATGTTAGGAAAGCTGTCAGAGAGGTATTTCAAACCCTCAGGACCCCCTCCTCATTGGAAGGAGCTTTGGTTCACAAAAGGACCTCAGATATTACTCAGCAAATTTTACCAACTAGCATCTTGGCTTTTAAATGTCAGCACTGCATTTCCACTGGGAATCTGGCCCAGGCTTCTGGAAAGTAAGACCTGATCAACAGCACAGGCCAGACCCCCTGCGGGCACAAGAGGAGCGGTGTGCAAGAGACACAGCGGGGACTGGCTTCCCATCATCAGAAAGGAGACAGTGTGGAGTAGAGAACGAGGCTCTCCATGCCCCGTCCCCACGGTCTACCCTCTGCGTCCAGCGAAGGCCCAGCACTGAAGACCTTACAGCCACCTTCTGCTGAGGACCTAACCCGTAGGTACCAAGAAAACTATTATTAAGTTCTAAGGCTAGAGGAGGAAAGGCAGGAAGGGCCTGGGGGAATCTCCTGTCCTGCTTTCTTCTTCTTCTTAGCTGGGATTTTTTGAACTTTAATAGAGTCTATATTCCTTATCTTAGGACTCCGGGGTCTCCAAAATTGCCTCAAAGACATCTAAAGTTTTATAGCCTGTTGTTCGCCTTTTCTTTCCCAAACCACCTCAGCTCCAACGTACTTTACACTGCAATCAGACAGATACCCTTTGCTTAAAAAGCTCTCTCCCCATTTTTTTTCTTTTTTTTTCTTTTCAGCTCCCAGTTGTCAAAATTCTTAGCACCCGCCCTAGGTTCCGAGGTCTTCTGGCCACCTTCCTCTTCCTCTGCACCTTCCCCTGAGCACCCACCGCCCTGAATCTAGACCTTTCTCACATCCTAGATGTTAGCCACCCCTTGCTAAGGTCACTTATATCCCAACGTGGAGATCATCTTCTTTGCAAGCCAGGAACACCAGCTCTCCCTCTCTGAATGCCCCACAAGGTTAAGCCCCATCGCTGGAGGACAGAGAGCAAGAAGACAGAGAGCAAAGGCTAACTAGCACCTCACTTCACTTTTACAACAACGCTGTATGATGACTCCCTTATCCACAATATTTAGGCGCGAAAACTGAGGTTCATGGAGGTTAAGCAAAACATCCAATCCCCTAGGTATTAAGTGACAAGAGTCTGAATTTAAGTCTGAGCCCATCTACCTTCCAGTACTGATGTTTCCCCACGCCCCACCCGGGGCCACCCAAACAAAGCCACTTAAGACTGTCTGCCTCCCTCCCATCGGCAGCACCCTCCTCCCATACTTACTGTAAAGATCATTTGCACCACATCTCACACCGCCCCCCAGCCCTTGCCTGAAATCTAGAGCTTCATGGGCGTGAGCTAGCTAAGCCTGCTGCAAACACTGCAGGAAGGTAGGGACGGACTGTTAGGATTCCAAGGGACCAGATTGGACCAGAGGCACCAGAGTGTACTACATCTGCCACAACCGCAGTGAGACATTTTAGTCTTCACTCGTTGGCCAATCTCATCTGGAACATTTCTTAGAGAGAGCAAACATCATAGTCCCCAGCCAAAAAAAAGGTTACCCTTCTCTGCAAGTCAGAACTGTTGCCTATAGCAAGAAGTCTTCTTTTTTGGCCACTGCCAAAAAAAAAAAATCTCTTCTGCAAAGGCTCAGAAAATTTTTGTGATCAGGCCCCTGGTCTCTTCCCTGTGCTGTTCCAGTCCACCCAGAGGTAGAGACAGTCTCCAACCACACGTCCCAGGATCTTTGCATGAAGTCAGGTTCCCACTCCTATGGTGCCAGTTCCTCTCCCTAGAATCTACTCCTATCCCTGTTTCTTTGTGAACTTCTCAGCCTCAAAAATGTATCTCACCAACAAGCCTCTCTTGAGCTTCCTCTGAATCCCCGTGACTGTGTTCCAGATGTGATGAGAACATGGCATCTTGTGCAAGCCTCTAGTGTCATTCCTGCCCCAAGTATCCAGGCATCACTATTATGTACCGGATGCTGTGTGGGGCTCTGGATACAGCAGCGGACCAAAGAAACTAAGCCTCTTTCTTTCATGGCATTTACGTGCTTGTGCATGCACTGCCCCATCATATGAGTCTCTTCCAGTGCCCTGTTTGTATCTCCAGCAAAGAACACTTAATCCCATTGCTTCTGCAGGACAAAGCCTGAGGCCCAACCTTCAGTAGTCATTTGATCATTGCCTTAGTGTTCAACTGGGGGAGACGGACTAATACCAAGAAGTTAAGACGCCTGGCTCTGCCCCAAACAACCCGCAAGACCTCACATCAAAACCCATTCCTGTTCTCAGACATCATTTCCTTACTGGAATGGAGAGCCGGAGAAGAGATGTTCCTAGGGGCTACTTAAGGCGATGTGCTTCTAATGAACTACATAATCCATAGTGTGTTTCTCATAGGTGAGAAAAATAAAATCAAAAGCTCTGGGCAGATCCTAACTGGATTTGGAGTCAGAATTACCAGGAAGTCCCAAAGTCTCAGCCAGTTCCTTCCAAGCCTAAGCCCAGGGTCTGCTAGCAACCTGATAGCCCATCTTCAAATCAATGCCATTGATCTTGCTCTGTAACAAAGCTACTTCCCAACAGACTCAGCTCAGAGGTGCTTGCTGGGGTTTCCTGCCATCCTAGGTGGCTGTGTCTGTATCATTATGCAGACACTGGGGGTGTATGAGGCAGGTCACCACAGTGTGATCCTTTCCATGTGATGGTGTGACAGCGACCTTTACTCCTGATACCAAATAGTTCGACGTGTGGTGTGAAGGAGAACCTGAATCCTCACCAATCCATCCTCTAGATGCATATAATTTCTCTAGTGAAATAGGGGAGACAAAGGCATTTTGGTAGATTTTGTGAACAGGATGGGAAAACCCCTTAGGTTCTTTTTCCATCACCCAGAAATGTCAGTCCCTTATGACCTAAAGATGGTTAATGGTCAGAGGAATAGAACCATTTCATCACTATGCCTTAAGTCTTTGTATGGAAAACCTCCTTTCAAGCTTAAAAAGAGGAAGAATGAATGTCCCAGTGTGGGGGTAGTGATCAGCACCCACCCCCTGACAGGTTTCTCACCTGCTTCTGCTGCCAGCTCTACACTGGCCTCGGGGGGGGGGGGGCTGTTTCCTCCGCAAACTCAGAGCTCAAATGTGGACACAGGACCCACCCCTCATTCTTTGTACCACACCTGAAATAGAACTGGAACCTCCAACTTAGATTGATTAATAACCTAGGGGGAAAAAAAAGGGAAATAAACTCAAAGGATGGTGTAAAAATGAAAATCAGTTCACATGTCTTAGGAGATTTGACTTGACAGCTGGACTCTCTGGCATCTCCATTCTAGCACTGGGTTTGTCTCCATGAAACTATACCACCCAGGAGCCCCACAGCCTGGCCTTTGCCCGCTCAGAAATCCAGGTGCAAGAGAAAGAGTCTGAAAAAAAGGCAAGAGTTCCCAGGCGCCATCAAAGCTCACTTAGCAAGATCCAGTTTTCTAAGGGACAGCATCTCTTGCTGGGGGCCTGTCTCCTCTAGGAGGGACCTCAGCCCCACTTTATGGCCTTGACAGGTGGATCAAGTGAAAACTTAGCCCCATTAGGCCAGGTTCCTCCTTCCAGACATGTGATAGGTATGTGAGGTTTCAGAAGAGTCGTGGCTGGCAGTTTGTCCATCCAGCTGCTTACTGGACATGCCTGCCAGTGCTTCACTGTCCTCGTGGACGCCCAAACTGCTCCTCCTCTAGCATTCCCCGTTTCAGAGCAGCACCAGACACCCCTCGCCAAGCACACAGTCTCTTTGCATCCCTTCCCTCAATCTTTCCTGCCCCCTCTTCCTCCAAGCCCTGCTGACATTCCCCTTCCGAGACCCAGCTTACTCTCCATTTCCACAGTTTTGTCCTGAGACCACTGTCGCCCCGTCTCTGCGCTGCTGGAACTTCCTCCTATCTGGGCCTCTTTGCCCTGGGTCCCTCCATGGGTTCCTTAAAATCATCTCAAGGCTTATTGCTCCTCTGTCTCAAAACCTCCAGAAGCTTCCTGTTGCCATAAAATTAAGGATTTTATTCTCAAGGGTTTCACTGAGTGTTCCACAGGGTAAATGTGATGCAAAAAAAAAAAAGAGGTTTTCTGAAAAATACATCTGAGAAACTAGATTAATACACTTGAAAAATGTGTTTAACTGCAGGGCTTCTCAGTGCTTTTGATATCAATAAGGAAATTGATAAGGAGAGGCAGGAATACATTCCTTCCTCTCCAATATATTATGTCCATGGATATAATATATTGGGCAACATTCTAAAAATTATTTTTTCAAAAAAACATTTGAGCAATATTATATGATACTCATGTCAGCTGGAAGCTGTGTTTAAAATTTCTGGAATATAATATGAAGCACAACGTCTATATTGTGGCATTTAACGTACTATGTAATTTAACTCCACTTTTGTTTCTTTCTTAAATTTTATCCATGAAAAATGCTTAGTTTATTTGGGTTTTTAATTATAAAATACATGCATGACTTTTTTATGAAGTTAAATAAGGATCTTTATAAAGAATTTATAATTTATTTTTCTTCAAACCAGTGCCTTAAGATAACAAAATGATACCATTTTTATCATTCTAGTTCTCTATTTTCCTATGCATGTAAACACACAGACAGATACACAGACTGCCCTATTCTTTTTTCATTCTTTTTCTTTTCACTAAAAAATCATAACGTTTCATACGCTATTCTGCAACTTAATTTTATATCATTGACAGTGTTTTCCTGGACATCTTTCCAGATTAATACACATTGATCTTTATCATTCACTGAAGTAACTTTGTGATCCACTCACTACAGTGCAAATGCACCAAAATACCACAGTTTATTCAATCATTCCCCGATTGATGGATTGGGAAACTTCTGATTGTTTCCAGGGTTTATTTTTGTTTATTTAACACAGGTAGTGCTACAATTAACATTCATAATGAAATCCTTTCATTTTACTTCTAAAGGATTAGTGTCCCCAAAGTTGACCAAACTCATTTGTTCACCAGAAACTCTTATTATTCATTTTTAGTAGCTCTTGGGTGAGATGAAAACCTTGTAAAGTGGCCAAGGGGAGATGCCAAACTCCTGGCTGGTGCCCATTATTCTAAACACCTTCTGCTCTTTTGAAGTCATCTTGTGATGCCTCTCTGGACGCACAGGCAGATGGCAGGCCTCCTGGTCACCGCAGCCACTCCTCCCCAGCCACCTCCTTCCTGCCTCTGCTCATGCTCCATGGTCATCCCTCCTGAGCCGGGTCTCGGTGCCCCCTCATTTAGAGAAAAGCCAAAATACATCAGTCAGGTGACAGTCGCAGGAGATGATGCACAGAAAGAGCACGTGATCCGGAGACCCTGCCGGGACCACAAAGTCCACGAGAAGGACTCAGAGGGAGCAGAACCGACATGAAGACGACTGCGCCTATCTGCTAGCCTGGCCGCACACTGCTCAGGCGGACTCCGGCTCGCAGCAGACTCCGTTCACGGAGAGTGAGTTCCGGGAGGTGGAACCTCTTCTTCCCCTCCTGTCTCTCTCCTTTGAAAGCCATCGTGCCGAGCAAGCTTCAGGTGACTCTACAAGCTACTTAGGCAGTTTGTCCCTTTTGCCTCAGTTTCATCTGTAACATGGGGATAACGGAAACTACTCAGGAATGTGAATATTTAGTAAGTATAATTTATTTCCCTTCAAATCAGTGCTCAGATTTAAATATAAATGATAGAGATATATAATACATACAAAGGGCTGAAAACGGTGGCCTACAGTAATCTCCCGGGAAGCCTTAACTCTTACTACTGGCTACATGATCATTACTAGGCCAGGTCTCCCAGGAATGGCCCAGCCTGAGACACCACGGACCACTCTTTGTTCCCCACACACGGTGTGACGCCAAACCCCTGCTCCTTTGCCCATGTTCCTGGCTCCCCCCGTGCAATGCCGGCTTGTCCAAGTCCTTCTCTTCAAAAGCTCAGTTCGAATGGCACCCCCGCAACAAAGCCTTCCAAGATTCTCACCTACCCTCCAACGCCCGCCAAGCATTCTCTCTCGCACCTTCTTCTAAGGAGCTCTCCTCCTTAGTCTAATCGGGTTCTGCCTTGCATTACAGTCACGTGTGCCCTTGTCTTTCACACAGACTCTAAGTCCCTTAACAGCGTGGCTGAAATCCTTCCGTCCCCTCTGCCATCACCACAGTGACTGACACACAGTGATGCTAAACACATCCCACCAAGTGAACGTTGTCATCTTATAAAACCTCTGCAGTGACAATGTCCCTGCCCATTGTTGAATTCCATTCCATTACTGCACAAAGTAGACCCACCGCGCACCGGGGGCCACTGCCGCGCGTGGCGGGGAGGCGGGATGGCAACGGCGCGCAGAAGCGCGAGGCTCTGGCTGGGCGATAGCAGGAACGCAGCGACTGATGGCACTGGCTCAGAGGGCATCTGACGCTAGAGCCCTGCTATGGGCACGTGTCCACACACCTCGCCGATTCCTCATCACCTGTGTCAGAGCCCAAATTTTAATTTGAAGTGCAGTGTCTGACCCAACTGAAATGGAATCCAGGGAAGGTCGAATCCTATTAAGTCACCGGACCATAAAGCAGAAAGGTATAAAGTTGACAAATTGCTTCTCCCAGCGGCAGCAGCTGTGAGGCACTCGGCGAGGCCGCCTCTGACCCAGGAAAGGGCCGGCGGGAGTCGCTCCCCTCCTTTTCCCCAGAGACTGGTCTCAACGCGCGCAACGTCCTTTCCCAGCCAAGGGGCTAAGTGGTTAACAAGTACGTGTTTAGCGTGGTTTCTCGTGTTTTATTTTGCAATTCAAACAGAACCCGGGTGGACCAGGTCAGGCCAACCCACAGGATAATAAGTCCACAGTAACGCTCTAAGAAAGGATTTCTGCTGGTTGTACGGCGAGTTAAAATGGCACAAGTCCCAGCATCCTGCCCTTTTCCTCCTCCACAGTCCTGGGAGGAGCTGAGCGCGTCAATCACATGTTCCTAAAAAGAGGTCTCTTGGCTCCACAGGCCTCCACGGCTCTGTCTCCGTTTGTTATGCTCTGCCAGCCAAGGTGACTGTGTGCAAAGGGGGCGCGTTTGTGAAGGGAGGCAAATGCGGTGTACATTTTAAATACATCATCCTATACCATTCTCCCCACAGCCAGGTAATGTCAGTATTATTGAGAAATAAAATATTACCTGCCTTATCAGTAAACAAAGGATGTCATAGCCATCAGCGATCGCAGCCACCTTTGATACGGCGAGACCTGCGAGAACTCAGGAAGGAAACAAAGAATTCCTGCCATCTAGCAGCCTTCAAACTGCAGCCACTCCCAATGGTGAGCCCTCAGGACGCGAGAACACAGGGTAATGGTCCTGATGGCTGAGGTACATTTCAAAGGCATGATTTCACTGAGCCCAGACCTTGTTATCTTCCCACATATACAAAAGCACTGAATTCCTCAACTTGAGATACCTAGTTTTTTTTGTCTGTTAGTTTTAGACAGTAATCTTTTTTTTTTCTTTTTATGGCCACACATGTGGCATATGGAGGCTAGGGGTCAAATCAGAGCTGCAGCTGCCAGCCTACACCACAGCCACAGCAACGCAGGATCTGAGCCATGTCTGCGACCTACACCACAGCTCATGGCAATGCTGGATCCTTAAGCCACTCAGTGAGGCCAGGGATCTAACCCGTATACTCAGAGACAATGTGTCAAGTTCTTAACCTGCTGAGCCACAATGGGAACTCCCTTAATAGTAACCTTTTGTTCCAACTACTGCCCTTTGTTGGCAAACTCCTATATATCCTAGATCCGCCTTCCCCTCCTTGGAACAGTTTTCTTGGGGTTACTTGAGATGCTCCTTCTCCAGCTTAAGTCCTCAGTTTTTTCCACCAAACAAAACATAACTCTGAACTTTTAGGTTGTGCGTTTTTTGGTTGTTTTGTTAACGTTATGGTCCCCACTGTAAAATGGACAAAGAGAGATCCATTAAGGATAGTTACTTATCTAAGGTCAAGTAGCTAGTACCAAGTAAATTGGATGCAAGGTTGAATATTCCTGATTAAAAATATTTTTCAGTCCATCACCTTAACAAACGTTCCTTGCTGCCTCCACAGCCGCTAATCTAGTCCACAGTGGCCTCAGTGAAACATAAAAAGCAGCATCTTACATCTAAAAAGTGTCCCCTACTTGTTCTCGGGTTATCCATTCCATTGTAGGAGGCTGACCAGTTTCCAGAAACGCCCTGTGCAGTTCTGTAAATAAAGCGATGCTGCTGGTCTCTGGCTTCAGTGTGTCTCTGGACCACCTGCCCATGTGACCCAGACACTTCTTGCTCTCGGCCCTACCCCTGTGCTGCCGGCACACCCCACCCCCCTCAGCTCTTCAATGTGGCCCCCAGTCCCTCGGTCTGATGAGCTATAATGAAAAGCTGCATCCTTCGAACTGCTCCAGTTTTCATGCTCAAACAGAATTCTGAAATGGGAGTCGTGCACCATTGCTAAAGGACACTTGTTTCTGCTACTTAAGCACACTGGGGAGCCTCTGTTAAGTCTCAGGTTTCCTCGTCTGTCACAGTGATAGCAACCGCTCCTCGTTCCTTGGGAGATAAAAGGCCAGTCCTGTCCTGTGCATACACCAAGTGCTTAGACTAGTACCTCACACAGAAGGAAAGCTCAGCACATGTTTGCCCCATTCTCCTCCTCATCAGTCACTCTGCCTGCTCCCAAATCACCAGTGCTGGCAGGACTTGCGTGCCCTCCTTCCTGCTACAGTGGAAGATCAAAGGGCTGGTTGAGGAGGGGCTTTACACAGAACAGAGCAGCCCAGGGCTCTTCACGTATTACCAAGAAGCTGTGATTTCTTTCTCACCTGGACCAAAAAGCCCAACATTGGTTGGGTAACTCACTCTTGCTCTAGCCCATTCACACTGAAGAAGACTTACATGTCCAACCCTCTTCCACTGGGTTTCTAATCTTTTCAGGGAAATTCATTCTCCTCATGCAAAGACTCTCAAGGCAACTCACTCCTCTGGCTCTCTAGACACTGGAATTTACTGGGAAAACCTTTTTTCTCAAATAACATAGAGAATTAGGGCCACTGCTCTACTGACTGATCTTCCTCCTTCCTCAACTGCAGTTTGTTATCACCATTGGCAACTGCAGCCATTCTTACATCCATACTCATTAACTGCTTGTTTGAATAGATTGTTTAACTCTACCCAGGAGATTCCAAATCCTGGGTTCTTTCAGAAGCATGTATTAATTTTTAAAGCATAAACTCAACAATAAAGAATAGTATTACAAGTATTACGAATAAATCCAGTGCAGACCCCAGAATTACAATGGAAGTATTTGCACAGTGCAGAGGAAGCTCGGGGGAGAGGGAGCTCCATTCTTTCCGAAAGAGGACTAACCCGTTTCCATTCTACTCTTGAAAAATGCCTCCCTCCTTCAAGTCATAGCACAGAATTCACCTCCTTAGGGAGGCATTCCAAAGAATGAGTTAAAGTTTCAGAAAAGTACAGCAAATTCCAAGGACTGAAAACAGGGTCACTGATTTCCATCTAAACTTCTCCCTGACAGGGTTGGGAATACAGCTGGATCTGCAAAGTCACCAGATCTGGAATCTGGTAAACCATGCAAATAAAGGTGTTTCCTGGACTTCTCTTGAGTAAGAAAAAGAGGAGGAATCTAGGAAACGCTTCCACCTTTTGGTTGAAGCTTCTCAAACATTTTGGGATTTCTACCCCAAACCATGGTCGTGAGAAATTCCAAGCAGACCACACTGTAATGCACCCCGCTCCCACTGAGGGTGTCTTCATGTTGGATGTGGAGGATGGGGAGTGGGAAGTGGGGTGGGGTTTTTTCCTGGGAAAAGCTCAGAAAAGTCTTGTCAAGTAATCTATGAAGTCAATTATCACATTCAGCTAATGACTAGACACCAGGATATTTAGCAACCATTTCACCCAAGGGGCTGCTTTTCTTCAGAGAGCAACAAGAGGCTTCTTAATCTTCTTAAATGTTTTGCTATTAGTGCTTTATGCAATGCCAGAAGGCATCACAAACAACCCCATTCCCCTTCTCACCTACACCATTCCCATGATTGCAAAGACACGGGAATTCAGAGACAGAGGGGGAGGAAGGGACTCGTCTTTTGCTTAGTCAAACTCTCAACTTGCCTAATTGGGTTTGCTAAGACATGATTATTTGCATCCATTGTTCCCTCACCTGAACGTAAAAGGAGAGAGTCAGGACTCATGTCAGAGTTCCAGCTTTTCACATGATGGATCAAAAGAATAACAGCTCTCATGAGCATGTCCGGCTCTGTAGTGCAAGCTTTAGTTATGAATTAATGATGACTCCTTCCACCAGTAAGACAGTGATGCCAAGATTTGCATGTCCGACCAAATCTGTATGCTGAGAATCAGTTCCCACTGAATACCCCAGTGCGCCAAGACCCAAGTTCGCTGTCTCTCCTCTCTCTGTACCTTCTTCCCTGAGTGTTCCCACATTGGTACAACCCTCATCCCCCTCATCTGCAAGACTTACTGTGTCTCTCTTCTTTCTTTAATAATTTTTCTTAAGGTATAGTTGATTTACAATTTTGTACCAATTTTTGCTGTACAGCTAAGTGACTCAGTTGTACATATATTATACATCCTCTTTTATATTCTTTTCCATCATGGTAGACCAAGACCCAGGAGATTTGGGTATACTTCCCTGTGCTTAGACAGTAGGACCTCCATGCTTATTCATTCTAAATATAATAGTTTGCATCTGATAGCCCCAAACTCCCAGTCCACCCCTCTCCTTCCCCCACCCCTGCCACTCCTTGGCAACCACAAGTCCTTTCTCTTTATCTGTGAGTCTACAGAACCTTGTAGATGGGTTCACCTGTGCCATATTTAAATTTCACCTATAAAGGATGTCATATGGTATTTGTCTTTCTCTTGCTAACTACCTTCAGTAAGTATAAAAATCTCTAGTTGCGTCCATATTGCTGCAAATGGCATTATTTTGTTCTTTTTTTTACAGCTGAGTAGTATTCCATTGTATGTATGTACCACATCTTTTAAATCCATTCCTCTATCAATGGACATTTAGGTTGTTTCAAGTCTATCTTCTTAAAGTCAATAATACCTACCATCTTTTCTCCACTCCCACTGCTATGACATGGTCTAACTCCTTATCACTTCATTCATGAATTCCTTGAAGAGCTCCTACTTATTCTCCACCACAAGCCTGAACTGCCCTAAACTTTCCCAACTTCCATAGTAATGTTTCTCCAATGTAAGTCTCATGAAGTTCCCAAAGTCTTTACATTGTTGCTTATTTCCCTTCAGGATGGATTTTAAGTTTCTTTCACTCCCTGAAGAGACTCCATAATTTGTATCTGGTCCTACCCTCTGCCTCTGCCCTAAATGCACTCTGATCTGTGGAGATATTTACATCCCTTCACCGGCAGCATTCTTACATTATTGTGATTTAGGGTCCCTGAGGCAAATGGTATAGAGATAGATGTGGTTTTATCTCTCAACCTAAGAATCACTGTCTTTTAACAAGTGACATTAACTTATTCATAGTATTAGACATAAGTGTCCACGTATATTAGCAATTAGAATACTATGAATGAGTTAATTCATGCTCTATGCACTGCCTTTTCTGGTTTTTTCCTTGTTTTCTATTTCTTCTCTGACTTCTCCTGAATTGATTGAAGTTCTTCTACTCTGCTCTCCATGATCTGAATATTAAGTGGTTTGGGGATTGTACTCTAGATCTATTTTTATAATTGTTACTTCATGCTTCTGACAAACACACTTGAACATGGATTACTCAGAACAATTTTAGAGATAATCAGTATCTATATTCTCCCTGTAACAAGGCAAGAATCTCAGCATGCTCTAAATTCCATTTGCCTCCCTTTTACAGCCCAAGCACACTGCATTTGGAATCAGCTGAAGTATTTTAGTTAGAAAATTAATTGTTAAACATCAAAATAAGGTTTTTCCTGATTTATTTGTTCACAGTTGTTTCTCTTATCCTACTTCTTCTTGGATTTATTTTTTCCCTTGTTCATAATTCTTTTCAAGGGATCTTCACGTGGCAAATTTTGCCTATCAGAAAATCTATGGATTTTTACCCTTAAGTTTGAATTAAACTTTATTGGATATAGCAATCCAGATTCAAAGTTAACTGTCTCCCTGACATTTGAAAATACTGCTCTATTTTCTGTTGCATCCATTGCTGCTGCTGAGAAGTCTGGTGTCAACCTGATTCACATCCCTTTGTAGGTAACTGGTCCACCCAGCCAACTCTACCTCACTCCAGAAGCTTTTGAATTTCCTTTAATAACCTAAAATTTCACCATATAATGTCCTTCATGAATTTAATTCATGACTTTTTTATAATGCTTCACATCTGTTTGTATTTCTATCTAAGAACTTATTGGATTCCTAAGTCCTATGAAATCATTTTCTATTATGTGTTTGAAATATTTCTGGATTCATTCTATGACCCAATTTACATACTGCTGTTTCTTCTTTCAAAAATCTAGTTTTTATTATCTTCCATCTCTAGCTATTCTGTCTAGGATTATTAAAGCTATCAAATAGAGTTCTAAAAAAATATTCTTACTAAGTGGAAAAATCACACTAAACTGAATTGTTATCTAGATTCTATAAGTTTGAAAAAAATGTGCCCAATTAATAAATCTAGTTTTCACCACTGAAGTTTATGACAGGCCAGAGAAACTCAGAATCTTAAATTCTCAGATGGAGCAAGAGAAGGCAAGGAAACCACAGCTCTGGATGAATATCTGAACACATTCTTCTGTGGTAAGTCTTTCAAAGACCAATTGCACCCTTGAAATCAAGGCACCCCTGGTAATAGGTATATAAACCTCTGAGACAAGTAAATTACTTCAACACAGCTTAGCAAAACAAAAAAAGACAGTGTCGCCATAGTGACTTTTTTTTTTAGGGCCGCACCCATGGTATACAGAAGTTCCTGGGCTAGGGGTCAAATCAGAGCTGCAGCTGCCAGCCACAGCCACAGCCACAGCCACACAGGATCCAAGCCATGTCTGCAACCTACACTACAGCTCATGGCAATGGCAGATCCTTAACCCACTGAGCAAGGCCAGGGATCGAACTCACATCCTCCTGGATACTAGTCGGGTTCATCACCACTGAACCACAACAGGAACTCCCCCATAGTGACCTTAATGCATCCACACTGTATCCACTCAAGTTGAACCAGCGCTTCCCAGGGCCACTATGAGCCACGCAGAGTACAAATCGGTCTTTGCTTTCACAGTCTGTGACCTTGGGGGATTCACGTTCTCAAGGAAACTGTTATCCTGCCCGAGGGTTTACATTTAATACCTAGTCTCATACTGAAAACATGTAGCTGGTGAATGACTTTGAACTCCTTGAAAAGGCAATGAGCTCCAAATAATAAAAGCGATGTGTGAGAATATGTTATTATTAACTCCCTAGACATCCTTCAGAGTGTCAAAATCACCTACCCAAGGAGCAGGGAGTCTAATATGGGTACAAATTCCTCGCATCTTGACATTCTGTTTCAGGGTTTTAATCTGCGTCAGACTTCACACATCATGGGTCCCATGAAAGACAATAGTCATCTGCAAGATCTCATTACCACCCTGCCTCCAAACCTTCTGAAACCCCGGGGGACTCCAAGGCAAAGGTGGAGAGATTCTGTCAGATCATTAGCACCCTATTTCCAGAGGTCACCTGCAAGGCCAAAGTGGCAACACTGATCCAGTCCCTCAGCTATCAAAGACATGCATCTGGAAAATTTATTCCATAATGATAAAAAAAATCCACGTGTTACAGTTCTGGTCTTCATAACCCTTTCTGGTCAAGGTGTTACCCTTCCCGTGATGAAACAAGAAAAGGTAACAACAGAGCCCAATGCTAGCTTTCTAACATAAAAGAAAGGGAAAGGAATTGATACTAAATTTGGAAATGTAATGTTTACCTATTGGCTTCACTCTCAAACACACACACACACACACACACACACACACACACTAGATATAGATGGATAGAGAGACAGCCACAGACACAGATATGGATGTTCATTTCCCCTCAATACAATCCTTCAGGTAGATGGATTATCTCATTAGTGGATGTGCAAACTGAGTCACAGAACAACAAAACCCTAAACTCCCCTCAGCTAAGTGACCACAGATTCTCAGTCGTTCTTTATCCCATTTTCTGGTCCGGAACTAGATCTGTTTCATTGATCTCGGATCCCCCTGCCTAGCAGAAACTCTGAAACACAGTCCCTGCTCAGTGAAATTTGACCCCCATCTACAAAGCCTGTCATTCTTCATTATAACTTGTGACACTGTCCCATCAGCACCAGCTTCATTTATTCAGTGACATTTCCTTGACTACCTACTATGTGCCAGACCCTCTGCTAGGCGAAGGGATACAGGAATGAATAAAACAAATTGTTTCTGACCGTCTAATGGGATAAATGACAACTCATGAATACATATTACTTAGTTGAACACTAAGAGGAATGGAAAAGGTTCCTGCAAAGGAGATGAAAGTCAGAAGTGGGAGAGGATGAGTGGGTGACATCCCACCTTACATTAGATGTCAGAGTTAGGGAACTCCTTCTCTTGGAAGGTTATTGTGACCTTTTGTCAGGTCCACACGCCTCAAGCCTCAGGCCTTATGGTCAAGATTTCGTTGCCTTTGAAACAAAGCAATGAAATCTAGAATCTAGAGTTGCTAGATTTAGCAAATTAAAATGCAGGATTCCCGGTTACATTTGATTTTTGGATAAGCAGTGATATATATCTCAAAAATCACATGGGATAGACTTACACTTAAATATTTCTGTTTATCGGAAAGTCACAATGAATTAGGTGTCCTGCATTTTCTCTCTCACACTTACCAGGGAATCATTCAGTCATTTTAAAGGCAAATAGAATATAATGTAGATTCTATTGAAACAGAGGTTGGAGAACTAAATTTGGGTGTCAATTACATATTTTAATTACTGAGAAGAGTTAACTTTCAAAGAAGGAAGCAGTGTGTGCTTAAGATCTTTATCTGTCAAGTTAATGTGCCGATGAAGACAACAGAGAACACCAAGCCCGGGACACAGCAAACACTCCACATCAACTGTGGTCGTTGAATTATTTTCATTATTTCTGGTGTGGTATGCTCATTAATCCATTATGCTAAAGTCTAATGAACCTTATTATTTTCCAAGCACCATACTGGGGCTTTTCACAGACAATATCGCTCTTAATCCTTTCAGCACTCTTTTTTTTTTTTTTTTGTCTTTTTGCCTTTTTACTAGGGCTGCACCCGCAGCATATGGAGATTCCCAGGGGTTTAATCGGAGCTGTAGCCGCAGGCCTACGCCATGGCAATGTGGGATCTGAGCCGCATCTGCAATCTACACCACAGCTCATGGCAACACTGGATCCTTAATCCACTGAGCAAGGCCAGGGATCGAACCCGCAACCTCATGGTTCCTAGTCGGATTCGTTAACCAATGAGCCACGATGGGAACTGCCCTCCTTTAGCACACTTATGAGAAAAATATTATCACCCTGAGATCACAGATGAGAAAACTGAGGTTGAGTGATGCAGTATTTTGCCCAAGGTGAGAGAATCTGTGTTTTAACCTAATTTACCCCTGATTCCAAGCCCTGTGGCTTCTCCACCACAATAAGTGCAAGGTGTTTGGGTTTTAGTTGAAAACCTCACCATAAAGGAAAGAAAATGAATTCAAGATAGCTAATTCTAATTAAGCGGTGCTAAATATATCTTGTGTATTTTTTCAGTAAGACTCACTTTGCTGTGTGTGGTTGCTGGTGACAGGTCACCCACCTATCTTCTTTGCAGACAAAAATAATGCCAAGCATTTGGAAGGAGGTGTGGAAAGCTGCACAAAGAACAAAAGGCACTTTTTGGTACAGAAATGCCACATTTGCTAGAACAAACGGGAGCCCCAGACAGTCAGCACTGGATCGCAGGCCTTAGATTCTGCCCTACTGACCCCAGACAAAGGGAGGGGCAGACGGGGGGAATGAAGGACCCCGATACCATCACCCTGGCTGTGATGGGTGATGGCTCCCACCCTGGCTCCGAGGTGGGGTGGGATTCAGTCCTCGGGACTCCCCTCAAGCTCCTTGTCCTCCAGCACAGTGTCGTTCCATTAGCTAAACGCTGAAGGACCTCAACATCTGTGAAGTCCTGGGTTGTTCATCCAGTATCTGAAAGTCCCCAGACAGGACGAGGATGTTGCACAAAGTGGGGGACAGAGCTGCAATAGCCTGCAAAGCTGCTCTTCTGGGTAAACGTGAGAAATAAACATAACAACAAAACTGACATCCTGGGTGTATAATTTCCAGAGCTCCCTGGAGTGTGAATATGATAGTCATAATTATGCTAATTTTTCAGCTGAGGTCCTGGAAGCCCCGAGAGGTTGCTTAGGCTCTTCTCCCAAAATTTCCGAGCACACCCACGGGAGAGCCAGAAACAGAAGGCCGGGGCAGAGCGCTTGCCGGAGGTGCTAGATCGCAGGCTATCTAACCAAGTTCTCATCCACTTGACTGTCCATGCTCTCTACCCGCTCTTTCATCACTAGAGAGGAGCCTGTCTGAGGCCAGTGTCTCCACTTGCACCAAAGCCCCTAATCCTTTTCCCACCCAAAGACATCAGTCCACACCTTAAGTCCGCCAGCATCATCAACTGCACCTTTGCTCCCTGAGCATCCTCATCAGCATATAAACACCTGCTGCCTATGTAAAACCATCCACACGCATCCACACACGTACACGTGGATACGTACACAGACGTGTGCCCGTCTTCTCTCTCCCCATCTCACTCAGTGCTGCTCCATTACTCTATTCCTTTAACATATAAAAAAAGATGGATTGCTCAATGGATGCAGGATTGGATAAATGGACATGAATAGGCAAATCCATTAAAAAGTTAAGAATAGAATCTAGGAGGGGGAGAACATGTGTATTCACTGTACTCTTTTTTTTTTTTTTTTGTCTTTTTGCCTTATCTAGGGCCGCACCCGCGGCATATGGAGGTTCCCAGGCTCGGGGTCTAACAGGAGCTGTAAGCTGCCGGCCTTCGCCACAGCCACAGCAACGCGGGATCTGAGCCATGTCTGCAACCTACACCACAGCTCACGGCAACGCCGGATCCTTAACCCACTGAGCAAGGCCAGGGATCGAACCCGCAACCTCATGGTTCCTAGTTGGATTCGTTAACCATGAGCCACGACAGGAACTCCTCACTGTACTCTTCTTTCAACCTGTCTGCATGTGTGAAAACATTCAAAGTGAAATATGGGGAGGCAACTGTCTCTTTCCTTTCCTCCTATGACCGTCTGAAACCACTCCCAATAAAGCTTTCATCACCACTTACCCCAAGTTCTTATCAGTCACCCGTGACATTCACATTGCTAAATACGCTGGTCACTCCCCAACCCTGTTAGCTGATCCACTGGCAGTGTTTGACTCTTCTTCCAACACATTTTCCCCCACTCAGTTTCTGGGAAATCACTCTCAGTTTTCCTCACAGGTCATTAGCCTTCCCTTCTTGCTCTCTTTACCTGTTTTGTTCTCACCTTTTCAACAGGGAATAGTAGTGAGCCACAGGACTTCTTCCTTAGACTCCCTTCTTTCCTTCTTTCCTTCCTTCTTCCCTTCCTTCCTTCCTAAGGGTCTCACCTGTAGCATATGGAAGTTCCTAGGTTAGGGGTCAGATTGGTGCTACAGCTGTCAGTCTATACCACAGCAATACTCAGATCTGATCCACGTCTTCCACTTACGCCACAGCTCACAGCAACGCCAGATTGCTGACCCACTGAGCGAAGCCAGGGACTGAACCCGAGTCCTCATGGATACTAGTAGGGTTCATTACCACTAAGCCATGATAGGAACTCCCCTTAGACTCCTTTTCCTATTCATACTCCTTGGCTGAGTTCATCCAGTCTCACGGCTTTCAGTGATATCTTTATAGATGGCCTCCAAATGTTGATCTGTAGCCTAGACCTTGCCCCGAGCTCTAGATTTCTATACTGAACTGCCTACTCCGTATCTGGACTTGGAGGTCTAGAAGACACCTCAATCTTGAAATATCCAAAGTCAAACTCCTGGTTTTATACCAGCACCCCTAGTTTCACCCACAACTGCTCATCACCCTGTGAACAAACCCAGCCTCTCCAGCAGGAGGATAAGAGCCCATGTAGAGACAAGGCATTCTGTCAACTGCAAGACATACGAGTGAGGCCAATCCACATCAGCCAGTCACCAGCCAACAAACCAGCTAATGGTAGATGTATGTGTGGTCTCGGGAGAGACCAGCCAAGTCGACCAACCCATCTCACAGAAGAATGAGACCAACAGAAGGCTGTTTTCTTAAGACATTAATACCTGGAATGCGGAGTTCCTGTTGTGGCTCAGTGGTAACAAACACAATTAGTGTCCACAAGGACACCAGTTCAATCCCTGGCCTCGCCCAGTGGGCTAAGGATCTGGCATTGCCATGAACTGTTGTGTAGGTGGCAAATGAGGCTCTGATCCTGTGTTGCTACTGCTGTGGCTGGCTGTGGCACAGGCCGGCAGCTACAGCTAAGACTGGACCCCTAGCCTGGGAACTTCCATATCCTGTGGCTAAGGCCTTTAAAAAAAACAAAACAATAACAAAACAAAAACATTTCGATGGTTTGTTCTTAATGATAAATTCCAGATTACCTAAATTTTTCTAGAAAGTATGTATAATTTTAAGCAGAAAGTCATTCTTGAAGAAAGATAATTACCTAGTTCTCTAAATGCATGAATTAGGAGCTGGCCTTGTCATCTGTCCTTATTTCCTTGGATGTGGTCCTGTAAACTGCCCCAATTTTCTTACCTAGGAGAGTTTTCATGGTAGGACAGTTTCTTTCAACTATCTCTGAGATTCTTGGGGGGAGCTTTCTGCATGCTTCATCCAGGCTGTAAAGACACCTGTGATGATACACTCCCTTCTCAGGGAACTGCAGACAAAGGATGGAGCCAAGTCTACGTAAAAGAGTCCTCTGTTTCTTTTTGTTTTAATGCCTAGCCATGGTCCCTGCATTTTAAATCTGATTAGAGTGGTATACATGGTGAATGCTCTCCATTCTGTATTGGTTAGCTTTTTTGAGATTGAATCAAAACGTGTTGAATTATTTTTAAAAAATTATTTTTTTGACTCTGGGTTGATTGAAAAAATATTTTCAAAATTCTATTTCTCAAATGATTTGATAAATTTTATTAGGAAGCTATGGGGATTGACCATTTTTTCATTTGATCTGTTAGAAAGAGTGGAGTCCAAGGACTTTGAAATTCCCTAGGCCCCAAATCTGACCCCAAGCAGTCACATTTGACTTAACAAAATATTACTAATGAATCACTGGCCCACTCTGATTGCTAGAGGAACGAGGGATTCTGAAAGGCCTAGTAGACCCTAAAATACTGCATCCAAGTCTTTCCTCCTCATTTGCTTGACTCCGTTCTGCGGCATTCCATCACACGTAGGGAGCCAGGCCCATGAGGCTCCGGCCTGAACCTCTCCTACCAAGCCCATTTACCTTATTATTATTATTTTTGGGGGGCCACGCTTGCATCATGTGGAAGTCCCCAGGCCAGGGATCGGACCACAGGAGCAAAGCCAGCCGCTGCAAAGACAACACCAGAGCCTTAACCCGCTGCCCCACAAGGGAACTCCGCGTTTATGTTACTCTCAGCTCTGCCCTCACACCTCACTTTAGGATCTCTGGTTAGCTCAGAATGTATGGCTTCACCATCATGAGTTTATCAGTCTCTGCCTGACGAGACTCATAGTGCTTGAGAGGGAGCACGAAGTCTTATTTCTATCCGTACGTTTTGTACCCAGCATGGGATTTGACATAATGCTGGTGCTCCAAAGAGCTTTGGTGATGGAATGAAATAAACAGCTTTATGTCTCATTATCAAGTATAAATCTCCCCCAAGAAGCTTGAGGAGTGATGAGAACTACATAAGTGTGTGTTACCATCGCTGTCACGAGCATCGTGCCTCGCTTCACGTCAGTAGTTGTGTCCCTGGGATTTCCTGTTCCCCGGTCTTTATGATCTCTAGGAAGCAGCAGGAAGCTGGGCAAAAATCCAGGCCTCCTGGTTCAGAGTCAGTTAATCCTTTTTCACAACAGTGTTACTGTCAGCCTGACGGAAACCCACAGAGGTCAGCAAAGCAAGAGTGGCACAGAGAAGCCTAGAACAGCACATCAGAGCCGTTACCCTCATGCATGCATGGGAAGAACGTTATCCTTCAGAAAAGAGTAACTCTGTCCTATCATTGTGCTCACTGCTCTGGCTTGCCTCTTAAAAAAAAAAAAAAAAAGCAGACTTTAGGTTTTCAAGCAGTTTTAGGTTCACGGAAAAATTCAGAGGAAAGTTCAAGAGAGCCCCCTATACCCTTGGCCCCACACGTGCCCAGCCTCCCCCATTGCTAACACCCCTACCAGTTACCTATGTTAAAATTGATGGACCTACACTGACACATCAGGGTTTACTCTTGGTGTGGTACATTCTGTCGGTTTCAATATGTGTTTAATGCCATGTATTCATCACTACAGAATCACACACAGTAATTTCACTGCCCCAGACTGCTGTGTCACTCCGCCCCTCACAGCCCCCGGTGACTGCTGATCTTGTCTCCATAGCTGCACGTTTCCCAGAATGTCACACAGCTGCAATTGTACAGAATGTAGCCTTTTCAGATTTGCTTCTTTCATTTAGCAGCATGGATTTAAGTTACCTCCACTCCTTTTCATGTCTTAACAGCTCATTTCTTTTTAGTACTAGATCATATGGATGGACCATAAATTATTTATCTCCACCTACTGAAGGACCTCTTCGTTGCTTCCAAGTTTTGGCAATTATGAATAAAGCTGCTAAAAACACACACGTGCAGGGCCTTGTGTAGGCATAAGTTTTTGACTCCTTTGGGTAAGTTATTAAGAACGGAATCGCTGGATCATATTATAAGAGTGTGTGCAGTTTTATAAGAAAGTGCCAAACTGTTTTCTAAAACTATCTTCTATACCAATTTGCATTTGCCTCCTTTTTAGTCTTCAACAACCCTATGACGTCAAGGATAATTTTACAAATGAGGAGACTGAGCTGCAGTGAATTTTCTAGGCAAGTCAGTGAAGATGTAACTCACCACTCAGCACCCTTCAAGCCAACTTGCCATCCTAGATGTTACACGGATGTTTCCACGTAGCTTCAAAAAGTCGCCCACAGCCCTGCTTCCAGGTAAAACGGAACATCTATGACATCTGTTAACGTGGCCGCCTTTATTGGAGGCTGGGTAAGAGGAGGATGCTATCAGGAAAAACAAACAAACAGAAAGTTGTGGTTCTTGAGGACTAAACAGTCCTTCAAGACAGAAGGGGATGGCAGCAAGCTTGTTCTGTGAATATGAATCTGTTATTATCCAAAGTGTCTGAGGCCCAGGAATTTTAAATGGGGTGTGTGTGTCTCCCAGACCATGGGTTTCACAGGCATTTTGAGAGCTTGGATGATACAAACATTGCATGGGGCATCCAGATACTGCACAGAACATACTTAGACTAAAAAAAAAAAAAAAAAGGGTTTCTTTATCTGAAAGTTAAAATTAATTAGGTGTCTTATCTGGGCCTTTTTGCTTTTTTGGGGGGAGTTTCAAGTTTTGGTTTTTGTTTTTTCTAAATCTGGTAGCCTTACAGAAGTCTCTTTTTGACAGTGAAGAAGACTGGTCCTCCTGTGTCACCGGCCAGAACAGTGACCCATGTCAATGCCTCTATCAGTCTTTAGCAAGGGGCTGGAACTTGCATGCCTGACTCGCATCGCTGTGTGGGCCACTCCTGAGCCATGTAGTCGTGCATATAAAGAAGGGCTTGTGAGCCACAGGGAAGGGAGATGGGATTTGGAAAGGAGACCGGCACTATCGGCCCCATTACTATTGTCATCACACGGTCCCACAGCTGACACCTTCTTTTCCAGCCAAGCACACAAGTTCTTAGGACTTTGTCTGAAACAGCTATGGAAGGACTTGGAAGTATGAAGTGAGGCAACGTCTAGTCTGCTCGATTCTTATTTTTGCACAACCCTCAGTAGCTACCACTCTGGGTCTCTCACTTCCATCAAGACGATGCCTCAGAGGTCATACTGCAGAAGGAAAGCTCGTGCCCCACAGGAGCAGGGGGAAATGCTGCCTTGCTGTGTGACAGCTCCGGCTCCAGGTCTCCTGTGCCTCCGGGCAAGCCACCTCCTTCCCCCAGCCTCCAGCTACTTCCCTATAAAAGGGGAGGATTTACCAGAAAGGAGGCAAGTCCCTTCTCCCTCTGTCTTTGAGCAAAGACGCCTTTGGTTCCTCCCACCCTACACCAGCTCTGGCATCTCCTAATAGTCATTCATCCCTTCATCCTTTTCTTTTCCATCAAAGTTCTAATAAGTGTTGGGTATTGCCTGGGCACTATTAGGCAGGTGCTGCTGATAAATAAAATGTGCCCTCAAGGCCATCCCTGAGCTCACAGTCCAGAAGAAGAGGGAGACATGCGGAGCCAAGTTCCATTCAGGGTGGGAAATGCCACTGGAGAGTTATAAACGAAGTGCCAGAGGATGTCAGAGGAAGGAGGGAGCAAGCACCCCTGTGTAAGGGAATCTGGGAAGAGCTGACAGATGAAGTGACTTTCTTCTGAGCTGGGTCTTGAAAGATGAATAGGGCTTTACCATTCAGGTGAGATTCCTGGGGTGTTCAGGGAGCAGTTAGAGGCTCCATTTGGATGAGAGAAGTTTCCACACGAATGACTGATGATGAAAAGCGGGGGGACCACTTCCATAGCAATGGGGATAAAAGAGCAGAATGAATCCATCAACTGAGGTGAGCATCTAGGAGACAATTATTCCTAATGCAACAATTCTTAAAATGCCTTTCCTGGCAACATTCATTCACTTAGGTGATAGCGAAGCCTCTTAAAAAAATAGGGCTGCCAGCAGTGCATTTCCTAGCGGTGTGGTAGAGGACCCTGGAGCGGTGCTGAAATGCAGTGACAACGTCTCCTCCTTTGAGGCCTTTGCCTCAATCGTAACCTGGACCCCGCAGAGTGGGCATGTTCCACAACGAGCATTCACCCTGCCTTTCCATCTCACGGGGTTTTATAACATCCTCCACAGAAACGAGGCACCTGGAAGGACGAGTGGTGGTTTTCAGGTTGAAAATCGGTATCTATTCCTTTTTGAGGGAAGCTGACATCTCATTTTTTTAAGGGTGACATGCCATTACACAGATGCACTGAAAGGTTAAAATTCGAGAACACTCTTGAACATTCTAAGTGGCACACGAGCTAGGAAGGAGCTCTCATTAGATGTGAGGGCTCTTCTACCTTGAAATGCGGGAGAAGGACGCGCACTGAGAGAAAATATAACAACACATGTTGGGTAAATAAACACACTCTCAAAGAAATCCGAGCAGACTGGGTTTCTCTCCGTTGCAAAACGGCGCAGGCCTGCACGGCTCTGGATAGAGGGAGCCAAGCCAAACAGGAGAGCCACATGTCGATGGGGCTGGGCTGTGTTAGGTGTCTCCTCTCAAAATCGGCCAAGGCACAGTTGCAAGAAGAGTACTGGGAGGGGGCTCTCATTTTCAGCTGGTGCCCCTTAGTCACCGTTATCGGCACCCTGTGGGCAGGGGCGGTGTCTGCGAATGACGCCCACCTAGCCGGGGTGAGCTAAGAGCCTTGCTTGCAGAAGCCTCCCCAGAGGTGCAGACTTTATGACTTCCACTTTGAGATGAGCACACTGAAGGAGATGGCCAGCTGTCATCGCCAAGGTTACACAGCTAAGAGAAAGCCAGTGCCACCACAAAACCAGGTTTCCCTGAAACCAAATGGAGCGCCATTCTGCTAAAGCCCAGAGAAATCAAACACTTTGCTCAAGCTCACTAGACTCCAGAGGGGGTGTCATTTGAACCAAGACCCTCAATTTTCTGGCTAAATTCAGAGTATGCCCTTTCAGTTGACTGAGAATGGCTTACTCCCGCCAACCTCTTGCCCGACTTTAAACTCTGTCACCTTTCCTTTGGCAGCTGTAGTCTCTGGTATTTCTGCTGTTTGAAAGGGAGTAATTGATAACATTTAACATCCTTCTTTAGAGGAAAAAACTACCCATCTGTATTCCTGCTGCAGCCCGCAAGGCTCTGCCTGCCTCCGAGCAGGCCTAGTGGCCTCCCCTCAACTGTGGGCTTTGTTAACACCCTCTCTTTGAAGGCTGGGTGAGAAATGGTAATTCAGCTACTCACAGGGGCTGCAGAAGGCAAGCCTGCAAGGTTTCCAGAGAGCCAGCGGGCATAGGCCACACTGTCAATGGACAAGGACAAAAGAGTCAAGAGTCATTTCCCGACGTGGCACCTTTGTGAGCATGATGAGAGAGAGAGAGGAGGAGAGGGCGAGATAAGGAGAGACAAGAGGAGAGTAATGCCAGGAGCAGGGAAACATCAGCTTAAGTTCTTTCAAAAGAAATTTAACTTTTGGGCAGAATCTTGGTTTCCAAGCAGGCTTATAGAATCTCCACTTTTTTTTTTTTATTTCAAGGCTTCATATTGTACCCAGTATTTCTACAAATATTTCTTTGTAGAAAAGTAGCACTGTACGAACAAAGAAGCACTATAAAACAGAAATAGGGACACACTGCATTCTCTTCCAAACAGGAATATGGCAAAGGCGTGGTTCTGATCCAGGGAGGGGAAGGATTCCCAAGGTGAAGGGGTGGTTTGAGTTTTTCCTTCCCTCCTGCATGCCACAAGCTTAGAAAAAAATCAAAACACAGCATAGCCTTCAGCACTCTGCATATACAACAAATGGCCAAAACTACCAGAGACATCCTTCTTGGTAGGTGGAATATTAGGACCCACTGGGCTAAAGCACTGGCCCCATTTTCCATTTTCCCTTGGGGGTAACTCAGTTTGCTACCCATCAAAATCGTTACCACAGACTCTGGGGGGCATGGTGTTCTGCTTCCTAATTAAGACCTGAGTCTGGGCTTCCATCTTTTCCTTTGTTTCCTTTAGCATAAGTAAAGGAGAAGAATTTTTCTGACCTGTAACAATTGAAAATAAACTCAGTGAATATAAAGACCATAAAGATGGGTGTGGGTTTAGGGGAATCCACCTTTAAATCTGCATGTTTCTCTCCTGCAAAACTCCTTTGAGCTGTGAGATTCACATTTAGACACAAAAGAAGACCTCAAGCCAACTTCCCACTTGAAGCTCATCAGTTAAAGCCTCGGTGCATCTATATGCATACCATGAAATATTACACAACCTTAAAGTAGAGGGAAATTCTGGGAGATTGGATTAAGATGGCAGAATAGAAGGACTGGAGCTCAACTTCTCTCCCAAATAACAACAAAACCACAACCAAATGCCGAGCAGCCTTCAACCAAATGGACTGTAAACTTCCAAAGAAGATATTCTACTCCAGAAGACAAAGAGGAGACCACATCAAGAGGTAGGAGGGGCGATTACGTGATAGAAGCAACCCCATACCTCCCGGGTGGGAAGCCCCACAGACTGGAAAGTAACTGCATCACAGAGATTCAGCTACAGGACTGAGAGTTCTGAGCCCCAAGTCAAATCCCCACGCCTAGGGATTGGGCACAGGGAGAAAGAGCCCCCGGAGCATCTGGCATTGAAGGCCAGTGGGGCCTGTGTGCAGGAGCTCCACAGGACTGGGGGAAACAGAGACCCCATTCTTGAAAGGCACACACAGACTTTCACGTGCACTGGGTCCCAGGGCAAAGCAGTCTCCATAGGAAACTGGGTGGAACCTGACTGCGATTCTTGGAGGATCTCCTGGGAAATCAGGGGTGACTGTGGGTTGTTGTGGGGGAAGGCCATTGGAGGTGAAGCTCTTGGGAACATTCAGCAGCCTGCATTTCTTTGGAGGTGGCCATTTCTGGGAAAACCTGGTCCCTCCCATCAGCGCTGAGAAGCCCCAGGCCAAACAATAATCCAGGTGGGATCACAGCCCCACCGATCAGTAAACAGGCTGCCTAAAGACCCCTCAGGCACACAGCCAGCCTCTAATCTCATCCAGAGACAAAGCCCCATCCATCAGAGGGATAAGAATCAACCCCACCTACCAGTGGGCAGGCATCACTCCCTCCCATCGGGAAGCCTACAGCAACCCCCTCTATACCAACTTTAGCCACAGGGGAAGCAAACGCCAGATCTAAGAGAGACTACAACTCTGTTGTTGGCGAAAAGGTCATCACACCAAAAACCTGTAAAAACGAAAAGACAGAAAACTTTAACTCAGATAAGGGAGAAAGAGAAAAGCCCAGAAAAACAGCTCAGTGATGAGGAGATTATCAGCCTCCCAGAAAGAGACTTTAGTCTGTTGATGCTGAAGATGATGCAAGGCATTGGAAATAAACTGGAGGCAAAGATTGAAAATTTACAGGAAACACTGAGTAAAGTAATACAAGATGTAAAAATTAAACAAGAAGAGATACAAAATACAATAACTGAAATAAAAAATTCATTAGAAGCAGCCAACAGTAGAATACAGGAGGCAGAAGAACGAATCAGTGAGGTGGAGGACAGATTAGTGGAAATCACTAATGCGGAAGAGAAAGAGATAAAAGATTAAAAGGAAATGAGCAGAGTCTCAGAGAACTCTGGGATAATGTTAAACACACCAACATCCGTATTATAGGGGTGCCAGAGGGAGAAGAGAGAGAGAAGGGGACAGAAAAATATTCAAGGAGATTATAGCCGAAAACTTCCCTAATATGGGAAAGGAACCACTCACTCAAATCCAGGAAGCAGAATGAGTACCATGTAAAATAAACCCAAGGAGGAACACCCCAAGACACATATTAATCAAAGTGACCAAAATTAAAGACAAAGAGAAAATTTTGAAAGCAGCTAGGGAAAAGAAACAAATGACATACAAGGGAACCCCAGTAAGGTTATCAGCAGATTTTTCAGCTGAAACTCTGCAGGCCAGAAGGGAGTGGCATGATATACTTAATGTGATGAAAGGGAAAAACTTCCAACCAAGATTGCTTTACCCTGAAAGGCTGTCTTTCAGATTTGAAGGAGAGATCAAAACCTTTACAGATAAGCAAAAGCTAAGAGATTTCTGCAACACTAAACCAGCTTTACAACAAATACTAAAGGAACTTCTCTAGTCAGAAAAGAAAAGGCCACAGCCAGAAACAAAAACACCACAAATGACAAGGTCCACCAGTAAAGGCACATATACAGTAAAGATACTAAATCATCCATGCACGACTATGCTACCAAAATCAGAAATCGTGAGAAGAGAGCACAAATGCAGGTCACTGGAGACGCACGTGCGATTAAGAAACCAACAGCTTAAAACAATCTCATTTGTATATAGACTCCTATATTAAAACTTCAGGGTAAAAAAAAGAGCAACAAAAACCCCAAACAGTTAATACAATGGCAATAAGAACATATATATCAGCAATTACCTTAAATGTTAATGGACTGAATGCCCCAACCAAAAGACATAGACTAGCAGCATGGATACAAAAACAAGACCCATATATATGCTGTCTTCAAGAGACCCACTTCACTTCTAGGAACACATACAAATTGAAAGTGAGAGGATGGAAGAAAATATTCCATGTAAACAGGCATCAAAAGAAAGCCGGCGTAGCAATACTCCTATCAGACAAAATAGACTTTAAAATGAAGAACATTTTAAGAGACAAGGAAGGGCACCACATAATGATCAAAGAATCAATCCAAGAAGAAAACGTAATAATTTTAAATATCTATGCACCCAACATAGGATCACCACAATATATAAGGCAACTGCTAACAACCTTAAAAGGAGAAATCAACAATAACACCATCAGGAAACAACAAAAAGCTCACATAAACAACCGAACCTTACATCTAAAGCAGCTAAAGAGGGAAGAAGCCAGGTCATGGAAACAACCTAAATGCCCATCGACAGAGTAGTGGATAGGGAAGATATGGTACATACACACAATGGATTATTACTCAGCCATTAAAAGGAACGAACTAACAACATTTATAGCAACATGGATGGACCTAGAAATTATCATGCGAAGTGAAACCAGTCAGACAATTAGACAGCAACACCCAATGCTACTGCTTACATGTGGCAACTAAAGTGACACGATGAACTTCTTTGAAGAACAGACAATGATACAGATTTTGGAAAACCTTGGTTTTTCAAATAAGACAATCTGGGGGGTGGGGGGATGCACTATGGGTTTGGGACACAAAATGTATCACATCGACTTGTGATAATCATTGTACACCTATAATTGAAATAAAACTCATTGTTATGGAAAAAAAAATAAAGTAGAGGGAAACTCTGACACATGATACCACGTGGATAAGCCTTGAAGGCATTACGCTAAGTAAAATAAACCATTCATAAAAAGAAAAAACTGCATGAGTCCACTTACAGGAGCTACCTGGAGCAATCAAAGTTACATACACAGAAAATAAATTGTGGTTACCATGGGCTAGGGAAGAGGGGGAAATGGGTAGTTATTTAATGGGTAGAGAGTTTCAATTCTGTAAGATGCAAGGACTTCTGGAGAAGAATGGTGGAGATGGCTGTACGACAATGTGAAATACTTAACACTGCCGAACTTTACACTCAAAATGGTTAATACAGTCAATTTTATGTTAAGTGTATTTTACTACAGTTCAAAAAAAGTTAAACCTTGGTTATAGCTAATATCATACTCAATGGTAAAAAGATGAAAGCTTTATTTTTTCTTTTAAGGTAAGGAGTAAGCCAAGAAGGCCCACACTCGCCACTTTTACCTAACCTCATATTGGAGGTCCAAGCCATAGAAATTTGGCAAGAAAAAGAAATAAAAGGCACTTAAATTGGAAAAAAGTAAAAGTATCACTATTTGCACATGATATGATACTATATATAGGAAACCCTAAATAGTCCACACCAAAAATGTTAGAACCAATAAATGAATTCAGTAATGCTGTAGGATACAAAAATAAACATGAAATAGTGGCATTTATATTTACTAACAACAAAGTATAAGAAAGAGAAATTAAGAAAACAATCCCATTCACACTTGCATCAGAAAGAATAAAATACCTAGGAATAAATTTAAGTAGGTAAAAGTCCTGTACACTGAAAACTATGTAACACTGATGAAAGTAACTGCAGACAAATAAATGGAAAGATAATCCCATGCCCATGGACTGGAAAATTAATATTGTTAAAATATCCATACTATGCAAAGCGATCTACAGATTCCAATTAAAATTCCAGTGGCACTTTTCATAGAACTAGAACAAGCAACTCTAAAGTTTATATGAAATCACAAAAGACCCCAAGTAGCCATAACAATTTTGCAAAAGAAGTACAAAGCTGGAAGCATAATTCTCCCTTGTTTCAATTTATATTACAAAGCTACGGTAATCAAAACAGTATGGCATTGGCATTAAAAAACTGACATATAGATCAATGGAACAGAATAGAAACCCATGAATATATGGCCAGTTGTTTTATGGCAAAGGGACCAAGAAAATACAAGGAAGAAAAGACAGTCTCTTCAATAACTGGTGATGGGAAGACTGGACAGTTACATGCAAAAGAATGAAACTTGACCACTGTCTTACACTATACACAAAAACTAAATAAATATAGACTAAAGGTTTTAATGTAATACCTGAAACCATAAAACTCCTAGAAGAAAAAAAATGGTGGTAAAACTTGACATCAGTCTTGGCAAAGGTACCAAATGCAAAATAAACAAGTGGGATTACAGCAACTGAAAAAGCTTCTGCACAGCAAGGGAAACCAACAAAATTAAAAGACAACCTTTCAAAGATGCAAAAGAAAAAAGATCTACAAATCTTATATCTGAAAGGAGGTTATTATCTAAAGTGTATTAAATGGCTCGTGCAACTCAAAAGCAAAAAATCAAAAAACAAAAGCAACAAACCCATATCGATTCAATTTAAAAAACAGGCAGAGGATCTGAACAGATATTTTTCCAAAGAAGATATACAGTTAGCCAATATCCAAGACATAGAGGCAACCTAAATGTCCATTAATGCATAAGTGGATAAAGAAAATGTTGGATATATATGCAATGGAGTACTATTCAGCCACGGAAAGAAGGAAATCTTGCCATATACGACAACGTGGAGGGACCTTGAAACAATTTTGCTAAGTGAAGTAACAACTATGCTAAGTGAAATAAGTCAAATAACAATTATGCTAAGGGAAATATGTCCAAGAGAAGGACAAATATCATATGATCTCACTTATACATAGAATCTAAAAGCAACCAAACTCATAGATACAGAGGACAGATTAATGGTTGCCAGAGCTGGGAGATGGGTGGTGGGGTAAATGGGTGAAGGGGGTCAAAAGGTACAAGCTTCTAGTTATAAAATCACTAAGTCGTGGAGATCTAAGGACTGCATGGGGACCCTGGTTAATAGTACCATATTATATATGTAAAAGTCACTGAGTAGATCTTAAAAGTTCTCAGCACAAGGAACAATGTAACTGTGTGGTGATGTAGACATAGTGGTGATTGTTTCTTAATATACACAAACATCAAATCATTATGTTGGGAACCAGAAACTAATACGATGTTATAATTAATGATATCTCAATTTAAAAACAAAACAGGGTGCATTTAAACAATAATTTTGCCTTTTTTTTGGCCTGACTCACCTGCCTTCCTCGACCTTGGAATCTTTAGAATCTAACAATTGGGCTAATAAGCTGCAAATATATTCTTGATCTTGCTGATGACCAATGTGATTCTAAATTAAACTGACTTTTTCCCACTAACTTTACATTTTTTTTTGTCTTTTTGCCTTATCTAGGGCCGCACCCGCAGCATATGGAGGTTCCCAGGCTAGGGGTCTAACAGGAGCTGTAAGCTGCCGGCCTTCGCCACAGCCACAGCAACGCGGGATCTGAGCCATGTCTGCAACCTTCACCACAGCTCACAGCAACGCCGGATCTTTAACCCACTGAGCAAGGCCAGGGATCGAACCCGCAACCTCGTGGTTCCTAGTTGGATTTGTTAACCACTGAGCCACGACAGGAACTCCTAACTTACATTTCATAAAAGACCATAAGGGGTCTGTCAGGGTGCACAGAAGGCAAACTGAGACACAAAAAGTCTTCAAGTGGACACAATGAACAAAAGGGATGAAATTTCCATTACTTTCTGTTATTTAATTATTTTACCCATTTATTCTCCTAGTCATTCGATAAGTAATATTTTGCTCATTAACCTTTTTCAAAATTATAGAACATTAAGAGATGTACTCTCATCCCTTTATCTAGTACACAAAGAAAAGGACACAGGCACAACTAACGAATCAGCAGATTCAGCTGACATTAAGCACCTACAACAGGCTAGAAAGTGGGTAAATAAAACCACAGGGTCTTGAGTTTCTCGTTTAATTCTGTTTCCTATCTAAACAGAATCAAAAGAATATTGTACCGCCTGCCTTCACAAAACTCATTTAATTCCCGCATCAGTCTGTCTTTCTGAAGCCCCCACCCTGGCTGTCCTTAATCTTGGCTCAGCATAAGCAGCGCCGGGCTCCCTTGCAGCGACACACCAATGTGAAGCTCCAAGAGACTGCTGGGGATAAAGAGGTTCTGGTGCCTTCGGTGTGCCGGCGGATGAGGGGGGAAGCCCAGAGGAGTCCAGACATTGCTGCAGAAGAAAACAGTGAGACCAGAGGGGTGAAGAAGAAACCTTGGGGACAAGCAACACCCAAGGGAATGGGCAGAGAAGGAGAAGGACCGGAAGAGGTGTGGGTCACCAGATTCAGAGAAAAGGGCTTGGAGTTGAAAGTCAGGGTCAACAGCTTCTAATACAGGATCACAAGTGTTGACGTTTAGACGGTCCCCCGGCATTTTTTAGAAAACCATGTCCATAGAGTTGGGTGGTAAAAGGGATGGAGACATAAGAATCAAAGGGAATATGATGGGGCCAATAAATGCAGCTAGTTCCTTTAAGATGACTGGGAAGTGAGCGACGCAAGGAGAGGCATCTCTGAGGATGCAACGCATCTGAGGCACCTCCAAGGCAGGTGGATGCACGGTTCAGAGGCTGCGAAGGTGGCATCTGTTGTCAAACATTGGTTGGAGCTGGGTATTTTGTAGGCTGTGGTCAGAGTGATTTGGAGAGAGGGAGAGAGAGAGAGAGCAAGATTGAGATTCAAGATTCAAGAAGTAACAGGGTGGCCACAGGAGGGAAGAGCCTCGGGTTGTGACAAATTAGGGAGCCAGAGCCTGGCATGGGGGCGGGGGGTGCCCTGCATGGAAGAAAGCCCTTTGATAGACCAGGCTCACTGCCGCCTCGCCCACAGAGCCCCGGATCCAGACCCCGCTCACCTAACGCCAACCCCTTCCTCACCACGGCGGGGCCTGGTGCAGAGTGCGTACAGCGCGGTTGTTTACATGGAACAAGGACAGAGAGAGTCCTCTGCATGCAAGCCTGAGTGTGAGGATGCGTGCCGGGGCTCCGGGCCCGGGGTGGCTGCTGCCATTCTGTCACTCTCCCTCCTTGCCTCTCTCCTTCCCACTCAACCCCCATCCTCTGATGTCTGGTGCATCCCTCTGCCCGAGGACAGGGACCCTGGGGCCTTCCCTAACCTGCTGGGAAAATCCAGAGCCTTCTGTGACAAGGCGGAACCCGCCTTTCTTCTTCCCCGGGAGAAACCTGAGCAGAGCTCAGCCAGGCGGCGGGAACCGGACGGCTCGCTTCCTCCTGCGCACCCCCACCCACCAGAAGCAGCCAGCAGCCACCTCCTCCACAGGAGACGGGAGAAGTGGACTCTCAATAGAGAGATGGAGGGCGGGGACCCTGTCTGTGGGCTGCCCTCTCCCCAGCCCGGGAGCTGAGGGACCCACTGAGAGGCTCAGCCCAGCCTGGGGTTGACCTCCTCACTTGTCCACTCTCGGCCCTAAAACTTCACTCCCTGCAGGTCAGTCTCCACCCCAGGCCTCCTGGGAACTCAGCTTCTGCCTCGGCCCAAAGGCGGCCCCACCTCGTGTCCCAGACTGAGCCTTCAGATGACGGCTCCCTGGAGAGAAAGCTCTCCCTCCTCATCTTCACTGTCCCCTCTCAGATCATCCGCGCTGCTCCGACACCAGCCTCTTCCCCAGTCACCATCCACCGCCTCAGCCCCGCCCCCGAATCACAGACAGCAGTCCCCTCCCGCGTGTGCCCGGCCCTGCAACCCCCCAGGACACCCGGAGGAGACCTCCCCGTGCTGACCACTCTCCTGGGGTCCACCAGCCCGGCCTCACTGCCCAGCCTTGCTCTTCCATCGCTGGCCTCAGTTTCCTCCTCTGTAAAGCGGACACAAGGGTAGCACCCATTTTCAGGGTGGTGTGAGGCTTGGGTGAGATGGAGAGGCGGGCGGGTCCTCAGACACCGGCCTGGGATCCCCAGGGGGTATAATCACTGCCGATGCCCAGCTCCTGTCTTTGCAAGCAGCTCTGGTTGCCCTCCCTTCCTGGCCAGCAGCTTCTACCTCAATCCCGGCGCACGCAACGTACCCCCGAGAGGTTGCCCGGCTGGAAACAGGCAGACAAGCGTAGATTTGAGAGACAGGCCTGAGTCCGACTCTAACTCCAGTACAATCTCTGTGTCTGAGAGCGAAGCCATAAGCATCTGGAGCCTGATCTTGTACATCAATAAAGCCTCTCCAGTGGGAATTTCTGGATAACAAAATGAACCGACATCGGAACATACCTGGTATTCAACGGCGCGGAAGTCCGCAGTCCTGGCCACCACCCTTGCTTGGAGGAAGCAGGCAGGCCACCCAGGCTTTGGTCCAGAGCACCTCAGGAGTGCCCTGGAAAAGCACCGGAGCCTGCCCTGCAGGGAGCTGCGCCCGATGCTGGCAGCACACGGGGTCGCCTCCTTCGTAGGCCTGCGGATATGTCTGATGTAATCAACAACCGCTGGTGTCTGTTCCCGGAATCCTGACCTGAAGGCCTCCAGCCGACGAGCCTGCATATGTTCCTCCAAATTAAATGGGAGCCTGGGGAGAGAATGACTTTCGTCAGCATGTGGGGTCAAGAACACCCCTCCTGCCCCCCGTTTTCCTACAGCGGTTATTTACAACAAGCGTGTGCTTTACCCCGGGCTGCGCGTGTCAGCTGCTAACAGCATCCTACTTAGGAAGGACTAGAAAGTGCAGCAACAGGGCCCTCCCAGGCCCTGTGCATGGAGCTGGCGGAGGAGGGCCTGAGAGGAGCGGCCGGTGACTGTTGGGCAGTGAGGGCTCCAGGATCACAGTGCCAGTGCCAGATTCCTGGTTTACTAGTTTGGGACGCTGGGCAAGTAACCTGACCTGAGTCTCTATTTCCAAATCTGTCAAATGGGCACTACAGCAGTGCCAGAGGGTGCAGTGGGGCCAAGTGCACGGCATGGTGCTGATATTCTGTAAAGGCTCATGTCGTGATTAGCTGGAGCTGAATGATCAGTTCAGGAGCTCTGGGTGTTCTGTTAATGGAGAGGAAGGGACAATAGTGGTGGGGTAAAGCACCTACTATGTGCTATTCATGCATAGGCTTTTGTATTTAATCCACAAAACAAGTCAAGGAACTGGGTGCATTATTCCCAACCTAAGGGAGAAGAAAGCCTAAGGCTGTAATTGGTATCAACAGCAAGAGATGTTCAACCACAGGGGCCTGCCTCCTAAGTATCCTGTGATGCCCAGATGCCTTGGGGGCCACAGGGGGATTAGCAGCTCACAGGTGGGCTGGGATGCTGCCCGGACAACACTCATAGGAGAGGGGACATGAGGAAAGGGGCTGACTCCCTGAGGAGAGGGACAGCTCTCCAGGACACATCCTGAAGCTTCATGAGCAGGTGTTGCAGGGTGCTGTCTGCGGGTGGTGCCCTCACCCCAGAGCGGAGGAGCGTCCTCTGAACTTTCGCACCAGAGGCCAAGGGAAGGGAAGACTCCCGGAGGGAAGCTGGATGCAGCCAGGAGTGCTTAACCACCGGACACAAGGAGCCCACACCCTCCGGCCCTGACCCCTCCAGCAGTCGCTGCTTCTGTTCCCTGTGCCTGGAACACTCCTGCCTGCCCCTAGGCTGGAATTCCTGCCTGTCTCTGTATCAAAGGCCCTTCCCCAGGAGCCACCCATGTGAGTGAGACACTTTCCTGCGCTCCCACGTCGCCCTGCATTCGGCCTGTCCCTGTCCCTGCGTTCTGCCTATCACTGCCCACCTCCCCTGGGTAACTGGATGCCTCCACACACTCTGCGCTCCGCGAGGATGGGGACGGGTCTGTCTCACTGCCCTGCTGTGTGCAGTTCAAACCCCACACACAGCGGGGCACGCTGATATCCCTACTCATGGTATCACTACTGAGTGAGACGCAGATGAAGTGCCACGTACAGAGCACAGCAAAGTCCACATGAGCAAAGGGTGATGCCCAACCCCAGTCAGCTGTGGTCTTCGCGGTGAAACAGGCCCTTGGCTGTTCGTGGAAAGGGCTCTCTGTCCATTCATTCATGTGTTCATCGAGCAAATATTTTTGGTGCCAGGTGATACCACACACAGAATTTTCTAAAATTGGTGAGACACCATGGCAACACCAGGCAGGTAAATGCTAAGGATGGAGTAAGCACAGGTAGCTGCAGAAGGGACCGCAGATAAAGAGGGAAACCTAGAGGACTTCGGGAGATCACTGTAAGTTAATAACTGCTCGAGAGGGCCATCAGAGCAAGGCGGGCTTGCTTGACTAGTGGAGGCGCGAGACAGGCCTCAGGTCACTGAGTGGGGAATGGGGTGAGGCCTCCATTCCAGTTCAGACCAAGGGCAGGAGTTTGAGGAACAACCTTCTGCTGATTTGGATACACACCCTGACAGTCCTGGTCTGACCTTAGAGCGTCAAATACTCTCTTACCGGATAATGAGGAGGAGCTACTACTCTGAGAGGAAGAGGCCGTCTTTTCCCAGCCCCACTCCCCTCGGATGATAAAACTGCAGCCCACCTGATCCTGGGGCGGAGCCTCCTTGCCTGTGCACTTGCGTCTCTCACAGGTGTCCTAACCTAATAAGTCGATTTCTTTCCTATCACTGTCTCTCGCTAAATCCCTTCTGCACGGAGGCACAAAGAAGCTGAACCTCAGTATGTCCAGACACCAGGTGAGTGATTCTAATTTAAAACTATGGTTTCAAGTCCCCATCGGGTTCTGGCTGGGTTCGAATCCCAGCACATGGGTTCAAGTCCCAATCTGGGTTCTGACTAGGTTCAGGCCATTAGTGCTGTCAGTTTCATAAATGCATGAATGCCACGGTGCCTGGCAGGTGCTGCGGGTCACTGGCAGGGGGTAGAGTGTTCTGTCTGTTCTACCAGCAAGAAAGTCCACCTTGGTCAAGAAGGAGAAGGCAGGACCTGCTGGGCAGTGGGCAGTCACGGCGGACACGGGACAGAGGTGCAGTTCATGGAGTTACAAACATTTCAGTTCAGAATTACAGAGGGTCGGGACATTTTACTCAATCCCCAAGAGCACTGACAGGCCGACCAAAGAGAGAGGGAGAGGGACAAGGACTCGAGGCTTCAGCCCTGGCCCCATTTCCTTCTTGGGTGGGTGTCTAGCCTGGGCGGCATGGCGGCCTCTGCCCGATAGTTAAGTCCCGAGTCCTGATGAACATCAGCATCACTGACAGATGCTGAGATCCTCTGAGCCGCTGCCCTCAGTGTGCCGATGCGGCTGAAACATGACAAATAGAGACTCCGGTTGGGAGGGGGCTGCTTGAGGGGACCCCTTCCGGGCTGTGACAGTGTTCATCAAACCGTCTCCCTTCAAAAGGCTTTTCCTTATTACACTGATGTGATTAGAAAAATGACCCAGGCTTTGAGCTAAAAATATGAATGCTTTATGTTCCTCCACAGGGGGAAAAAAATAAGACAAGAGAATCTGTGAAAGTAACAAGGAATTTCATCCTTCAGTGGACTTCAGAATGGATATTTTAGACTCAGCCATCCGTAAACATTGGGTAATATCATACTCCTGTAATGCAGACTGGATTCCAAAGAACGAGCCACAGATCTGCATTCGGCCCAGCAAGGGGCGGCCTGGGGAGCGGGGGGGTCTCTCTGGGCATTTAACAATCTAAGTGGTGGCTGGCATCCTCTGCGCCCAAGTAAACAGACTGAACAGTCAAGGGCCAATCAACCAGATAGCATCGTCTGCGGGCAACGTGCCGCTGGGATGTGCAGAGAGGTGAGCTCGGGCCCTGAGCCCAGGCAGCCTGAGTCGGCTGGGGAGGGGGCTCTGAGCCAAAACCCGGATCTCTGTCGGCCCCTGACTGTGACCTGTCTCGGATGCCCGTGGCTGCAGGGCTTGTAAGGTTCTGAGTGATTTGGCCCCAAGAATGATCTCTGCCACCCCCTTCTAGTCTCACCCTCTATTCAGGGCTGAAGGGCACAAAGCGGTCTCTCCCTCTCCCTGTCCCCCCTCATCCCCCGCCAGCACTGGATTTTGGGCACGTGCTTCTCCCTGCGTGGTTCAGCCACTCCCCAGAACTTTCACTCCCAGCTTGAGCAGCACACCCTCCAGAAGTCCCCCCCGCCCCACGAGCTCAGGATGGATTAGCTGCCTCTTCTGCGGTGACTTGCTGATTCCAGGCAGTAAATGCCAAGCCTGGCCCACACTCGGTGCCACCTGTCTCCCGGCCCCACAGCACCCTGGCTTCCTCTCCACCTGCGTTAACCACGTTCCTCACTCAAATACACCTGCCAAACCCTGGAGCCCCACTCCCTGAGCCAAGGTCCTTCTCATGTCCGAGCCTCCAACTGTGCAGTGAGTGCCCCAGGGACTTTCTCATCTTTGTCACCAAATTAAAACTCAGAATCGCCTCCTAATCCTTCAAGGACCAGCTTAAATGTCACCTCCTCTCTGAAGCGCCCCCGCCCACCAGACCCCACAAGACCGCCCTCTCACCCCGTGGCCCTCTGCCCCGGCGCCTGCACACAGCCCCCACCTCCCAGCAGCAGTTCGCCCTCACGAGTGTCCTAGATGGAAAGTGAGCAGCTCTCTCAGCTGAGTTCAGAGCCTACTGTCTGGGTCTACACCACCTTTAGAATCCCGGGTGTCTGCACTGCTCCTGACACACAGGAACCGACCCACCTCTGAAACCTGGAACCAGAAATAAAAAGAGGCTTCCTTCATGAGCCACTAACCTGGGTCCCATGAGCAACGGGCCTGCTGAGACAAAGGGGGCCGAACAGGTTGCTCCCACCCCTCCATTCAGCTCAGAAGCACAGGTCTGCAATACTAAATAATAAGGCAATTCTGCCCCCAGAAGACTATGCAGCCAGCTCTGCCCATTCTGGATTTCAGAAAAGAGGGTATCGGCATGTTTAATAAAAGCCAGGATCACAGGTACTGCGTGTATAATAAAAGCCAGCAGAGTGGTGGATTTGCAGTGTATTACCCAGCCCCCCGCTAAGCGTTTCACATCCCTCATCGCCTTTATCCTCAAAACGACCTCACGCGCTAAGTTCAACTACCCCAGTTTTACAGAGCAGGAAACCAAGCGAGTATCTGAGTCTCCGCCTGGCTGGTCACAGGGACGTTAAGTGGTCAAGCTGCCTTTCAGGGTTCAAGCTCCAGCCGCCTGGGTTCAGAGGCACAGCTCAGAACGGCCCTGCGAGCCCCACCTCTCTGCCTCTGATTTTCTTCAGCACGTCTTTGGATTCTGGCCGGCGCTCAGAGAGACTGTACAGCTCGCACACGTTTAGGTCGGCTTGTCGACAGCAGGCCCGTGCACAGATCCGTCCCATCCCTCCTCCCCTGACTCGGGAGGCGGACGGGGCAGTATGCTGGATTTCCAAGAGGGACTTTCATTGGAAAAATATATTCTTTTGATCACCCCCTGTCGTCCCAAAATTGCAAAGGCTGAAGATCAGATCGCCAAGCGGAATCCCATCCATCACGGGGATCAGCACCAGCCTGCGCCCCACCACCGCCTTCAGAGAGCGCACGGCAGCTGGAGGGAGGGCAAGATGGCCTGGCCAGGGCCGGGGAGGCGCCTTTGGGCAAGTGTGACCTTGGGCAAGTCACTTCTCTCTTGTTTTTTTTTTCTCCAACTGCATAGCAAATTTGCTGTAAATAACGAAATGACTGAACGAGCTAATGGGTTAATGAATGATGTAATAAACCAGCCATCTTCTTGCCCTAAGATGCTGTGACTCTAAGCACTTGTTGAATGAACAGCCCAGCTTGGTTCCTGGCCAGACCAGAACCCAGGCACGCTGACACAGGACCAGCATCATACCCCCGGTCTCTTTAACTGAGGAGAGGACTTAAAGCAGGGAGGCTTAAAGCTAGACACAAAGCATGACATGAGGTTTCTGAAGCCTGGGTCTCTCCTTTTCTGCTCGCACATAAAGCCAGCTGTCCATCCACCACCCCCAGCACGGGGCGAGGGGCTGCCCGGGGCTGGGGGTGGTGCAGTTGAACGTGAGCTGACCTCTCAAGGTCTCTCCAAACTCCAGCTTCTCTGATTCAGGAACAGTCCCCGTGAATAATAGATCTGGTTGCTGACACTGTGCATGATAAAACGACCTGGTACGAAGTCCTATTAAGATAAATCACATTTAAGTTTAGGAAATTATATGTTTGAGTCCTGTAATTTAATGTCACTGTGACGCCCGAGAGGAAGGAGAGGGAACTCAATTAGAGGCTAATTAGACCAGGCGACTCACCAGCCCTGGGCTGTCATCCTGCCTGTGCTGAAGAGAGTTAGGCAGAGCAACCCGTAACCCCGGGCCCCCGTGCCTTAGTTTCCCTGCCTGCAAAATGGGAACAAGTGAAAGAGACAGGGAAGCGTGGCCCTGAATGAGAGGAGGAATCGAGGGCTCCAGGGAAAGGCCTCAGTCAGCCAAGGACCCCCAGTTAGCCCCTCAGCGTCCTCTCTCTGCCCTGCCCCTGCCAGCTCCTCTTGGGTCCTGGATAGGCTTCAAAGGGTCCATGAATTCTGCCCCACAGGACTTAAAACCTGTGTGGGGTCAAGTTTGCAGGGCAGGTCTCTCAGAGCTTCCACCGGCTCTTTAGAAAGTGGGCAGAGCTCATTACATCACAAACCACCACTCTCCACCCTTTCCTTCAGCATCCACTATTCTAGAACCTCTCCCTCTCTAACCAACACTCTCTGCTCCTTCCACTTTGGCTGCTTTGCTATTTCCTGCTATGACACATCTTGGCCACGGTCACCTTCCTACCTCCTCACTCTGTCCTGCCATCACTCTCATGCCCGTCTCCCGACTCTCTGCAGGGCACTGCTGCTCTCTTACCATCCGCCCCCATCAGTCCTCACCCATCCTGACATCTCTCCAGCATCGACCCCTCTTTGCCTTTTCACTGAATCCCCACCCCCTCCCGGCATCTGTGAGTCCGGGCATGGTCCTTCCAGAACCATCGCTGGGCAAGCTTCTCTTGTATTTCTCCTGGGCTCCAGCTCTCCCCTTCTCTACCCATGCAGCAGAGTCTCCCAGCCCGCCCTCCCAGTGCCTCCAGGCTGAGGGGGCCCAGGTTTAATGCCCAACGAGACTTCTTCTTGAAGCTTCAGGCCCAGCTGATCAAACACCTCCTGGATCCCACAGAGACTCCCGGCCCTCAGCATTCAGAACAAACTCAAACGTTTCACATCCTTCTCGGGTAGCTGAGATAGCCACAAACTAGGCTGCCAGAAGCAGAAGACTTTCTCCTAAGCTTCATCACTCTTTCCTCTCCAATGTTCCCTTGGACACCAAATTCTGAGACACGAGAGGGTTCCCGCCAAGAAGAAGTCTTTGGAGGTGAGGAATATTCCATCAAGGGAATCACGCAGTCAGGGTTCCCATAACGAGGTTGGTATGTTGAGGGGGCTCTGAAATGGAGCGGAGGTTCCCGCGTGTTCAGGAGAAATAAGTACGTGGGAGAGGATGAGCGGGGCCTGAGCAGGGCGGCGGGTGGGGTGGGAATGGAGCGGGGGCCATGAGGCAGGAGGGGAGCGCACGGAGACTTGTCCTTTACATGGAGACGGCAGTGAGTAAGGTCAAGGGCAGGGTGGGCTTTGGGGGAAGGATGTGGATGAGATGAGCTGACAGCTAGGTTCAAGTGGAATATGGGTGCCAGGTTTCCCTAGTGCTGCCCCCATCCCCTGCTTCCTGCCCGAGCCTGGGTCCACCACGTCTTACTAAAGCTCAGGAGGTGAGCTGATGAGGGGATGAGAAGCAAAAACTTGGCAAGGAATCCAAGCTTATGAAAGCATGGCGGCCAAGCCCTGTAGGATGTAGATGGAGGGCAAGGGCCCGGGAGGTCTCCGATCCAAGGCCAACTCCAAAGGAGAGGCAGAAACAGAACAGGGGTTCTTGGTCTGCAGTCATCACTATCAAAGAAGGATTTCCTCTATGACTGCTTCGACCACATGATGATGGCGACAGGGACCACTCAGAAATAATAAGAGAGCTTCTCTTTCTGCAGCACTTACTAAGTCTTAGTGTTAGGCTTTAATAACTTCAGAGATAGAAAGGCTATAAATACACAAAAACTCATTTGAAAGCTGGTCTAAATTTCTTTCGCATTTATTCACTTCTGTGAATTTTTAAAAATGTCTTTAAGTTTCCTTGTTTTTTTTTTTTCTTCCCAGCCCCTCTGGCTGAACACAGCAAATATTGACTGAAACAAAAATTAAAATTAAAAATGTACAAATTCACAAAACTAAATACTTAAAAATGGAAGAGCTTCAACTTTCAAATGATGCATTTGGTGGATTTATAGCATGTATGCTCCTGACGTTATTAAAGTTTCCAATTGCACTAAAGCTTTGGGGATGCTTTGTGTTTAAAAGGCATCAGCTTATCCAATTCTCATGACAGTCCCCTGAAGTTAGGTACTGTTATCAGCCTCATTTTAGAGACAAAAATCCGAGGGTCAGTGAGGTTAAGAGACTCGCCTGAGGTCACTCAGGGAGGGCTTCTGGAACACAGGCTACTGCCTCTTGTGATCAAAATGAAGCTCCATCAAAGGAGAGGTTTGGGAAGGGCGCCTCCCGGCTCGGCAACAGTGTCTCTCAGCCAAGCCAGGCGCCTTATGAAATAGCGAGGAACTGTTTCAACAGACCGCACTGTGGAGAGACTGCAAACGTGGGAAAGCAGAGAATGGGCCTGGGGGACTCTTTCAAGAGGAGCAGTTTAATCAGAACGGCAGGATAAGGCCGGGAGGGGGCTAGCTGGGGTGGCTCCCTCCACTGGACTTCGGGGATGTTGACACCGCACGGAGCCCTTCAGGGCCGTTTTTTTTTGTGTTTGTTTGTTTTGTTTTTCCTTTTCTTTTTAGTGCCATACCTATGGCATATGGAGGTTCCCAGGCTAGGAGTCGAATCCGAGCTATAGCTGCTGGCCTAGGCCACAGCCACAGCCACACAGGATCTGAGATACATCTGAGACCTACACCGCAGCTCATGGCAACACCAGACCCTTAACCCACTGAGCGAGGCCAGGGATCGAAGCCACATCCTCATTATGGACATCAGTCACATTCTTAACCTGCTGAGCCAAATGGGGACTCCCTTTGGGTCTGTTTTTATGGGGGGTGTACAGACCAGACAGGGAAGGACTGAGGGAGGGGAAGAGAAACCCAGAGGGAGACCTAAGAGCTGCAGGAGCTGAAACGGATGAGAACTATGAGGCTCAGTGACACGCACACTCTGTGTGGCTGCTCAGATATTAATCAACAATATATTTTAATGGCACAGAACACCAGTGAGCATGGGAGGAACACGAAGGGCTTGGATACCCTGAATAATGGTGGTGTCGCTCCAAGATTTTATGGCCTCATCTTGAGCAGAGCTTCAGCAAAACCCTAAGCAAAGAGTCCAGGTGCCAGATGGCGGCGGCTTCCATCCCTTACAATCGCAGCACATCCAGGTCGCCTAAAGTTACCGCCCTGGTACAGTTGGGCCATCTCAAATCCCCAGGCTACATGGCCTTTGCTGCTGGGAAAGGGTCAGGCTTGGGGACAGAGAGGCCTGTTACACACTGCACAAACACTAGCCCTGTGTGACCTTGTGACGGAACTCCTGAAACTCAGTTCTGACACCCGTGAAGCGGGCTGACTAGGTTTTCGCCGAATGTCAGGGACACGGCTGTGATGGGACCAGCTCAGCCCCAGGCACGGGGGGAAGACCGGCTCTGTGGAAGCTTATGTGCCCCGGGTCACCTGATCCAGCTTTTCCTCATCGTGGCTGCTGGGGGACGAGGCTCCAAGCAGAGCGGGCAGTCACCGCCCATCACACAGCCTGTTCTAGAAGCCCCAGGCCCTCGCCCGCATCGCCCAGCTCTGGGTCCTGCCCCGACTCCTGCCATGGGTGTGCTGACTTCTTCCAGAAGGGCCAGCCTGGGCCGGAGGAGACTTGGCTGACTCCACGTGTGGTCTGCAGAGACCCTCGCTCATTCTACAAAGATGAGCACGGATAAAAGGCCAGTCTGCTTAGACCCACAGTGAACCAAGACGTCACGGAAGTCATGTCAACATCCATGTCAGTAAGACAGGACTTAGGGGCTGCCTCTGAGAGCCACGGGGCCCTCCTGGGTCCTGAGGGAGACACGAGACAGCTGGCACGGCCACGGCGATCAAGAGGGACACTGCACTGGCCACGGGCAGCGTGCCCGAGGCCGTCCATCTACAGCGCCTTCATCCTTCAAGGAGACAAAAGAGGCTTGGAAAGCTTGAGTCCACAACCAAGGGTCTCCCAGCCTCTCAGGGGACACAGGGAGATAATGACCCCAGAAGCCAATACTCGTGCCTGCAAAGGCCCCATCTGTGCCCCTAGGGATCCGTCTCTCCAAGGCTCAGGTCAGCTCAGGGAGGGTAAAAGTCCCCAGCCTGGGACGCCTGCAGGCTGTTCATCTTCAGCCTTCCTGCCAGGACAAAGTGAGGGGTGCCTTGCCTGGGAGGACAGCCTAGGTGGGGACATGAGGAGGGGAAGGGCAGGCAGAGGGGCTGGCTGGGCCGGCATGTGAATCCTGGTGCCCCCTCTACTTCGGTTTTCTCAAGCAGAAGATGGGAAGTAATACAGGGACCTCACAGGATTTTTGAAGACCAAGATGCAAAACTGCCTCCAAGGTGGCAAATGTTACGCAAATGCCGTTTGCCAAGTCCCCTCTCTTATGCAAGTACAGAATCATTACTGCAAACAGACCTCCCTGTTCCCCTCTTCTCACAAGCTGCTGGCTCCATTTATCAGATAATATGAGGCTGTGCAGCTGCCTTCAAGGCAGGGCCGCTATGGCCAGCTGCTCAGGCAGTGCACTTCACAACTCCAGGGGGTGCCACATGGAAGGGGCACCTCTGGAGCTGAGCAGAGTTGTGACCTTTCATACAAAGGGGCACTGTGAGGATTTCACTTGTTAGATCACTCTGTAAAAATGCCAAAGACTGCAAAGATCAGCCACCACCACATCTGTCAGCAGCAGAAGTTTTACAATCACCCTCTCTCCACTGACCCTGTATCGGCAGAGTCTAAACATCTGGAGTACTTCCTCTCTAGCTCACTGTACAATCAGCAATAACAACAGTGACACACACACACACACACACACACACAGGACTTAAAGGCAGGTGTTAATCACTGCCCTCAAGATTGCACTGTCTTGCGACCCAGTATTTTTCAAACTTGAATGTGTATGCGAATCATTAGGAAAACTTGGCTAAAATGCAGATTCCAATGGGGGGAGGCGGTTTAGGAGGAAGAGAAGAGAAGGGAGATGCTGAGATGCTGCATTTCTGACAATCCCCTGGACCCTGTCACAGTGAGGCTGATGCTGTGGTTTCAGGGACTCTGCTTTGTGGGGTGAGTGTATAACGTCCCCAGCGCCAGGCATAAGGGATGGGCTCTTTTTTTCTCTTGATTTGTTGAGGACTAGCTAGAAATGATGAGTCAGGAAACTGAGGCCCATAGACCAAATCTAGCCTGCTGCTTCTTTTTGTAAATACAGTTTTATCATGCCCAGGAATTTACATATTGCCTATGGCTGTATTTATATACACGTGTATTTATGTCTTGTCTACGGCTGCATTTATAAAAACAGCCACACCTCCTTACGGACTGTCTGCACAGCAGCAGCCTGGTGGAGCAGTCTGACAGGGAGTATGGCTGGCGAAGCTGAAAATATGTCTTATCTGGTCCTTGAAGAAAAAGCTTTCTGATCCCTGAGTGAGATGACCAAGCCATTCAAGTGAGACAGACTTGCACTGAGCGGAGCAGCGGACAGAGAGAGACCGGAGAAACGCCCATTTTAACATCCAGCACATTTCATCGCACCACGTTTCCGGGCCCGGGGCCCTGCCAGCCCACTTATTTCTGAGGGGAGAGAGTTACAGTCAGTCCCTCCCCACAGCGCGGTGGCGAATGAGGTTTCCCTGTCGATGGAGAAACCGGACACACCCCTGGAAGCCGTGGCGGGTCCATCTCGGCCACATCACGGAGACCTAATGGAATTGGCAGAAGCCGTCATGTACGCAGGGGGATGTGACGCTGTTTACTGTGGTCCAAGGTGCTCTAGGAAACCCATCTGGCCCCAGCTGCGTCCAGAGGCATGGCCAGCCTCTCCTCAGAGGACCAGTTCTTCCTGACATTAAGCCACCAAGCAAAGGTTGAGAGGCTGGCTTTAAAAACACCCTTGGGTGGGGGGAGTTCCCATTGTGGCGCAGTGGTAACAAACCCAGCTAGCATCCATGAGGATACAGGTTTGATCCTTGGCCTCACTCAGTGGGTTAAGGATCTGGCGTTGTTGCCAGCTGCGGGGTAGGCCACAGATGCAGTTCGGAACCAGTGTTGCTGTGGCTGTGGTGTAGGCTGCCAGCTATAGTTCCAAGTCGACCCGTAGCCTGCGAATTTCCTTATTTTGCAAGTGAGGCCCTAAAAAGCCAAAAAAAAGAAAAAAAACCCAACAACAACAAAAAAAAGCAAAGAAGCACTCTCGGGATGATTTTAGCATTTGTGCAATAAACGTATGTCTTATGGTCCTACAGATTCTCCAAGCCAGGCTGCTATGATCCTTCACAGGAGTCACACATGCTCCCAACCACGATTCTGACCTGGTGGCTCCAGCCTCTGCTCGAACACTTCTGGTGATGGGGAGCTCACTACCACACACACATTCTTGTGTAACTCTACTTGCAAGGAAGACACCCATTGACCTGAGGTCACATTTGCTTCCCCAGGGCACCCGTCCACTCTCTGAGGGATGTGTTCCAGAGCCAGAGGGAACGTCTCCCTTGAGTCACCATCAGATAACTTCAAACCTCTTCTCACAGCTCATCTCGGCTGGAAACGCTACTTGACCCCTTGGAGCCTCCACTGCCTCACGTGTGAACTAGGAAGGACCTAACTGAGCATGTACAATGTCGCGCTGGCGGTGCTTGTCAAAAGCTTGTCCCGGTGTCTCACAGGCGCTCACGCCCACCTCTGTGGGGTGGCTATCAGTTGTTCTCATTCTACAAACGAGGAAAGTGATGCTCAGAAGATGAGTGACTCAGCTGGGCAGGGTTTCAGATCCAAGCACACCTGACACAGACTCCATGCTCTATGGGTTTTGTTACCTCTCTGGAAGGTAGGGGGGGTCTATTTGGGGACAAGGACACCCTCAGGCCTCCCAATTCTGGATTCGAGTATTCCAAAATAGGCCCTGAAGGTTTGAAATAAATCAGGTCAATCGAAACCTCTTTGTTTAAAAAAAACGAAATGTTTTAGCAACTCCTCCAACAGGAAATCTGATTTCCGTCCTTGTTACCACTTTATCATTTCTTCCCAGCTGCTACCGATATCACAGCTTCAGAGATGGTTAAATGTTTGTCACATTTAATATCATCATCCCCATTTTTCACATACGGGAAGCTGACTGATGCTTGTTAGAACGCAGGGATTAAAACGCGGCTGCTTGTGCAACTGCGTGTGCAGGGCTGGAATCCACACTGCCGCCCAGACGATTGTTGCTGCGGGGGCAGAGGACGGGGTCTTCCGTGATATTCAGGAACAAGGCTGGGCTGCCGGAAACAAGGGCTCTCGGGGTGCCACGTCCTTCTCAGCACCCATGACCCTAAGGTCCCCTTGTGTCTAGTTCTGCCCGCCACCTCTGCCTCTTCCAAGACGTCCATCTCTATCCCATGCATTACTTTACTCGTGTCCCCCACGCCTGGGTCTGTGGCTCCCTTGGCAAATTTTTGCCACATTCCCCACACAGCCACCAGAACAATCGTTCTTGACTACAGATATGGTCGTGTCACGTCCCCACCCAAAATCTTCCAGTGCCTCCCTGCTGTCCTCAGGACAAACCCCAGATCCCAGGACATGTCCTGACAAGGTCAGCTCTGCCTGATCTCTGCCTGCTCTGCAGCCCATCCACCCTCTGAGGGCTCGCCTCCAGTCACGCCATTTGGTCAGTTTCTCTCTAACATCCACACTTTACCCCTTCCTCCTGGACCCGCTCTCCAACTCTCCCACAGGGCAGATTTGAGATGGCCCCAGATGCCCTGACCCTTCTCCAGCAGCAAGCGGCGGCTCCATCTTCCCCCCTTTTCTGCGCAAGCTGTGCGGCTGCCTTAACCAGAGGGGCACAGGGGAAGGAACACCTCGTCAGGCAGGGGCCCCAAGCCTTAAGAGCCTGGCAGCTGCCACCCCCTCTGTGTTGGAGCCCCACGTGGCCATGTGAGAGACTGGCCTGCCTGCTGGAGAGGCTGGCTCCCAGCTGCCCCACCAAGGCTCCGGACACGTGAGCCAGGCCCCCTTGAATTCATCAAACCAGACCAGCTCCCAGCTGAATATTGTCAGATGACCTCAATGAGTGCCACGTGGAGCAGAAGAATGATCCGAATGAGCTCCATCCAAACTCCCAACTCACAGAATTACGAGATTGCAACACAACAGTGGTTGTTTTAAACCACTAAATTTGGCGGCAGCGAGTTATGCAGTAACGGGTAACCCAACACATTCTCTCCCTCCACCTGTGTCGACTAACTGGGCTGCATCATTTCGTCTGGAGAGCCTTTGCTGATGACACAAATCCCTTATATGTGCTTCTGCTCTGTGTTCCCATAGAAATCCACACCTTGCCCATCTGAATGTGCCGGGAGGCAGCTTCCCTCTCCCTCTGCCTTGCAAGGTCCAGGGAGGCGAGGATCCCGTGTCTGTCTCCCTCAGTGGTGTACCTCTGACAGGGCGCACAGTAGTTGTTCAGTAAATATTTCATGAATGAGTGATGCACAAGTAAATGACAATGCCTGGGACATCTAAGAGGTTTCTGACTGGTGGTGGGAGGTACGTAAGGACACCGAACCAAATCCTTAAAGCCGGCGAGCAGGATTAAATTTTTCTCGACTAAAGCTATGAAGGAATGGATGGATAATGATGCCCAGCCCAGGCAGGTTGGGCATATAGGCATTCCAACCAAAACCAGAGTTGCTGTGTGACTATTAAACATCACTGAACAGCTCCATCTGTGATAAGCAACTCCTAACAATATTCTGTGATTAGACAGCCGACAAGCCCTTCCTCCCACCGACGCCGCCTCCAGACGCGTGCACTCACCTGAACACCAGCCCAAGTTCATCTCTTCATTCTTTCCTTCTTGCCTTCGTCCGTTCAAGAAGCATGTCTCTCTCCGGTGTACCGGAAACTCGGCCGGTTGCGGGAGATTTAGAGCCAAAAGCCATGAGGTCACCAGGGCCAGGACGGACAGTCTGGGGGAGCCCCTCGAAGAGACTCAGTGTCGGGCAGGGAGGGCCGCTCCCTCGCAGGGGGCTCAGGGCGCGTTCTCGGGAAGGGAGCCGGGCAGGCGGAAGGAGGCCCAGCATCCCTTGCTCCCGAGTCAACAAGGAACAGAGCGTTCTGCTCCCGGCCGATAATTATGAAATTAAAAGCAGCTGGGATCGGGGATGAACGAGGCCGGTATCCTCAGCGTTGGGGCGGGAGCAGATGCTTCTTAGGAGAGAGAAATCCAACAGGCAAAGCCCAAGGCCTTCAGTGATGGAAGAAGGCTGAGACTTGTTAAAGAGGGGAAAAAATGAGAAGCTTGAGGCAAAACCTAGAGTTAAAACTTAATTAAGAAAGCAGGCATTTTAGTTTCACAAAATAAGCAAAACAGAATCTCCTTGCCCCCCTTAGGATCACCACCAATAACGGCTCCTAAGCTGTGCTTTGCTCTGCTTGGATGGTCTTTAAATACATGTTAATAACAGCGACGTGGATACGAGTGAATGGAGAAGACGCTCCCCAGCACTGCGGTTCCTAGCTTGACCTTGCCTGTGCGTGACCCGGGCAGGCCGCCCTCACCTGCGGGGCCTCCGCTTCCCTCTCCACCCATCAGGCCAGGGCATGAGGGGGTGAGTCAAATGGATCCTGGGTCTCCTCGTCCTGGAAGTGTGTGACCTACTCTGATGTTTTGGCACAAATTCACTTTGAGTCTAGCCCACCGGGGTCCCCATTTTACCTCCATCACTCACTACCTGTATGACCTTGGGCACAGCAGGCTAGCGTTCTGAACTGTGTTTTTCTCACCTTCACATTGGAGGGTTTTTTTTTTAGGGCCACACCTGCAGTGTATGGAAGTTCCCAGGCTAGAGGTCGAATCGGAGCTGCAGCTGCTGACCAACGCCACAGCCACAGCAACCCACTGAGCGAGGCCAGGGATCAAACCTGCATCCTCATGGATACTAGTCGGGTTCTTAGCCCACTGAGCCAGGTCAGGGATCGAACCTGCATCCTTATGGATACTAGTCGGGTTCTTAACCCACTGAGCCACAATGGGAACTCCCAGAGACTGGAGTTTTTAATGTCGACTGCCTACTTCTGTGATAATTAGGGAGACCAAGGTCCAAAGCAGCAGTACACAGGGACGTTAATCTTTTTTTTCTCCACAGGAAAAAAAGCAATGCCCGTGTCTCCCACGGCGTTGCTGCCCCGGCCAGCCACAGCCAACAACTCAAGAAGGCAGAGTGGTGCAGTCCCAGAAACGATGCTGGTGGGTCACTGGGGTCTGTATGTGCCGCCCACTGTGGGAAACACGCTCCTCCACTCAGTTCCTCTTGCTCACTAACCCCTCCTTACCCTTCGGGCCACAGTTTGGGAGCCCCTTCCTCCTGGTGCTTCCCCAGAGCTCTGGTCCTTTAAGATATATCACAGTTACCTGTCTCAGAGTTCCTGCCGTGGCTCAGCGGTAACCAACCAGACTAGTATCCACGACGATATGGGTTCAACCCCTGGCCCTGGTCAGTGGGTCAAGGATCCAGCTGTGGTATAGGTTGCAGGCACGGCTTGGATCTGGCGTTGCTGTAGCTGTGGTGTAGGCCAGCAGCTGCAGCTTCAGTTAGACCTCCAGCTTGGGAATTCCATATGCTACTGGTGTGACCTCAAAAGAAACCCCAAAAGCAAAAAACCACCAAAAAACCAGTTACCGGCCTCTGTGATCCCCCCGCGTTCCCCTTTACTCTCAGGACTGAAAGCTCTATGAGGGCAGGGACCACACGTGTTTCCCTTACTGCTGAGTCTCCCAGATGGTGCCTGGCACTTTGTAGCCCCTCCATAGCTATCATCTAAATCAACTTTTCGAGTCATTCCAACCCTACTCCTGTACTCCCACCCGCTAAAGGTGTAAATTTAGGGAAAACAAAACACGTCGTTCTAGTTCTAGTGGCACGTGTGAAATGGGCTCGGTAGTCACTAGCATATGGACTCACCACAAGACACCATCAGTTGTAGGACACCCGTTTTCTTATATATTACTAAGACAGGATGCTTCCACAAAACTTGGTCCTGGTGGTTTTAATCTCTTGGAATTTTCATTTTATAATTCAAAATCTCTTTGAGACTTAATTGGTGTAGATTTTATCCCGTGTCACTCTTGGGCACATCTAAAAAGGAGAAATTATAAATGAATCAAATGGTTTGAAGAAGTCCTAAATCTTCTTCATATTCAGAGACAATTTACAATTCAGAATCATCAGATATGTAACTTTGCAAATAGCAGGGCCCTCCGTGTCATCAAGATTACTGGTGATGAAGCATTTTTTATAAGAATCCCTTAAAGAACCAAAAGTCATGTTTACTGAGTGTTTAATCTGTCTCTGCAGCGATGCAGTGCTGGTCTGCCATTAAGTTCTGCTCCCAGAATATTGCTAAATACTCTGATTTGCCGACTCTTTCATCCTTTCTCCACAATCATTTGATTCCTGGGGGTCTAAAGAATGCTCTGCTTCTAGGATTTTCTTCCAAGCTACTGAGACCCATTCTGTGAGTTTTGATGCCAGTACAAGTACAGACAATGACAAGTGCCTCTCAATGCTGCATCACCAAAAGCAGTTATAACATGCCATCGGCAGTAAGACAGCCCAACCTCAAGATATTAATGAATTACAGTACTTGATATTGATGAATTACCGTACTTGTGGGGGTTATTCTTAGAATGAAAACACAATTTTTTTTTTTTTGTAAAACCTCTAACATAGGGCCTTGTACAGGACGGGAACAAACATCACCTTTCTTTCCTTCCATCCCCCTCCCCTCCTTCCTTTCCTCCTTCCTTCCTTTTTTGCCATCCTGGACATGTTACCACTGACTGTAAGTCTTCTGACTGTGACGAGCGGTTGATGGAAGGGCAGGGAGGTTTCAGTACATAGAATGAGCATCCTTTAAGAAATAGGAAAAAGATAAGAGGCAATATAGGGCACGGGTTTCTAAACCTACATCTAGAAGTTCCCACTGTGGTTCAGCAGGTTAAGAACACAAACATTGTCCAGGAGGATGTGGGTTTGATCCCTGGCCTCGCTCAGTGGGTTAAGGATCTGGTGTGGCTGTGGCTGTGGCAGACACGGCTCACATCCCACATTGTTGTGGCTGTGGTGCAGGCCGGCAGCTGCAGCTCTGATTCAACCCCTAGCCTGGGAACCTCCACATGCCACAAGTGTGGCTGTAAAAAGAAAAATTAATTAAATAAACTTAAATCTATAGTGACCATATATAATTTCTCATCCAAAACAGGACCACTTTTGAGAGTAAAAAAAGGCCACTTTCAACAGTTTCACTGGGCCCACAGTCAAAAACTGGGACTGACCCAGAAGAGCCTGAATGTATGACCACCTGCCATATCCCACCTTCCACCCAGAAAATCAGGCTGAAATCGGATGCAAAATTCACTCTGCTCAGATGTGGAGTGCCTTGGTCCAAAACTAGGAAGCCCATGAGAGAACTGGTGGCCATGCAGATACTTCTGGCTCCCATCCCAAGAAGGTGTAACAATAAAGTTCAAAACTGGTCAAAATCTGAAGCCGCTGTGTTGTGGGAGAGAACCTTCCTTCCCCAGCTGTTATTTATGGTGCAGAGAAAAGGAACCACATCAGTGATGGATCTGCTTTTATGGGATAAAAATGGGAGGAACAGTGAAAGATCGTGGTGAGATATGGTGCAGAATTTCAGAAGGACACTTTAAAAATGTGTATTAGAGAAAATGAATTTTTCACTGGCTAAAATGTATCCATTTACAGTAGGAACATCCATATATTTATGAGTGTTTTTAGCTCTCAAAATAGTAACTCAGGGACAGAATAACAAACAGCCTCTTAATAGCCCTAATTTATCAGGCTCAGCAGTTTAAGAAAAATAAATAACAAGAAATAGGAAAGAGAGAGAGAGAGAGAGAGAGAGAGAGAGGGAGAGATGAGGAAAGAAAGACAGAGAGAGAAAGGAATCTGACACACTGGAAGTGACACTTTCCAAAAGGTTACTCTTCTTAGGAAAAATGAATCTTAGAGAAAGCTCAGCTCAAAGAAAGCCAAGAGTGGCTTTAAAAGCACCCAAGGTTGGGTGCTGATGGGGTGATGAATGTGGGGATGAAGAAAGTAGCTTGGCCATGTTACTCCATTTCCCTTTTAAGAATTAAGACCTTTGCTTTCATATCATTGAACATATTTCTTCAAGACCTCCGATTTTCAATCCCCTAATCGTTTTCTTCATTCTCCTCTTTCCTTGTCTCATGTTTTCTGCAACCAATTTATCCCTGTAACATCGCTTTGATCATCACCGCCATCTGGGATGCCAAGATGCGACACAGTGGAAAATATACAGAAGGCGGAGACAACACTGGGTTCAAATCTCATGTCTGATGCTTTGTGCCGTGCGACCCATGGCAAGTTGCTAGACCTCTCTGAGTCTTGGTTTACCTCTCCATGAAAGAGGGTCATTGCAAAACCACCAATCCCTTCATTGCACAACAGTCCTTCATCTCTAGAAACATCTTCTTCATCCAGGGCTGAGTGCTTTTCCCTATGGTTTTCCTCATCAATTAAAAACCATGGAAACTCACAGGGGAGTTCCCTTCGTGGCTCAGTGGTTAATGAACCTGACTAGGAACCATGAGGATGCGGCTTTGATCCCTGGCCGTGCTCAGTGCGTTAAGGATCCGGTGTTGCCATGAGTTGGGGTACAGGCCAGCAGTTGTAGCTCAGATTTGACCCCTAACCCGGGAACTGCCATATGCCACGGGTGCGGCCCTAAAAAAAAAAATAAATAAAAATATGGCTCACAGCGTTCAACTCATTATGATTTCAATCTAAGGGAAAACATTTTTGCAATGTAAGTCCTACTTCCCTTAATGTATAAGAATTCTAGGATATTAATAAGAAAAGCATAACCCAAGCAAAGTCAGCATAATCATAATAGGGGTAATAGGAAAAGGAGATGAGTGGGAAACTGGCAAAAGAAGAAATAAAAATGACCAACCAAAAATGAATATTTAAAAAGAGAAAAATCATCCAAACTGGTAATTAAAGGAATAGAAACTAAACCACTGCCTGCGAACTCTGAAAAGTTCAAAAAGCATAATACTACGTGTTGAAAACTGTTATTCATGGAGCTGTGGGTAAAACTGCTAAAATTTTTCTGGATATCAGTTTCAAATATCTACCCAAAGTCTTAAATATCTGGAAACCCTCTGACTCTAAAATTTCACTAAAGAATTTATCTCGAGGACAGCTTTTTTTTTTTAAGTGCACAAAGATTTATGTATAATGATGTTTATCATATTAAATTACAGAAAATGTGACAACAGTCTAAATGTCCAACAAAAGATGGGCAATGTAAAGTAAAATGCAATTCACCGTAGACCTTTAAAATTACGCTTTTGAGAAAAGTTAATAACAGGTAAATGTGCATAAAACCATTACTAGAGGCAAATACACTGTTGTGATCGCTGGATGGTAGGATTATGCTTGTTCCCTTTTCTTTATGTATTTCTCTATTTTGAATTTTTCATTTTAAAGGAAGAAAGCAGAGAAGAACAGAAGCGGGAAGGAGGAAACAGTGGAGGCTGGCAAGAAACAGCTTCGTTTCTACCATGTTCTCTACTGGACGCCAACCCAAATACCAGAAGCAGTCACGCAGGAAGAGGTGGAACTGGGTGGCCAGCTTGCCAGTGACATACGTATGAGATTTTGCTCACCACACCACGGCTTTTATCCTTGTCAGAATAGGACAGAAGTTGCCAGCGCAGCTGACGCACTGGGCTGCGGGGCTGATCAAAAGGGACGCCGTGTGTGAAAGCACTTGTGAAGCCGCAGAGTGCTCTCCAGGTCCCGGGAAGTGTAATTATCGCCTTCGTTAGTGCGCGCGTTCTCTCTTACTCCATTATCCTTCGCTGGAGAGCTGCTTGTCAGCCGATGAAGTGCACTCAGGACTTCCACGTACGCAAAGCAAAGTGCATGGGGCTGCCCAGACCAATTCCAACGGATCTGGCATTGAAACATAACCAAGCAGGCACCAAGGACCTCTGTGGCTGTGGCTGGAGCCCACGTGGACTGAAGAGAACCAACTCAGCACTGGGAGACTGAGGTTGGCCTTGAACCTGTGCCTTGTAAGCTGATTGGATCAGACAGTATGCCCTGCCTGCTTGAGTCCCATTCACCCATCCATGAAGTGGGGAGGGTCACACACGTCCCAGTTCTATGTCAGGATGGTTCAGGAAGACGATGTGTGTGATTCTGGATGCCCACCAGCCCATGTGTGTGGACTCAGCATTGTGCAATCTTGGCCATTTATGTAAAATACAAGCCCTACAGGATGTGGTTCCCCTGGAAGTTGACAAGCAACGTGGGAAATTGAAGGTGTATGAGCGAATTTTTCGGAATCACTGGATTTTAAACATTAACAATATAATTATGACAAAACAATTTTTTAAGGCTTCTCAAAGGCTTCAATATGCTCTTGTATATGTGGATTTCCAAGAGCAGGTTCAATCCCTCAAAGATCTTAGACCACAGAACCCTGTTTTTATGCAGCAACTGTTTCATATTCCTTGATACAAACCCAGTAAATGTTAAAACTAAGCAAAGGCCTGGGTTCCCATCCTGCTTCTCCGACAATGTCTTGCTCCCCTGAGTCTTTTTATCCTCAACCAAACCATCCAGTTTCCTCTAAAGAAAATATCACTCTGATCCATTTAGGCAGCAGCCTTAACCAGAGCCACACTGTATGTTTCCTAATGTTACCGTTCCTCAAATCTGATTTTTGTTAACTGATACCGGGTAAGTAGCCGTCCTGATCCCTGAAAGACCCTGCATTTTCCTTTTCTCTTTTTGTTCATTAAAAGCAAAAGAAGAAGAAAGTGTTTCTTGTTAAAGATTGTCCTGTGCTGCAAAGGGCACCAGATACAAGGATTGTGTTTTAGTCGAGGACAGAGAGAGCAGAAAAGCTTGACTAATTACGTTACTAATTACTTGAAGCATCTTCCATTTGACAATACAATTACGCTAGAGTGAGGTGAGATGTCTCAATTACTGAGGAAAAGGAAAAAGGCCCCTTCCCACCACTCTTCCCCTTTCCTTTATTTAGGAAATTTTTTTTTCTCAACTCAGAGGTTATTTACTAAAAAACGAAGCCCAGTTCCCTCTCTTAAGCCATAACAGGCCATACAGAGTCTGATTAGCTTGCCCTCCAATAGCAAGAGTTCCATAAATCAAGGAGGTTTGCTCAAAGGAAAGAGACCTTTCAGGGACTATCCACCCAATCTATTGTCCTTGGTTAAGGTTCAATTCTCAGCAGGATGTGACCTCCAGAAGAGATTGTAAGAATGTTCCAGAAAGATTAAAAAATGTGAAGACAAATAATAGTTCTTTCTTGTGACCAGGTTCTAAACACACCAGATTTGAAGTGGACATCAGTTCTGAGATGCCTCTGGTTCAAAAGGTTGGTAGATGCAAGCTAGGTGCAGGGTGAAAGAGAAGGGTGAAAGGGAGCAGGGTGAGGCACAGAGGGATAAGCAAATGTTAATGGAGTCCTTGTACTGAGCACCTTGTCCAGTTGATGGAGAAGCAGCCCTGACTGTTTCCCTCATACTCTTGGAACCACAGTTTCCTAAATGGTAAAACAGCTGTGTGGGTGAGCTTTTGCGGTCCACAGACCAACAGCATCAGCATCATCTGGGGGCATGTTAGAACTGCAGAATCTCCCCAGACTTGCTGCATTTAGGAAAGCTCTCCCAGCTAAGTCAGGTCCACAGTAAAGTTTGAGAAGCCCTAGGGTAGACTACACTTCTGATATACTTCCTTTCACCCTTTCTCATAAGACAATCTCAAATTAATGCTTTCCTCCAGGCCCTTGCTTTCATATATTTCTAAAAAGACTCTGCCAGACCAAGTCATTGGCAGGTACAGAAAACATTTTTCATAACTGATTGATTGGTATTACCTTCCCGGAGTGCTGTTTGGATAATGGATGATTAGGGAATATCAAAGCCCAGCAGGAAAGACTCTGTGATCAATTAGTGATGTCTGCCATAGGCACAGGCCAGGAATGACAGGTGTGTGTGCTAAATTACATCTTAAAAGGTTTACTTCTTAAGAGAAGACTTGGAGACAGGAGTGGATTATGGGCAAAGGTCCTGGGGATTAACCAGTCTGGATTCCTGGACTCTGTTCTTGGTTTCAAACCTCAGATGAAGGTGCTGCACTCAGATTACAAAAGGACCTTGTGGTCCTAATGATCTTTAACCTCACTCTCTTTGATCATGTGCATATACAGTCATCACAAGTGCTCACATTCTCATGAGAGATTTTACTTCTGTGTCACAGCAGCTCCAGCTTCTCTTAAACCAGAGCCCTCCTCTTAAATAACAGTGTGGTCAAACTTGCAGAGGTAGGCAGGAGGAGGGGGAGGCTGAGGGATGTGGAGAGGGGAGGCCGCCAAGCATGCTGGCATGAAGCAGAGCCCAGCTAAACACCTCTGCTAGGCATGTTTCCTGTGAAGCTAAGGAGATTCCTGGAGTTCCCTTCATGGCTCAGCGGTTAACAAACCCAGCTAGGATCCTTGAAGATGCAGGTTCGATCCCTGGCCTTGCTTGGTGAGTTAAAGATACGGTGTTGCCTTGAGCTATGGTGTAGGTCAAAGATACAGCTTGGATCCCATATTGCTGTGACCGTGGCATAGGCTGGCAGCTGTAGCTCCGATTTGACTCCTAGCCTGGGAACTTCCATATGCCACAGGAGTGGCTCTAGAAAAGCAAAAAAAAAAAAAAAAAAAAAAAAAAAAAAAAAAAAAAAAAAAAAAAAAAAAAAAAAAAAAAAAAAAAAAAAAAAAAAAAAAAAAAAAAAAAAAAAAAAAGGGAAATTCCTGACCACACTCTCTCCTTCTCTCAGAAGTTCTGGGTCAGAGCAACTTCTCTACCACTCTGTTTCAAAGTTATTCTAATTACCCACCCATTGTAACATCAGTGCCTTCAGAAATAGATGAAGCAGATGGAAGCATTGACATGAGCCTCTGTTCCCTGATGTCCATTTGGTTAAGACTGTCCATAGTCAGTGCATCCAACCCAACCAACTACCCCAGGTCATCCAAGGAGAGCCTTTTATCACAACTACCCTCAGTCTTACATACAGAGATGTATATGAAATGTCCATTTCCAAATGGCCCAAAGTGATAGTAGAGGCAGGGCTCATTCTGAATGGACTTTATGAAAACTGTAGCCTCAAAATCTCTCTGATAGCTCTGCCAACTGGCCCTGTCATTCCTGCAACATATCCAGAAGCCAATCACATTTTTAAAAATCAACATTTTTTTTTTTTTTGGTTTTAAAGCAATCCACATACACTGGAAAATACATATACTAAAGAAAGTTAATGTCACCTGAAAGAGCCCCAGTAAGAAATGGCCAATATTAAGTAGCATGACCACTATTAAGTACATTTTTTTCAATATGTATGTGTAATTGCATCTATATCTATCACTATATAGCATACACAAATGCAAATACATAAATATTTGAATTTAGTCTCATTGCCAATAGAATTTTATCACCTGCTGTTTCATCAAACTATATGTCATATTTCTTCCCCTGCCATTAAGTTCTTTTCTATACCATCACTACATGGCATTCCATCATCTCAATCTACCCTAATTCAGTGAATTCTTACCTTACCTTACAATTAGGTGATATTTTTATTCTTTTACTACTGTAAATAACACTGTAATAAATGTACTTAAAATATACCTTTGGGTGCATCTATAGTTTCTCCTTAAAGAGAAACTGCTGGGACAAAGTCCATGTAACATTTTTATGACTTTTGAGGCACACCTTCAAATTGACAGATCAAACTTTTGATAGTATTAGGAACCTATGCTTCAAACATGCAGGTGTATAAAGCCCCACAATGGAAAATTTAGTGGAATGACTCCAGTCAGTTCTATACCTATAGTCTAGTTCTATACCTGCAATTCAGTAATTGACCACTGGTGGCCACTCTCTGGCTCTGGAGGATGAGGGCAAGACTTACAAGAGATCCAATACTGTAAATGCACCGATATTACAGCTTATACTATTCACAACTCTGTTTCTCTCATCACATTTGAGACCCTCAAGAGGAAGGACCACATATCTTTAATCTCAGAAAAACACAAAGATAAGCAAAGTGTCTGCCACAGAGTATACATTTATTTTATGAGTTGTAAGTTGCCTTCAGCATCTAAACAAAAGCCTTGATAAAATACATAGTAAGGGTGCCATTAAGGCCCCAGTGAGATTTTGCTTAATCAAAAAGGTGACACCATCTCTAGTGTGAACCTTAGTGTCAGTCCAGGAATAAGTGCTCTCCTATTCTCCCAGAGAGAGGAATATGGTTAAATGAAGATATTCTTAGGACAAGATGATAATTTAAAATATGAAAAAAGAGAACAGAAAGAAGGTGGTTTGTGGTATTTTAGGGTAACCAGCCAAAGGATGACATTTCTTTCCTGGTTTTCAGTGTGTATTTCTGGGAACAGATTAGATTGCAAATGGAAATAAGAGTGTGTATCATTCCAGGTCCTAGAAAACAGACGGTGAGAGGCAAGTTTGGTTCATTTCAAAAACAGAGGGTCTGACTTTGAACTGCTGGATGGTGAATGAACCAACCTTCCCTGCGATGTCTGGCTAAGGCTTCTGTCTACACCAAGTGCCAAGGACATTTAAATGTGTGATATTTGATTTGCTGGGTGCAAGGCTCAGATGGGGCCTGGAAAATCCATCTGTACTCTCAAAGCTTTTCAAATGGAAACAAGATTATTAACATTTACGCAGAGGCTTTAATATCATGGATCAGACACCAGGAGTGTAATAACTCATCCAGTCAATGGGATGGATTCTATGATAAACTCTCAGAAGAGTAGAGAGGATGGTGAGTTTTGGTCAAGCCTGGGAGGCACATTAGGCTCATACTCTTTAAAATGGAGAAATTAAGCCCCACAGCAGGAAAGTGACCCATCCAAGACCACACAGCTAGTTAGAACCCTAGCTAAAGCAAAGACGCAAAAACTCCTAGTCTGCTAACTTGCAAGTTAACACTCTGTCATGCTTCTCAATTCTGTTTTGGCCTTTTATTCTCCTTCTGTGTTCCATTTCTTGGAAATATAAAAATTGGTGATAAACGAAAGCATTCATACCTGACTAAGCATAACTCTCTACTGGCTGAGTGACATGACAAGGGGCCTAAAAAGACCACTAATTTTCGAGAGCTGGTGGACAGTATTCCAAATGATAGAATTTCATGTGACAAGTGAGGAGTGACCCCTCTGGGATCAAGGATACAAGGAATTACAACTCTCAGTAGGATTTGGATTAAGGATATCTCCAAACCTTCTCCTCTCCTCCAGCCCTGGGGCAGCATCCTTATTTAGACCGTCATCCACTTTACATGTACCACTGCAACAGATAGCTGTCTCGGTCAAACAGAAGAATAGAAACCACCCTCCGTATTTAACAGTAGAAACTGGAGGAACTGAATACAAGATTTTGGTTCTAGCAGCCTTGGAAGAGCTGAGAACCCAAACAGGTGAAGTAACGTCAAGATTCCCAGCAGCGGGAAGCTGCTGCCTTCTTAGATTTCAGGGGCAGAGGAGAGAGGGGACATCCCTGGAGTCCAGGGTCTGGGATCATGTGGGTGAACCTGAAACCACAACAGGCCTGTTTGGCAAAGAGTTAGGGTGAGGAAGAGGGAAAGAAGGAGGGAGGGGAGAAGAGACGGGGGTGCAAGGAGGAGAGAAAAAGAGAGGAAGAGAAGAAGAAAGAGTATCCTGGCTTCCCTCTAAAGCTAGAAAGCAGAGACAGGGAGCAAAGTAAGGGATGAGTCTAAGTGCCAACAGCTCCAAACCTCAATGTTGATTTAACTCCTCAGTTTCTTCATTGCCTCTCTTCTCTCCCTCGCAGAACCTGTCCAGATGGATCTAGCACACAGGTCAGATGCTGTCATCCCCTGCTTTACATTCTCTTCGGTGTCTACTAAATTGGGGGGAATGACCCTCACCTCCAGCAGAACATACAAGGTTCCTTTCCATCTGGATGAATTGAAGGCAGAGCAAAGCTACGCAGGTTTTTACTCTGGAAGGCAAATCTGTGGGCTTTAGGAAGGAGGTGGCCTGTTGTGAGCTGCATCAGGCTGGCATGGGAGCATGAACGGCACCTTGAAGGGAGGCCATTCCAGCTGGAATCATTCTGGGCCAAGAGGGAGAGCACACATGGTGGCGGCTCAGAGAAGGCCAGCGCTGGGCTTCAAACCACAGTGCCCCTGGTTCCAAAACCCCTCAGTGGGAAAAGATCTGAGTTGTGAGAGTGCCCATTGCGGCTCAGTGGAAACAAGCCTAACTAGTATCCATGAGGATGTGGGTTCCATCCCTGGCCTCACTCAGTGGGGCAGGGATCTGTCATTGCCGTGAGCTATAGTGTGGGTCACAGACGTGGCTGTGGTGTAGGCCAGCAGCTGTAGCTCCGATTCGACCTCTAACCTGGGAACTTCCATATGCCGCAAATGTGGCCCTAAAAAAGCAAAAAAAAAAAGTCTGAGTTGAGTCTTTGAATGAGAAAGCTCTCTCTTCAACCCACGTGACCCTCCCATGTGAATGGATGAAGAATCTCCCATATTCCAGGCATGTGGCAGATACAGTTCAAGCATAAAGGTGAAAGTACAACTTAGGCCAAAGAACCAGGTCCCTGAACGCCATCCCTAGGAGCATGGGCGTCATTCAGGAGGCAGGTGATGGAAGCCCAGTTGTTAAATGGAAAGTCGCTCTCACCCGCTGTGAAGGAGAAGCCTCCCGTGCTGCTGGCTGCTGCTCCCCGCCCACTGAGGGAGGGGGCTTGTGCCAGCCCACACCACCTGCACCGAGAGCTGTACCCCGTGTTCTTCCAAGACAGAGAAGTCAATAAACTCATTTCCTCACAGAAAGAATTTGTCTTTGGAAGGCCCTAGGGAGTTTGTCTGCAAAGTTTAATTTCTGTTGAAGGATCCTGAGTAGACAAAAAATGTGGAAGGAGGGGGGAGCATGAGGAGGACCCGAAGGAGCCGACATCTGTTTGCTGAGAACCTGACTTCACCAGAAGTGTGAGGTGCGTGATCTCATGCAGCGCTTGCCACAGCCTTCCGGGCGGGGGGGCGACACGGGCAGGAGGAGAACCTAGAAGGAATCTGTGAGGTCCTCTGATCTCTCATAGAGCAAAGAGCCATCAGGCGACTCTGGGTGCTGGGCATCCAGCCAGGTCCTGGGGACCCAGCAGCGGGCGAGACATCGCCTCTTTCCCCAGAGGTCTTTCAGTCTTGTGTTGGAAAAGGACACGCTGAGAGGCCTTTAAAGCCCTTTTCTGGTGCATTAACTTCCATTCACATTTCTGCCTGACCACCTATGGGAACCAAGAGATTTCACCTCTCTAGAAATTTATCAAACACTCCTAAGTGTGTGATGGGTATTTCTTTTCCATTTGCATTAGGTTTCCAAAGCTTGGATGCATCATACAATTGATACATGAATGTAATATAGTTGATTTTTTCCTTAAAAATATATGTGTGTATATATACATGTGTGTATATATATATATATATGTATGTATGTATGTATGTATATATTCTGTTATTGAATCAATGGTGTGGATCGATAGAGTCTTATATCTGAGTAAGCACAGAAAATGTTTATAATCAAGCCATTATTACCTCCCATTTGGGGGGCACAGTATAGAGTGTTTGGGGCAGGGGGAGGTAATGGGGGATAAAATTTACATCCCTTTTCTCCAGTGATGCATTGAAGCATGACCATTTCATAAACACGATCTGAGCCACTGTCCCACGCGAGTCAATTAATGTCACCATGAAAAACAAGCAAAAAGGAAATCTGCTCCTTAATGTTACTTGACATGAAAACTCAGCTCTTGGAGGAGGAAGGGCGATCAGTTCAGACGCGCAGCTCTGACCAACGGCTGGGTCGAGATGGGGATCTGGATGCCCAGGAGGAAGGGTGAACGGTGCTCTGGGCAAGGGAACAGCACGGACTGGGCACAAAATACCCTGTTTTGCCATTTGTTAAGCCACAATCACAGCCAAAAACCTTTCGACTTCTGAATCTGCTGAACCGAAACTCGATTCCATGTGACTTAAAAGTTCCCCAAAATTCCCAGAGTCTGAAGATTGAGAAAAGTATGTAGATTTTCAAAGGATGCAGAATGTATTCCAATTCCTCTCTGGAGTGGTTCTAAGTTCAGTGCTGTGGAAGGAAATTTAAGTGAAAACATCTTAGGGGCATTCGCAAAAGGTTACACACAGGGTTGGATGTGTGTTTGGACATGAGGTGGCTTCGGAGGCACCCTGCATTCATCAGAAAGTGGCCACCCAGGCCAGGAACATAGGCGACACCTGAGCTTAACGGGATCATAACAGGCTCCCTTCTCTCATCTTCTAAATGGGCTAAGAGATAATGTGATTAAAAGAATAAATCTCCTCAGCTCTGGGGATCTCCAGGGAACATTTGTTTTGATGAGATTTCAGGCCTGATTTTCAAGAAGGAGGTGCCAACTATTTGTAAAAGCTCCTAAAACAGCATGATCTCTGGCCCTTGGGAGATTTATCTTTTATTTATACAGAGTATTTTTAAAAGCCTGTTACTGTAACAAATAAGTAACTGAGAGGCTTCATGTAAAAGGCAACATGAACATGTTTTTAGAGGCTGCATTAAAGAAAATCTGTGCATAACATTACAGAGCAACCAAGGAGAAGGATGGGTGGAAGGTTTTTATCACTCGCTTCAATACGCGTCTAACTGGCCTGGCCGGCACAGGGAAGGCGAATGTGAACGCAAGGCACTGTCGCTGAGGGATGAACAGTCGGTACGGAGAAGGAAACTGATTTGTAAAAACAGACACATCAGTTGTGAGTGACATGAGGTAGGATAAAGAAACCAGCACACAGAGAAAAGAAAAGAAGAAATCAATTAAGGCTTCCCTGAGAAGGCATCTATTGTAATGTATTTGTTATCAATGGATTCATGGCAAATGATTGTAAAATTTTGTGGCATACAGTTAAAAAATGAGCATTTGTTATTTCAGATAGTTTCTGTAGGACAGGGATTTAGGTAATGCATTACTGATTAATTCTGGTTTGGGGGACTCTCATGAAGTCACATTCAAGATTGGGTCAGAGCTGCATTTCTGGGAAGGCTGATTGAGACCGGGGGATCTGCTTCTAAGGCAACTCACTTGCATGGCTGGCTGGTCGGTGCTGGGGGCTGGTGGGAGGCTCTCTCCCCGTTCCTTACCCTGTGGACGTCTCCACAAGGCTGCTTGAGTGTCCTCATAACATGGCAGCCAGTCTGCCAGTGATCTCAGGAAGAGCTAAGCAGAAACTGCCATGCCTCTCAGGACTGAGCCTCCTCAGAAGGCATTCCCTACCATATCCATAATATCTTACCGACTACACACACCAGCCCTAGTCAGTGTGAGAGAGAACACCACGAAGCCGTGAACACCAAGAGAAAAGGAGCGTGAGAAGCCATCTTGGAGGCTGGCTACCATGACTAGTATGGTGCCTGAGGTGGTGGCAGTTTGTTATTACATCTGTGCTGTAGCAACTGGGGTGAGAGCAATGGGGGGGGCAGTTATTTAGTGTGCACTATTCAGACTTTCCAATCCCATCAGCCTTGGTTCAAATCTGGGTCCAGTCATTTACTGGCCACCTGGCTTCTCTACTGATGGAGAGATGATAAGAACTGAAAAGGCCACATTAGATGCAGAGATGGATCCCATATCTCAAGCCACCCACACCCGGAAGCCCTGGATCACCTTCCTATGGACTATTATTAGAGAAAGAAGTAAAATTCTACTGTATTTAAGATACTGTGTATGTTACAAGAGCGTCACCTGAACCCTAATCTATCAGCTGGTACAAAAAGGTTTAGCCTCTGAATCTAATGTTCCTCACTGTAAAGTAGGGATAGAAAAACAAATCTCACAGGTCTCTTGTGAAGAAAAATGAAATATGGCTTGAAAGTATTTGTCCAGTGTCTGGCCCAGAATTCACACACTCATCTTTGTCACTTTTGTCCTGTTTGAATTTATGATCACTGTCAACATACTGAGTGAAAGAGAAATATTCAGTGAATTCAGCAAATGTGTGTATCCACCCACCAACAGTGTATCTCCCAGGGAATTTTAAACAATCTGCTCTGGGAACTAGTGGGATTTAAATAAACAAGGCAGTGGTTTCACAGAAAGATCTTTCAGTGATTAGTTTGGGGGCAAAATCTGCCATAAACATCTTATCCTCTTGAGTCCTTAGTTTCCAACTCTGGAAAATGAAAGGGAGAAAAGAAGGAGGGAGGAAGAAAGGGAGAGAGGAAAGGGGGACACAGACACAGGAACGAGGCCAGTGCTTCTCAAATCCCACAAGTTCCAGAAAGCAACCACAGTACATAGTTCTGCTGTCTCCGGCATTACATATTCGGCTCATTTTGCTGAGGAAGAAGTTTTAAGTCTATAAACAAGTTTGCAAACCACAAGATGGACAAGATGATCTGCAAGGCACTGTCTGGGTCTGTGCATCTTTCCTAACACAGCTGCCTACCCTTTACCTTCAGCGCCAACTCTCACTTCAAGTCAAAGAGCCTCCTGCTTCTTCCACTCAGAGATGTATGTCATTTGTCCTAAAGGAACTTGACAAAAGACAGTTGGTATGTGACACAAGTCCTTGGAGAACATATTTAGCTGGGCTGAATGTCTGCAACTCAACCGGTCTGAGCCATGCCCTCTAGTGAACAAACTGGGCAGTGAAGCATCTCCCAAGGGTGGGCTGAGAATTCTCTTTTCAGATGCAATGGGAACTTAAATACAGAATTAAGATGAGGAAATGAAATACCATGCTGAAATGTCATCTCGGAGCCAGTGACCTGGGCCTGAAAAGAACAAAACTGAAGTTTTATTTTCTCCTCTCCTAAAACGACTACTTTTAATGTAATGTCCCTACTGAGGTTTCTCTGGCCAGCTCAGCCACTTTTCCACCAAAATTACCCACCAAATTAATTTGTAGGCATACGCAGAAGAATGGGCTGACAAGATAGGCCACATCCAAGTGAAAAATAAAAAAATAAAAACCAAAAATCTCAAGAAACACCCCTCACCCACCATAGGAATAGAGTAGATGGGGTGACTGGTATGATGTCCAAAAAGCAGTGCACGTCTTAGCGGAATCCTTGGCTTCCCCCCTAAGGGTTAGGGGCTCACACCCACAACCACAAACCGCTTCTAGTTCTCCTTACAGCAGCTTTACCTTGGAGGACCAAACTCAGATGCCAACACTTTTGGGTCCCACAGACTCTCCTCTGTGGGTAGAATCTGGTTTATGAATGAATACCTAGAGAAGCTTTGGGTGAACGAGGAAGTCCCAGAGGGCATGATGACAAAAAGAAAGGATGGCATAAAAAATAAAGTCAACAGAGTTTCTTGCTGTGGCACAGTGGATTACGAACCGGACTGTTAGCCGCTCGGATCACTGCAGAGGCGCAGGTTTGATCCCTTGCCTGGGATAGTAGGTTAAAGGATCTGGCGTTGCAGGAGCTGGCGTGGCAGCAGCCACCATGGCTCAGATTCAGCCACTAGCCCAGAAGCTTCCATGTGCTGTGGGCTTGACCATAAAAATAAACAAATAAATAAAACGGAGTCTGGTGACGTCATTTCAATAATGACAATAAATGGATGGTTACACTTCTGTTCAGTCAATTCAAGGTATTTATTTTTCATCAGGCACTGTGCTTGAGGTGTGAGAAGGATGGAGGAAGACAACGTGCTCAGGACCCAGCAAAGAAAGGACAGGCTTCGAGGGAGAGTCCTGGGTTGACTTCCAGTGGTTTTCAGATATACCATTAGTAGATGAATGACCTTGGGCCAATGACAATTTCTTCAATTCTCAATGTCTTCATCTGTGGGACAGAACTTAGAACATCCACCTCAAGGTAGCTGTGAGAATGCATTATCTTCAGCCCCTTTTGATCCGGGACAGGATGAGGTGTTCAGTAATGTGATGACTGAGACAATGGGGCTGGGTTGCCTTAGCTGCGTAGGAAAGTGCTGGATCCCGCACCCTGTGACATCTTTGCCCATAACTGGCTCTTTAGGCCTGCTCCGGGGTCAGAAAACAGCTGCAGAAAACATCAGGGAGAAATGAGGTGCTGGTATGTCCTGGTTATGTGGCAGCAGCCGTAACCCTGTTACAGGGACAGAAGACATCTGCCCGCTCTGGACTCTGAGAGTCGAAAGTGCCCCACAGCGTCTGGACGTGCAGACCTCAAATGCTCGTAGAGTTGACTAGAATAATCGCTGTGATCTGTAAACTTGATCTTTGTTTTAAGTTTTAGTGTCTATTAATAAGTGTTTGCATTCACTCAGAAAACAATTTTTTTTGCATTTACTCTGGCAAGGACTGGGCAAAGATGGTGAGAAGGAGAAGGTTCATCACGCGCCCAGAGGCTTGCAGACTGGTAGAGAAGACATGACCATGACCATGAAGTCTTCTTATGGCGGCTGAAGACCGGACAGTAAGTGAGAGCTGAGCCGAGGTGGGAATACGTCTAGCTGCTAGGACAGAGAAGGCTTTACAGGAAGCAAGCGCTCTGATGAGCTGGTGGGATGAGGGGTGGAGGGCAGACGGGCACGTCTTCCAGCCAGATGGCACAGAGTCTGCAAAGAAAGGGAGCGAGAACTTGCCCCGCTCACAAAATCAGAGTCGCTGGAATCGATATTGGAGAAGAGAGTTCGCAGTGAACAAGGTGAGAAAATTAGTGAGTTGGGGTGAATGAAGGCTGTCAGGAGACAGGCTCGTGAGGAGGATCCAAGTGAGCTGGTACCTTCCGTAGCCTCCAAGCAGAGAAGGTGGTGTGTTCTCACTGCAGAACTGGTTTGGACGATCTCCGCACGTGCTGTCTCCCAACCATCATCCAGCCAGGTACACGGCAGAGACTCTAAGTGTCTGGGGTGCTCAGGTGCGGCATCCATGCAATAATAGATCTTTGTCAATTCATTTGCACAGACATACATGAGTAGGTTTATAGGCTTTTGTGTGCAGATGCTAGGAGACACATACAAAAAAATGAGAATTCCTGGGACATTTTCTCATGATGTACAAAAAAATCACCTGAAAGCTTATTTCCAGAGACACCAAATATGGGACCGATGGGTCTGCATTTCTGGGTCTTAGGGAAATCATGGAAACTTGAGGATTTGTAGCCCTCTTCCTGACTTTTGCGGGCTGCAGGTGCTGGGATCCCAAGCCTGGTGATGGATTGAGCGGGGGGTGTCACCCATCCTGGCCAGATGCGGACATCCATCCCAGGAGACAGGCTGAGCTGCTTCCTGGATTCTGCCCACTTTCTACCATGTTAGGAAATTCATCTTGAGAAAGCACATTCCTTTTGAGTTCACCCCATGATTAGCATTTTGAACAACAACAACAAAAAAAAAACCTTGACGCTGAAATTTCTTCTCCTGCCTCCACTCAACTCAAGTCCAGTTGCTTTCCATTTATTTTAATGTGTACTTTGGAATCGGAGCCCTGTGCTCTCCCACCACCCTGGGGAATGTTATTTTGTGGGGGGAGGGAGGGGACTCTGACTCGTTCCCCTGCCCCCACCTCCTTCTCCACGTTGTACAAACATACCTTTCAAGAGGCCGCTCCCTCTGCAGAAAGGGAGAGGGAGAGGCCAGGGCCCTTCCTGCTGCTGCATCAAGTGAAAAGCTGGGAGAGTGACCGCCTTCAGCCAGGAACTGCAAACGTGGAGCCAGTGGGGGGATGGTTCCCTGAAGTGACCCCCCTCTCTGTGGATCATTTGGTGGGGAGGCTAATCAAGATGGGATGTGTGACTTCAAAACAGATGGGAAGCATTACAGGTCAAAAGTTGAAATCAAGTTAAGAGCCGCCGGAATGCACAAGCCCTGTTTTTTCCAGTCTCCGTCTCTCCCTCTAATCCGCGCAGTGCCCTTTGTGGACCAAATGCCTTGGTCAGGGCTGGTGATGACGCGCGGGCCCAGCAAAGTTCATGCAGGCGGGGCTGCAGAGGCTGTCTGACGGGTAGCTTATTTCCTGGCACAAATGATGAAGGGGCCAACCCCAGGGGAAATTAGAAATGAGGGACAAGTAGAGTCAGAATGCAAAAGCTAAAAAGATCATTGCAAGCCACTCGAACCCCTTCAATGAGAGCGTGAAAAGAGGCCCAGAGAGGTTCATGTCTGCCTCAAACTCACACAGCATTTAGTGGCTAACACCCTGGAAAAGTGAATATATTTAGATCATGTGACATGCCTGCCCAAAACTCAGTGGCTTATGCTTGCCATTAAGATGAAGTGGCATTTCTCTGGCCTCTGAGGCCATGGGTGATCTGGTCCCCCACCTCAGTGCTCTCTCTGCAGGGGTCCCACCCCGCCTTTTCCACGTTAGCTTCTTCTCTGTTCTATAGATTCATGAAGTCCTTTTCCACTTCTGAGTTCGGAGACTTGCCACTTTTCCTTTCTAGAAGATGCGTTTTCCCTTCTGTTCCACTCTTGGCCAGCAGGTAAAACACGATGTCCTCAGCAAGGCCTGACGAAGCTGTCCAGGAGCCTGCTCTCTCGTAAACCAGCTCATGCCCTTCCTCAAACCTGCCACCCATCATTTTCTCCACTTGTTCCTCTGTTACCACTGCCCCTCCCATTCAAGTGTTAGAAGCATCTGAGGGTGGGAATTGTCTGTTTTCTGTTTTGCTGTTATGTCCTTGTGTCCCACACATGACAGTTGTTCAATATGTATCTGATTAACAGATGAATCAATCAACCAATTAGACCATCAGTGAAGTCAATGGTGGCCTATTATCTCAGTGATAATAAGAGCGGTGGGACATGAGGAAATTAAAGATGGCCACAAATTATTGGGGAGGGGGCTACGTCCCTCCCCTGGATTCTAGGTAGATTCTGTTTCTCCTGGGTTAATAGAAAAATGTCAGCAGTGGCCTGCCACTTTCTAAGTGTTCAGAGACAGGCAGCTTCTACTTGCAACTGTAAGTAGGAAGCCCTGAGGGACTGTATGAAGTGGCCCAGCCAGCCCGAGATGACTACCAACGTGGAGAGGCCACGTGAAGGTGCTCCATCACTAGGCCCAGCCAAGCACCGCCCACCCTGCCACTGCCCAGCCATCCCTGACAAGGTACTAAGTAAGCAGATGACGCACTATGGACCCCCACCGCCCCAGACAGCTCAGTCACCAGTTGAATTCCACCAAGTGACCTCAGCCAGTGCCACAAGGAGAAGCAGAAACACCTAGCAGAGTGCTGCCTGAACACCTGACCGTACTTAGACGCGGGTTACTTTGAGCTGTTACATTTCAGTGTGGCTTGTTGTACGATAGGTAGCCGCAGTGGGGCTCTACAGCCGGACTATCTGGGTTCAAACTCTAATCCCTCCCCTCGTTAGGGATCTGGGTGACCTCCTGGATGTTGATTTTCCTCAAGCACCATTAGCTGGATGATCTGTAAAAAGGGCACGGTGACGTTCCCCACCCAAAGAGCTGTTATGAGATTAAATGAAATCGCTAGCAATGCCAAATGATCAGGAGGCTTGTAGCTAACATAGTCTCTAGGCTCTCCGACATAGCCTTCCAGCTAAGGAGTGCTCCTCTTTCACAGATGAATCAGGAGAAAAGAAATTCCGGGCATTCAAATCACACCGCTCACTTGCCATCATATGTCCTGTCACCAAAGGGAAAAGTGCAAATCACTTTATGGTTCGCAAAGCTCTCGCCCTGCCTACGCTTGGAGCTTCAACTCCGACCCCCCTCCTTGCAAATCCTGTCCTCAGGCACACCTGCCCACTCCCACGGACATACTCCCGGCAGCAGGAAGGGAAGGGATAAATATTTCCACAGTGAATTCTCCTGAGTAAAGAAATTATAGGCTTCTTTGCTTCCTTCTTTGTGGTTCATTTTTGTATTTTCTAAATATTTTACAGCAGATGCTTTATTTTCCTAAAGTGTAGAAAAGATCACAAAAAAACAGGAAGTGACGCTTTCTTCTCCTTGAAGACAAAGACACTGTTTTGCTTTTGTCTTCCTCACAGGCTCCACCTGAATGTCTCCAGTACTGTTCAGTGAATGAATGAGCTAAAACGAGTGCATGGTTCTTGTGTCCATGTGGGCAGAAAAACCTCAGTTTATATACTAACTATATCTGTAAAAATATAAAGTATAAAAGTTCCCTTTAGGGTCTTTTTTTTTGGATTTTTTGTTTTTATTGTTTAAAAAGATATAGTGAAGACTTTAAAAAAAAGTGAAGAAGTCCTTTGGTGAAGTGACTAGTCATTCTGTAATTTATTTATTTATTAAGTCTTTTTAAGGCTGCACCCGAGGCATATGGAAGTTCCCAGGCTAGGGGTCGAATTGGAGCTACAGCTGCCGGCCTACACCACAGCCACAGCCACAGCCACAGCCACGCGGGATCCAAGCGGCGTCTGCAACCTACACCCCAGCTCACGGCAACGCCGGATCCTTAACCCACTGAGCGAGGCCAGGGATCGAACCCACGTCCTCATGGATACTAGTCGGGTTCGCGAACCACTGAGCCACAACAAGAACGCCTGTAATTATTTTTTTTTAAAACCAGAAAGCCAGAGTTTGTTTAAGAGTTTCTCCTTCTGCATTTGTACTTATAAACTAATGACAGGCTCTTAAACATTCATTCAGCAATGAGAAGCTTCCAAGACAGTACGCTCTATTCTGCTTAGAATTCAGTTTCACCAAATATATATAAACAGCTCGTACAGCAAAGGGAGATGAGGAACCCGGGAACAGTAAATCCCAGAGCACAGATCTGGAGCCACGAAGACGTCTTCTCTCAGGGCAGCAGTGGGGAGAGCTGACGGGATGCGGCGCAGCCTGGGGCCCCTGCCCGGGCAGAGTGCAAAAGCTTCCAGAATTCCTTGTCTCCTTCTGCATTTCTTTCTGCTGCCTAACCTGCTGGATTCAAAGGCCTCGCCTTTGCAGTTCTTTCACGCGTTTTCTAAATAGGTTACTAGTTCATGGGCTGGCGTTTGGTGCTTTTGTCAATCCAGCAGCTCAGGGTAACCCAGATCAGTCCAGCCTGTGTGAGACGAATTCGATGAACGTGGAAATCGCCTCCAAGTGGTCCATGCCTCCAACGCACACTCAGGCTCCCCTGCAGCTCCCGTTTTGGATTCCTTTTGCATGAGGCGGAAAGCAAGCCCCTTCGAGCATGCTAGCACCCCCGCCTTCCCCCTTCTCGGCTGTATTATCTCAGGAGATTTCTGACTCTTTAGGTCAGCCCAACAGCCTTCTTTTTTTTTTTGGTCATTTCTCATCACTTAGATCTATAAATATTAATTACAAGCCTCATATTTTAAAACTCCTTTGAGCATATTAACTATTTAGCCACATAAATCAATTCTAAACTAATCTTAGTGGTTCATCATACTTTCACAAGTTCCAGAACTTTCTATTTTAGCTGCTGCTCTTCACCGCTTTTGCCATCAAAGTTATCTAATACTTTTTCAATCTACTCGGCCCTTCTTTAGAAAAAAGGAACAGAAAAGGAAGGATGGAGAGACAGAGGAGGAGAGAAAGAAATGGGGAGAAGAAAAGGAGGAGGAAGAGGTTAAGATAGAAGACAGAAAGGAAAAGAGGTGAGAGGGAGAAACGCCACACAAACCAGAAGATCAGGAACCGACTTCTGATTCTGGCCCTGGGAATCCTGAGTGTATCACTTAGCCTCTCTGGGGTTGGCCTGGTTTAGAAGCTGTCACTAGCATTTTCTTACTGGCAAATTTCCCCCCTATAGTAAGATCTAGAGTTTTCTCTCTTGGTTAACAGATCACCCTTCTACAGGATGCCAAGAGAGTCCCTGCTGTGGCTTAGCAGGTTATGAACCCAACTAGTGTCCATGAGGATGCAGGTTTGATCCCTGGCCTCCCTCTGTGGGTGAAGGATCCAGCGTTGCTGTGAGCTATGGTGTAGGTCACAGACACGGATCAGATCCCACATTGCTGTGGCTGTGGTGTAGGCCGGCGGCTGCAGTTCCGATTCGACCCCTAGCCTGGGAATTTCCATAGACTGTGTGTGCGGCCCTAAAAAGCAAAAAATTAAAAAATAAATCAAAGGACCCCACGGTGACACCCAAGTTGCTTTGTACCTCTTCTCTAAGTACTCCACCTGAGCAGATCGAGGAATCCGAGATTACTGACCAAGAGGGGTCCCCAACTCTTGCTCTGTGGGAGCGTCTACGCAGCCCACATACAGGGGCTGCACCTCTTACCTACGTGAAAACCGCTTAGCCACCCTAGGAGGACCTGGGGAAATCCTAGTGGCATCGATTGTTGTGCACCGGCTATCTCAAGAAGGATGGGAGCAGGGCCAGGGGAAATGGGGCAGCAGAGTAACAGAAGGCCTAGGAGAGCAGAGTCAGGCTGCCCAGGGCTAGAAAAGCAGCCCCCGCAATATTTCGGACATGAAACCAGCAGCCCCACCGCCCTGCGATGCACGTCCCTCACCTGTAGAGAGGCTCCTCCGGGCCTCATCTGGTGGTTATCCAGAACAAAAGAGATGCTGCTACAACACGTACCACTCCCACCCGATCCTTAGTTAGTGTTCAATACATGTGAGCTTTTATTATTACCATATTTCCTCCGTTCTCAGACACCATCGATCGGAAGTCAAAGCATCAATTTAATCTCTTCTTCAGGGGGAAGAACAATATATTAAACACACGTTCCCTTTTTAAGACATCACAATTTCAACAATATTAAAAGGTGAAAAGAAATGTGTCTTAAAAATCAATGAACTCTGGTCTTATTACTGTCACATTTGGGAACCATTTTAAGTCATCCGCCTGTTTACTCGCCTTTCTCCTGTTTTGTCTGGATTTCCCCAGGAAGACACAGAAGTTCCGTGAGGATAAAGAAGTAATTGTTCATCGCTGCGCTCCCGGTGCCTCGTACTGGCAGCAGATAAATATTTACTCGATCAGATGGTTCTAGGCCATCTTAATATGAGGGAATTGCTGATTAAAACCGTGCAAATATGGCCACTGGTTCATATAATGAAACTTTCTTGCATGTCTTTCTAAATCCACTCGACTTAGTTCCCCACAAGCCTTGGGAGAAGGGTTTGTTTGAGTATGTATTTGTTGAGCATTGATATTTTCCTTGAACTGTACACACAAGGAATGGGGATGAAAGCACAGCAGATGCAGGGCATCCACCATAACCCCTGCTACAGGGGTAGCCGTCACAGATCACACTTGAAATTGAACACAAAGCAAGGGTGGGGTACGGGTCCCAGTCAGCTTAAAACACGCTTAAAATGTGCATGTCCTTAGGATCTATAGGTATGCATCATATTAATAAAATATCTGTTTCAGAATCAACTAAAATTTCTCCCTTCAACTTGCAAAATAAAAACCAGCCAACTGGAGTTCCTGTCATGGCACAGCAGAAACAAATCTGACTGGGAACCATGAGGTTGCCGGTTCGATCCCTGACCTCGCCCACTGGGTTAAGGATCTGGCGTTGCCATGAGCTGCAGTGTAGGTCACAGATGCTTCTCAGATGTGGTGTCGCTGTGGCTGTGGCGTATGCTGGCGGCTACAGCTCCGATTCAATTCCTAGCCTGGGAACCTCCATATGCCGCGGGTGCGGCCCTAAAAAGACAGAAAGACAAAAAAATAAATAAAAACCAACCAACCGATATTAATGTAATCTCTCTAGGGAAAATGACTTTTTAAGTGTCCGTTTATTCATTCATTCCATCAACAAGTACCTACTGAGAGTCTACTAAGTGCCAGGCATGCAGCAGGTGCTGGGGGTAAGCAGCAGTCCCAGACGGCCTGCAGGACAGGGGAGATGATTGAGGGAAACCCCTTTTTTATGTAAAAAGACGGGCCGGCTCATGGCTGCAGGGTCCCAAGCTAAGAGGCAGGAATGATTTTGGAGAGAGCATTAATTTTATCAAAATGACTAGAGGGGGTAATCTCTGATTCTGCATCACTTCAGTCCTTTCAGAAGATTTCCTGTAGCATCAACCAAATTCCAGGTCAGAAGATCTGTCAGACTGCAGCACGGAGATGCTAAATAATACCTAAAGCCGCCACCATTCTTTAGAAACAGAGGGGGAACTGGAACATAAGAAGCCTCTCCATTGATTCTATAAGAGTTTCAAGAAATTTAAGCGTTGAATCTACTACGTTTATATGGCCCAACTTTTTCAGAGTTAAGTCAGATCTGTCACCCACATCTTTCCAAACATTTGGGTTATACATGCACTATTTTTTTTTTTTTTGTCTTTTTGCCTTTTATCTAGAGCTGCAACCGGGGCATATGCAGGTTCCCAGGCTCGGGGTCTAACATGAGCTACAGCTGCCGGCCTTCGCCACAGCCACAGCAACGCGGGATCTGAGCCGCGTCTGCAACCTACACCACAGCTCACGGCAACACCAGATCCTTAACCCACTAAGCAAAGCCAGGGATCGAACCCGCAACCTCATGGTTCTCAGTCGGGTTCGTTAACCACTGAGCCACGAAGGGAACTCCTACATGCACTACTACAGCATCCTACAATGTGCTTATCGCCACAATCCCAGCCTTCTCCCACCTGCATCTTCCTTATGAGATTTTCAATCAATGAAATGAATTCAACCCAGAAAAGCAAACACATTTTGGATAGAACAGTCATCTTTTTAACTCAGTTTTCATGTTCCCTATATAAACCAGCAGCTCAGAGTTACTAATTCTGAAAGCATTTTGTACTAGAAGGTTTTACCAAGGTGCTATTTAGTATTATCATTACTATCCTTATTATTAATAATAAGGATTTATAGAAGACACAGCTATTTAGAGACTCAGGGCACCAAGCCAGACTTGGTCAGCAAAAGTAATAGAAAGAGAGAAGAGGCAAGGGGAGAAATGAAAACAGATGGCTCTGCCTTGGGTAGACGTTAACTTCAGGGGCCACGAAGCACGGACTCTGAAGAAAAGGTTTAGCACAAATGGACCTCAAGGACCAAAATCTCCTCCATGAGGACGTGGGAAGAGATCTGGTCTGCTGAAACTCACAGAGCCTCGCCGAAGGCTGGGACACCCGGATGACTTGTAGACTTCTGACTTGTGAATGTCCCAGGAGAGTTTTCAAAGCAGTTCTACAAACAGGATTGCACTTGACCTTTGTAGGACTGCTGAGAGCCAGGCAGGGTGGCGTAACTTCACACCTCCAATGCTATCACGCTGGGGAAGCACAGCACCATGTGACAACCTCACAAAGTACCGCCCCGGCCACCCTACCACGTAAAAGGGCAAGTGCCGCCAAGAGATGTCAGGGCTATCTCGTGGGCAGTTCACAGACATTGCTGACTAATAATGCCATTTGGGAATATATATATATTTGTCTTTTGTCTTTTTAGGGCCGCACCTGCAGCACATGGATATTCCCAGCCTAGGGGTTGAATCAGTGCTGTGGTTGCCGGCCTATACAACAGCCACAGCAACACCAGATCTAAGCTGCGTCTGTGACCTACACCACAGCTCACAGCAACGCCAGATCCTTAACCCACTGAGAGAAGCCAGGGATCGAACCCATGTCCTCATGGGTACTAGTTGGGTTATTAACCACTGAGCCACAATGGGAGCTCCACCATTTGGGAATATTGATAAGGATCCACATTCCCAAGGCCCATCCTAGACCTGGGAGCAAACCAGGAACTTCTGTTTAACAAATAAAACTTCCCAAAGAAATAATCCTAGAAATAAAAGAACTACTCAAGTCTTCAAAATGATAGACTCACTGGGAGCATTGCAGAGGATGGACAAACGGAAACTTCTCTCCTAGCACCCTGGTTAGCGTCCAGCCTCGCAAAGATAAAGAGAAAATCCTGAAAGCTTACAGAGAAGAAAGGCGTTCTCTTCAATGGCAAGGTAATCAGACTGTCATCCGTCCCTGCCTTTTGAGGGGAAAATGCATTTCAATTATACACTCAGACAACATACATATAAGGACACTAACGTTTTTGCAAAGAATATTTTCTGCAAAACAACAACAAAATTGAGAATGTACTTCAGTCAAATGAAAAATAAATCCAAGAAAAATAGAAAAGAGGTCCAGGAAATCCAGAGGAAAATGGAAACTAAACCCAGATAAGAATAAAATGAAATCGCAGGATTACAAGTATGCAGCAAAAAGTCATCAGTCCAAATGGGAACAGGAAGTCGGCAGGTGCCAGAAATAACACCTTCAAGAGGGACGTCAACTCCGTCATCTCATTTGTATGATGAAGAAGCTGCAACACCTTAATGGGAAAATCAGGGCATAGATTTTCCTCTGCGGAGAAAAACTAAAGGAACCCCGTGGAGAAACAAGCAAACAAAAAAATCATATATGAAAGGCATGGGTTGACAAAGAAAAACTAAAATGCGGCCTATTTTCGAGGAATTCATTGGGTGTTAGTAAAGAAAGAAAGCTATTGTGTTTTCCCTATATCCCTTCAAGTGATAAGAGCTGAGATGTACAGCCTTGCGTTCCCTTCTCTGAGTCCAGCCAGGCCATGTGACCACAGTGCAAGCTGTGGACACTGAGACGCCACAGAAGATGGATGGGGTTCAAACCCTGCATCTGCGACTTGCTAGCTGTGTAACCTTGCAAAAGTTACTTCACTTCTCTAGGGCCTCAGCTCTCACCTCTGTAAAATGTCACCGAACTCAGAGGACTATTATAGAGCTGAAATGAGCTAATATATAATGTATTTAGAATGGTTATTGACTTATAATGAGCATGAAAACAGTAGGTGTTATTACCATTATTGTTATAATACCAAAATATAGGAAGAATAGTGGATTTTTGATGTAAAGGCTATTATTGAAATTAGTCTCTTTATGAAACATAGATGATTAAACCAGAACTAAATATCATAAAATAAATACAAAAATCGAGAAGGGAAAATAAAGAAAATAAAGACAAAGCAGGGCAGGTAGGAAAGAGATATTGCAGGAGAAGGAAGGGGATTGTTAATTCCTTCATACAACATGGAAATAACTAGATACTGTACAAACTAAACAGATTAAGCAATAGAGTTTTGAGCATAAATATGTAACTTAAAATACTTGCCATACATTTAATTTCTCATTACTGATAATTATGTAAGCATATTTAATGTATATATTATCTATAATATTTATAGATAACTATAAAACACATAGAGAAATAATACTGAATTTATCTACACATTATACGATTACAGCAAAATAATCCATTCATTTAGATGTAATTTAAAATAAGAAAATGAATAGTAAACATGATATTTCTAACTACCAAAAAGCAGGTAGCAGAGAGTAAAGGTGAAGCGAGGTTAGTAATAACTGCTGACCTCGGCACAGGACTTTTTACCCAAGAGCTCTACATATATCATCTCGTGGATCCACTAACAACCCTAAAAGTTAAGTATTATGATGACGGTGATGATGACCAGATGAGGAATTTGAGCAGAGAGGCTGAATACCTCCCTAGGCCACTGGACGAGTGAGAGACTAGTGCCCCAGCCCTTGCCTTCTGCCACCTCTGATGGGGCTCATGGTTCACAGCAGCCAGGGCGTCACAGTGGCACACAGGTAAGATTTACTGTTTGGGTGGCAAATGCCAGAGGAAAAGCTGACAAGTGGAGTGAGATGAGTGGCGTCCCACAACAATTTCACGTCTACCCAGAACCTCAGAATGTGACTTTATTTGGAAATAGAGTCTTGGCAGATGTAAACAGGGCAGATGAGGTCGTACTCAATTAAAGTAGGTCCTAAACCCAGGGATTGGGGTCCTCCTAAGAAGAGGAAAAGAAAACACAAGTGGAGAAGAAGCCCAGGTGACGCCAGAGGCAGAGACTGGAATGACAGAGCTGCAAATTAAGGAACAGGGATTGCCGGGAGCCACCAGAAGCCACGAGGGACAAGGAAGGACTCATTGCTCCAGCCTGAGAGGGAGTGTGGCCCTGCCAACACCTTGATTTCATACTCCCAGCCTCCAGGACTGTGGAAGGATAAATTTCTGTTGTTTCGTGTCCTTTGTTACGGCAGCCTTGAGAGACTGATGCACAACTCACCAAAACCTTACAGGAGAAATGTTCAAAATAGTAGAAGAAAGAGGATTTTGACATTATGCCCTACAATTTTCTATACTTTCCCTTAAGAAAAAAAATAAAACAAACAAACATAAACAGCAGGGAGTTCCCTGTGGTGCAAGGGGTTAAGGATCCTGCATTGTCACTGCAGTGGCTATGGTTGCTGCTGTGGTGCAAGTTCGATCCCTGGCTCAGGAACTTCCCCATGTTGTGAGAATGGCCAGCCAAACAAACAAAAAACCTGGCAGGCTCTAAGGTGGATCCCAGTATCCCACTTCCTGGTTTTCACACCACTGTGTAACCCCTTTTCCTTCTTCTTGAGTGTGAGTGGGGCCTATGATTTGTTTCTAGCCAATAGATCACAGCAAAGGTGACAGAATGCCTCCTCTGTGATTACATTATAGAAGACTGTAATACCGTCCCATTAGCCTCTCTCCCTTGCTGGCTTTAATGAAGCAGGTGGTCATGGGAAGCCCACATGGCAAGTAAGAGAGACAAATCTATGGCCAACAACTGTCAGGGACCCGAGGGTGGCCTCCAACCCACAGCCAGCAAGAAACTGTGGCTCGTGGTCCAGCAGGCTAAAAGAAACTGAATTCTGCTGACCACGTAAGTTTGGAAATATATCTGTCCTCGGTCCAACCTCAGATGAGACCACTGCCCATCCAACACCTTGACTGTTGCCTTGTGGGACCCTCATGCAGAGGACTCAGGCAAGCTGGGCACAAGCGTTTTCAGCTACTAGCTTTGTGATAATATTGTTATGAGTCAATAGATAACTCATATTCTTCTATAATGAAAAATAGTAATCGCAAAGATACTTGGAAGTTTTTTCAATTAGCAATGGTTTGCTACAAACAAACAAAAATTAAAGACAACCAATTATTCTGATGTTCAGTTGGGCTTAGGAACAACTCCTTCATTAAACACAGAAGGAAACCATAGCACAGAGAAGCGGAGTGGTGTGGACAGGTCCAGGGAGGTGAGCAATGCACACAAGCTCACGCAGGTCAGTCAGAAACTGAAATGTCCCTGGAGACATCCATCCCCGGGATGGAGATGGTTCTCCATCTCCCATCTCATTGCTTCCTGCAAAATGACAACTGGAATATTTTAAAAAGCAGCAAAGAGCAAGATAATTGCTCAAATCAAGGGCAAAGATTCAGTTTCGTCTTAGGTTATATTCATGGCAAGCGCTGTTCCCGACATTACCCCTGGCTCCTGGGAGGGTGGATGTGTTAAACAGGCACTTATTAGACCATTTTTTTGACAGCTGCTGCCTTTGCAATTACTGCAGTATATTTTTTTTTCCTTCTGAATAGCTCCAGATTTGTTTTTGTCTGAGCTGAGGTGGAAAATTGAGAAATAACGGATCAGACGATAATTGACTTTATTAGGAATATGAATGTATTACACACACCGTATATTAAAAACTCATTGCTTTTATATTGGCCTCGCACACTGTGCACTACTTTTATGGGTCCCGAGCCTCCAGTGCTCCCCCTTCTTTACTGTTCCCATCTACTTTATGTTCCTCATTCCCTGTCACACGGAGGAAATAAATGGTTAAAAATCCAAGCACTCATCAGACTCAAGCCAGAGTTCATAAAGGAAAGTGGGCAGGCTTGGGTAATTGAAGATATTGCTGTGAGCTGGTGTTGCCAAAAAGGACTCACTTATTGAACCATAAACACAAGCAATTAAGATGAGATGTTGATTACTGTGAAGAAAAGCACCCCCCATAGTGTAGAGAAGCACAGGCCACAGAGGGAGTCTAATCTGCATAAATACCTCTGGAATCCTGGGACCTCCGAGGAGAGCTGCAGGGTATCCTTTTGCAAAAGGATCCTGACACCTTATGGGAGGGCTCCTGAGAAAGCTCCCTGGGACATTCTGCAGAAGGGATCACAACCGACAGGCACACAGAGGAGGCAAAGATTGTTTCTCTACCCCACAGCCAGGAGGGAAGAAAGCCCCTGTGAGGTAGCAGGAAGGCGTAATGAAATGAGGTTGAATTCTACCCAGCATAGCATCGCCCCAAACCAGCACTCAACCACTCACTGGACAAAGTCAGGAACCCAGGGAAAGCAGGGGAGACCTGCTGGTAATATCTCTAGTGGCCGGATTCTCCCAAGTTGGCCAAAAAGCAGCTCTGATTTGAAGAACTGAGCAGAAAGCGATGCCTAAATCATCAGCTGCCAGAGCACTGGCTGATGCCTGGCTGCAGAAGTGGCTGGAACCACAGAAGAGAGAATGCCTCTGAGTTGCCGCAGAGGAGGGAAAGATGCGGGGATGGTTGGTTGTTCTGAGAACAGAACAAGGTGACAGGTCTGGACAAATACCTAGCCAGAGCTAACCCCCACCCCACCGAGACCCAAGCCCTCAACCAGCCCTGCAGTTGGAGCACACAGACAGCAATGGCACAGGAGAAAACTCTGAGCACAGACTGTGCCATCTCTTTCTGGAGTGTTTGAAAAGACAACACTGATTATGGAGAATTGGACCTGAAAATTCTCGGCAAGGGCACGGCACACGGTAGTTGGCCTACAATTGGGGGAAAGAAAGAAAAGAAGGGATGGATGGGTGAATAGATGGAGTGAATGTGTCACTGAGACACCACGTAAAGCCAGGATTGATGTTTCGAGTCACGGGGGGAGGCAGAGTGGGTGGGAGGAGCTTGCCGGGCAGAGCGCCCCGAGACACACGTTAAGCCCAGAGCAGGAGGAAGACAGGCCAGGGAAGAGAAATGAGCGGCCGGCCAGCCCGATGGTGCTGGGTCAGCTCAGTCCTTCCCCTCCTGTCTGGAGGACCCTGCCAGCACGCATCACCGCATGCCGATCAGCCCCGTGAGCCGTGATGGGCATTTGCGAGCCCAGCACCTTTCGAGAAGACTGACACTCAGACAGACAGGTTCAAATGTCACCAGCTGAAGGCCAGAGTGACTTGCAGCCCAGCTGGGGCCACTCAGACAGGGGAGGTGACCAGAAGACCAATGCCATTGCCTTGAGAAGTGGTTTGAAATTCACTGCCTGCAGCTGGTGCATTTAAGCAGGAGATATATCTGCCTGGGGTAGAGGCGGTTTTAATCCAGGGGTGGGGACCCAGGGGAAGGAAAGCAGTGTACGGAGATGGCCTATTTTATACCAAGCTCTCTGCTAAGGGCATAACACCAGCCTGTTCAATTGTCAGTAAAACCTTAAGTCGGTGTTATTAGCCCTATTTTACAGATAAAGAAGCTTGGGCTCAGATATGGTCCTTTTTATTTTTATTATATTTTTTTATTTTTATTTTTTGCTTTTTAGGGCTGCACTTGCAGCATATGGAAGTTCCCAGGCTAGGGGTCAAATTGGAGCTGCAGCCGCAGTCCTATGCCACAGACACAGCAACACCAGACCCGAGCCACGTCTGTGACCCACACCGCAACTCATGGCGATGCAGGATCCTTAACCCACTGAGCAAGGCCAGGGATTGAACTCGCGTCCTTTTGCAGCCTAGTCGGGTTTGTTTCCGCTGAACCATAACAGGAACTCCCAGGTGTGGTCTTTTAAAATTCACGTGGTTTTAAGAGAACCAGGTTCCACTCTGTTTAGCTGAGCCATGGAAGTCTTGTTCTTCCTACTGGTCTGTACCTTTAACACTGACAACAAGTGATGCAGAGATATGCAAGGTGGGATATTTTCCAAGGCAGAGGGGGAGGAAATATGAAAACGTTTCTCTGAATACTGCTGTTGCTATCCTGCAAGTGAAGGAGAAAAAATTCATGAGGCAGATGGAGAAAAAGATGCTGTGCAGGGGTAGCAAGAAGAGAAAGAAGTGTCCTTTCGGCACTGGGCTTTGCACTCAGCTAGAATCGTGTGACAGACAAGTTGGGGACTGAGGGCACAGTTGAGGCATTCTTTCCGGCAGGACCAGGTCCCCAGATGGATGGTAAAGGCTCACCAGGAAGGCAAAGTAAGTTATGTACAGGAATTTGGACAATTTCCATACATTGTGCCAAGGGAGGCAAAAAAAACAGGGGACTGGGTGGTCCAGGATTCAGTCGACAAACATTGCTGAGTGTTGCATCTGCTGCCCTCAGCCCCATGGCTAAAAAAGGTCTTTCTACACAGCAGTGGGATTCAAGGAGGAGGACAAACACAAGGGAAGATGCTAGCCAAGGCACAAGATGACGCTCTCTCGAGGGAGATGCAGCTTCCAAGACCAAGTCTGTAGGACTGTGTGATTTAATTCATTGATTTAATAGCATCTGCTGAATGACTCCTTTGGGACAGACGATTAGAGGTTCTAGGTGTAAGTCGGTGAACTAAGTAGATAATGAGTCTCTGATCTCCTTACGTTCTTGGAAGATGGATTGGGTCCACGGCCAGTCTCAGCCCGTTTCCTCTCCACGTGTCTATCAAAATAGCTCTGTGGTCTCCCTCCACAGGGAGGTGGGCCATGGGGATAGATGGGGTGGGGGTTCTACACAGGCAGCCTTGGATTGGAATCCTGGATCTGTCGCATCCTAACTAAGAGATCGTCTAAGACTAACACATCGCAAGGGTATTTTCTCACTTATAATCTGGGGCTGGGGGCCATAACCTTTTCCTTGAAGGGATTTGAGACGACACCATTTGAGGATGTTAAAGCATCCAGCCTGGTACACAGGTGCTGCAAACACAGCCCTCTGTCTTCCTCAGCTGAGCGCCCTCTCTCTCCCCAGAGCCCGAGTTACTGTATCAGATTGTGAACCACGTACCCCTGCTTCCAATTCTAACTCCGTCCCCGCAGCAGCTCCCGCAGACTGTGGACGTCTGCATCAATCGGAAATACTAATTATATCATCCCATCCCAGCACACAGAAAACCCGAACCGGTAACTATGGAAGCAAGCAGGGCAGACGCAGGGAGACCAAAATAAGGCATTTCTCCGAATGAGCCTCCTCACTGGGACTGTGATCCCACAGGCCAGGAGGTAATGCTTTCGAGACACTCTGGGGACATTTTTATCTCTAGGTCATGCCTACTGAGGAGACGTTAGGGCTGAGAGAACGAGAAGCATCCAGCACAGCGCAGGATCTGATCTGGGCCACTGGATCCAGAAGAGGTTTCCTGTAAAGACGCAGAAGGGGCGGAGCAGGGTTAGAAGCTGCGGCAGACGTGTTACAGTTGATGTGTCTGGTGGGCAGGCAGGAGGTGAGAGCAGCGAGGAGTGAAATATAGGGCTGTGTGCTTTATAGGCGATGCCCGGGCAGATCAAGATGCCGGAGGCACTGGGATGTAGCTGGTCTCTGCTACAAGTAAATGAGATGGATGATTGGCAGAAAGGAGGGCGCTGGGGGGAGAAGATTAGACACTGCTGCTTAAAGGCAGATGAGGATGGGAGTTCCCGCTGTGGTGCAGCGGAAACGAATCTGACTAGTATCCATGAGGATGTGGGTTCGATCCCTGGCCTAGCTAAGTGGGTCAGGGATCTGGCATTGCCGTGAGCTGTGGTGTAGGTCACAGACACAGCTCAGATCCCGAGTTGCTGTGGCTGTGGTGTAGACCGGCAACTATAGCCCCAATTTGACCCCCAGCCTGGGAACTTGCATATGCTGCAGGTGCAGCCTGAAAAAAAAACAAAAAAATTAAAAAGCACATGAGGAGGTGAAATCGAAGTCGATGAAGTGAACACAGAAGAGAGGCCAACAGGGCAAGCGTCCGAGAAGCTCCGGAACTGAACTCTAAATGAGTGTTGGCATCAGGACCAAGGATTGAGAGAGGCTGCCGAGCCCTCTCCCCTCACCCCTGCCAGTGGGGATGGGCGCACCAGGAGCTCCCGGGTGCACCTTCTCCGAGGAGTGCAGAGAGGGGGCTCTGCAACAGAACCAGCCCTCAGCTTTGCCTGAAAAAAGTGCCACATGGGGGGAGCCCTGGCCTCAGAAACGCAGGGTGACAGGGCAGCAGTGACGGAGAGTGTGCCTCTGAGGGGAGGCTCCGAAGATGAAGAGGGTTCATTCAGCTTCCCGGGACTTTCTGGATGATTCATCCTTGCCCTCGTCTGTGAGGTGGAAATGCTTTAGAGAGAAATCTTCCCCGGTTATAAATTCTCTCAGTTCCTTCTTAACCAGTCAGGCAAGATTGATGGGCTGAGCTGGTTGACACAGAAGCAATTGGGAATATCATTATTTGCCTTGTATTTATCTGCATTTTTGTTAATGACTTTGTTCTTGGTCAGAGCAGCTACTAAACTAGGGGAAATGTTTATTGCACTCAAAGTTTTCCAATGATGAATTACGTGGGAGGCACAGAATAGCCAAAGCACATAATGTGTAGAAAACATTTCCCTTTTTTCTTTTCTTTTTTTTTTCTTGTCTGCATCTGATCCCAATAGCACAGGCCTCCTGCATACTTGGGACTAAACCAACTCAATTTTTCATATTCTGCTTTGTCATCTGATTGATTTAATGCTTCTTGTGGTCAGACTTTGCAGAGAAAAAGAACACGCATACAATTTTTCTCTCTGGCACACTCTTTCTTGCCTTTTTTTTTTTGACGTGCCATTTCATAAAATCACAGGGCTGGGAAGGACCTCGGTGTGCATTCTTTCCCAACTCCTCACTGTACAGAAACACTTGGGGAAAAAGGATGGGAAGAAATAACTTTTCAGAGATCTTTCACAGGTCAGGCTGTGGGTTCCGACGCCTCGTTTGCATTGTACTCTTTAATCTCTGTGAAACTCCGTGGTCCCCATGTTGAGGATGAATACATTGAGGCTTGGAGAACTAGGTCACAGGTTTGGCCTGTGGCCCAAATTGAGCACACCTTCTGTTTACGTAAACAACGTTCTCTTGGAAAACAACCCTAAGTATCCATTCCTTTACGTATCAACTATGACTTCTTTCAAGCTCCACTGGCAGAGCTGAAGGGTTGCCACCAAGACCATCTGGCTACAAGTCTAAAATACTTACTATCCAGCCCTTTCAGAAAAAGTTTGCTGACTACTGGTTTTTGACGAGCTGCACTGGTCACAGTGCTCTGTGACAATGTACATGATAAAGACCCTGGTCTCACTCAAATCCTCTTTCATGTGACTGCTATGCCTGTTCTCAGTATCTACCACATGGAGGACAAACCAGTTCAGGTGGCCCCTCTGAGTGATCTAATCCAAAAGAGGATCCACCACCTACTTACAAACCGCAGCAAATTACAGGCAGCAGCGAGGATACATGTGTGGAAGGCATTTGAGAAATAGCAATTCAGGTTCTTTCTCACCCTTCACACCACAGTGGATTTCCCTTTCTGTTTTGCAGAAAGGAAACCAGAATGGATATCAGTTTAATATCATCTCTTCGGGATTTTTATATTCTTAATAACTCCCTTTAGCAGAGAAGACATCCTGGTGGAGGTGGAATGGGATGTGTTTTCCATTTCACTGCTTATATAATGGAAAGGAAGGTGACTTTGTGAGGTGAGGAGACCTAATCAAGATCGCACAGTTAGCAAGTGGTACAGACAGGATTTCAGCTCAGCTCTGCACACAGAACCCACTCTCTTTCCCATGGGGCATCTGAATGAGGCCAACAGATAGACAGGTAACTTTCAGAATTAGTCCCAAAAGTAATGTCGGAGTTTTCTCAGAGTTAGCTTTTCTTAGAGGTGAAGTAAACTTGAATGAACAGACGCCAATCAAAGGCAGATATCCCTGGTTCTGATGGGAGTCAGAAACCTGAAGAAGATAGAGGGCGTGAGGAGAAACGGCTTGATGGGAACTGAACTGGGGAGAAAAAAACTGAGTGCAGGCTCCCTGGACGGGAAGGCTGTGAGAACCAGTCAGAACTAGGAGGACACCCCAGAGAGACCAAATGAGGTCCAGCCTTTGGTCAAGTCTACAAGGCATCAGAAAAGCGACATATCTGACTCTGCGGCTTTGATTTGAGATAAAGATACGGTTTCTAAATAGGGAGAGAGTCTGATTAATCAGAGAAGTTTAGGCTATCGGGCAAAAAAGTGCGCTGTGGGTCTTCCAGTCTGACCTTTCACCTGACCCTGATACCTCTCTACAGCGCCCACCACTGGGAATGCCCAGACGCCGCACATCCAGTGACAAAGAACCTAGTCACACACCCATCAACCCCAGTTCTCCCACATAACATTTCTTAAAATACGCAGACAGCTGATACACTTATGTGTGTCCCCTCCAAGTTAAAGATAATAATCACCATTTGTAGATGCCTTCTGTGTCTGATCAGATCAGTAGAAACTTTTATATCACTGAGAAATTTTCATTACTACTCTTATTTTATAGGAAAGAAAACTGAGACTCAGAGAACATAAATTCTCCAGGTAACATCACTGAGGAGAACAAAAATGGTTTCCCAATGTGGGCCATTCTTTGACTCCCATGCAATTCCTGATACCAGGATTTTGAGCTCCTTCAGCAATATGGAAAGTATAAGTAGGCATGTTTTTATGTGTTTTTTAATATTCTTGACATGGAAGAAGAAAAGTAAGTTGAATTATGTGAGCACTATATAAGAAAGACAATTGACTACTTAAAGAATTCTTATAAAATCTCTTTGTTTTGTAACAAAGGTTGTTTTTTGGGGTTTTTTTTGTTTGTTTGTTTTGCCACACCTATAGCATTTGGAAGATCCCAGGCCAGGGACAGAACCTGAGCCACAGCTGCAGAAATGCTGGGTCCTTAACTCACCACACTGGGCTGGGGATCGAACCCATGCTTCACCAGCCACCTGAGCTGCCACAGAGACAACACCGGATCCTTAACCCGCTGCACCACAGTGGGGACCCAGGTTGTTTCTGATGTTTAACACAAAAATCCATGGTGCATGGCCCTGTAAATTCAGGCAAGAAATTCACCAGTTTCCCAGGAAGAGTCAATAAAATCCTATTTCCTTATACTTATCAAACAGTGGGAACATACAGTTGGTAATTAAATAAACTTCCTCTCTTTGTCATTTTAAAATCGGTAACATTTTTTAACTATTTTCACGATAATCCCCTCTAAGAAAAATGGTCCAAAGAGGCAGTTTCATGGACTATAACTTTAAAGACAATGAGGTTAAACAAGGTGGATACATTTTCAAAAATGGCCATGAATTCTCAGGCTTCCAAGGTTACATAATAGAAATCAACTCTAAAATTTCTGTTTGAAATGGCACCACAAACTCCAATGCCGGTTACAATTTAAGGCTCTTCTCCCGCCCATTCTTATGCCCGGTAGCCTTTCAAATTAGGAAGTGGCTTTCTGCGGGCTCCTTAACTGAAGCTGTAACTTTGTCTGGGACAACTTCCTTGGGTGAGAGATGAAACATCCACAGCCTCGTGAACTGAAAGTTTGACTTCCAAACGCCTAGGGCACAAATGCTTACTTTTTGAATATTTTAAAGACAAGAGGATTAGACACTTAAAAAATAACAGATTCTGCTTTGCATGAAAATATAATGTTTCCATCTTAATGATGTAAAAGAATAGCTTGTTATCATGGTGCATCTGAAGAAAAAACAAATTACGTATGCAAATGTTTTTTGGCTAATTAATTCAACTCTGAAGATAAAATTGGGACAGTACAGAATTTCAAGCAGACTCCTAATAAGTTCTGGAATCTAGTGATTTTAACTAAGATGCCAGGCCGGCTATTTCCAGAAGATGAAGCTTCTTGCACACCCTTATGTGAGTGCCTGATTCACTCCAGGTTTGCAAAGAGCCTTAACAGACTGATTGGTTATTTGTTTCATCACTTGTACAAGGTAAAAAGTTCAGGGTCAAAATTTAGACTAAATAGGGGAAAGTTCTAGTTAACTAGCACAAATTGAAATACCTCCCAGGGAAATGGACTTCATCCACAGCAGTAATATAAAGACGACATTATAAAACCTATGTCAGTTGCACAATTAAACTGGTCTTTGAATCTGAAGGCCCGACTTCATTTAAATTAGTGGAAAGTACATGGGTTTGGAGTCACACAGATCTGGACTTGAATAATGAATCTGCCAGCTATTTGCCATGTGAGAGAAAAAAAAATAGTTAAAAGCCCTAATACATACTTAATTTTTTCCATCTATTAAGTGGGATTAAAAAAGTCTACCTTCAACGTTATTTTTTTTTCTTCTTTTAATGAGAATTAGAACCAAAAACTTATATGTGTTGGAAGAAAAAATTAAAAAAAAAATTTATAACCCCAGCTGCCTTTTGTGTGTGTTTGTTCCTAATAAAAAGAAGAATGCTTTTGTTCTGCCTTGAGAGAATGAGGCCTTGAAAATCACAAAAATCTTGAGGCAGGCTGTAGATCCCTACAAGGCAGGGGCAGAGAGGGCGGTGAAGCTTGTCTCATCTGGAATCCAGGAATCCTGAAAGACTCGTGATTACGCAGTGAAGAAGCTATCTCAGAGCTTGGCACATAGAAGATACTCAAGAAACACGGGCTATAATGCCCCAGTTTTCTAGAAGGGGTACCAAGAAATTCCTGTCTTCTTATAGGAGCATCACATTCCTTCAGCTCACCGCAAAGAGAGGGAATCTGTACTACACACCGGATGGTGGGCTCCAGACAAGGGGCTGGAGGTCTAGGAAAAAAAAAGAGTAAACAAAAGGCACCTAAAACGTATGCACACTGTCACCACACCCTAATCTCTGGCCAGGAAAGATGTCATTGCTCTGTGACAACTGGCTGGGACTCCAGTACTCCACGTGGCAAAGGCACTAAAGTTGGCCTGAAGGATTAAACACATTTCCCATTTTTCCTTTTTCCAGTAAACAGAAGACTTTCTGCTATCTTGGCCAAGGGTCAGCTCTCTGAATGTCCCTGTCAGTGATGACAGGAAAATACTGAAAGTCACTGGCTGGGAGACTTCCAGCAGTCAGACTTGTTCACGTCACTAGAAATCAGGGTTTTTAGGCTGAAGTCACAAGAGATAACAGTCACCTGAAGCCACATCCCAGAGCGGAGCTGAGAGCAAGGCAAAGAGGCCACAGCACCAAATAACAGGTCCGGTTAAAGAAGAACCAGGAGGTGCAGACAGGGGGCTGAAAGAGGACACCGAGCTTAGAAAGTGCCTGGCAGGTGCACCAGGCCAGGATGCTGGATTCCCAATATTCCCCATGTCTTGAGGGACTTGGGCCAGGAAGCAGCATTGAGAGGGGATAACCCAGACTGGAAGTAAGAGGAAGACATAATTCTACAAAACTGCTAAGGGTCCACAGGCATGCAGCCAGGACTGGGAGCCTGACCCATGCATGAGGACTCATGGGGCTCACGGAATGGCCGCCACTCCAAAATAGTTATCATCTCCAAGACACACCTGGCATCTTGTACCAATATCCACGGAAAGCTCAAGGACAGGCAAGGTAGTAAAAATCACGCTGAGCTTCCTGTTCGTGTGAATGAAGCACAAGTTCCTGCAGGCCGTGCTGAATGGATCCAGCGTGATCACAAAGTCTACACCTTTTGTCTAAAATACACCACCACTACACCTCTTCCCTTAAATGCTGCGCAATTACTTCTGCTGACCTTGACTTCTCTGAGCACCAGCCTTTTCATCTATCAGAAGGTGAGAATAATACTTTGATGGTGGCAAGACTTAAGACAGAATTTCAGTAGGAATTAGGGACCATCCTGGCTCCCTGGCTAAGCAACTCTGAATTCCAAAGTTAAATATGTCTCATGATTTTGGCTCCTGTTTCATGATCTCTGAAATTCAACTTGGAAACAACCCTACCTAGAAAAGAAGACCACCCATGGACAATCAGAATCCCCTTCTGGTTAGAGGATTTTGTGTGTGTGTGTGTGTGTGTGTGGCATATGAAAATTCCTGGGCCAGAAATTGAATCTGGGGCTCAGGTGCGACCTACGCCACAGCTGTGGCAACTACCGAACCCTTTAACCCGCTGTGCCCAGCCAGGGAATGAACTTGCGCCTCTGCAGAGACCCGAGCCACTGCAGTAGGGTTCTTAACCCACTATGCCACAGTGGAAACTCCAACTTTTTTTTGTTTTGGCAGCATTTGCAGCATGTGGAAATTCCCGAGCCAGAGACTGAACCTGTGCCACAGCCGGCAACACTGGATCCTCAATCCGCTGCACCATAAGGGGACTTCCTGCCTCCACCTTCTAACTAGCAGTGGAGTAGGGTTTATGCAAACTTGTTTTGTTTTGGCAGCATACCGTTTAAGTGGGGAAAGGCCCAAATGATATCAGTAATGTCAGAAGTTCAGAAAAGCCCAGATTCATGTGGAATTTTTTCAGAATTCATAAATAAAAAGAAAAAAAAAAGCACATTTTCTTTTATCTGCTGACAACACTTCTGCCACCGAATGTGTGGGGGTATTTCCCATGCCAATCAGTTTTCCAGTTCTATAGACTCCAACTGGGTGTCCTGCAATTCAATTAAGACCCCAACTTCCCAGAGTTACACAGACCCCAAAAGTTAAGGGCTCTGTCCCATAAAACTTCCCCCAACTTCGGATGCCAATAGCAGGTAGTGGGTCTCCAGGTTACCACGCTTCTATCTGATTTAGCTACAGATCAGAGGCTCCTACAACCCCCTCTCAGGTTCAGTAATTTGCCACAATGGCTCACAGAAGTCAGGGAAACACTTACGTTTATCCGTTTGTTATAAAAGGTATGATAAAGGATACAGATGAACAGTCAGACAAAAAGATACCTATGAGAGGTCTGGAAGGATCTAGAAGGGGTGCAGGCACTTCTTTCCCCATAGAACAGGGGTGCACCACCTTCCCTGCATGTGAACCTCTTCGCCACCCTAGAAGCTCTCCAAATCCCACATTTCAGGGACTTTTTATGGAAGTTTTATCACATAGGCATGATTCATCATTAAGTCAATCTCCAGCTTCTCGCCACTTCCCAGAGGGTGATGGGGGGTGGGGGGTCGGGTGGGGAAGCTGAAAGTGCCAGGCTTCCAATAATCCCAGTCTTTCTGGTGATCAGCCCCCACCCTGAAGCCCACCAAAAGTCACCTCATTGGAACAAAAGATGTTGCTATCACCCAGGAAATCCCAAAAGATTTAAGAACCACCGTCAAAGAGCAAATGCCAGAGAAAAAGGTGCTCCTAGCAATCCTGTCCCTCAGGAAGTTATGAGGGTTTTAGGATCTCTGTGTCAGAAACCTGCGGCAGAGACAGATTATGTATTTCTCATTACATTCCCCAAAGGTGAATGCTAAGGTACAATTATTAGCAAAGGGCTCTGAGCGAAATATTTGCATCCTCATCCTCCTCACTCTCCACTTGTCAAGATAGGGTCTTTATGGTAATATGAGTGATAGCTAACATTTATTGAGTGTTTACTACGTGGTTAACTGTATTAAATCAATTGTCTCCTTCCATAACAGCCCTAGGACACAAGTAAAACTGCTTGTCTTCATTTTAATGATAAGGCAAGGGGAGTGATAAGGCAAAGTAACTTGCCCAAGGTCACCCAGCCAGAAAGCAGTAATGCCAGTATTTAAATTCAGGCGGTGATTCCAGAGCCCAAGCTTTAAGCCTCTGTGTATACAGTATTCCAAGTTAGGGGAGGGGAATGATGGCGGAAGAGATTTTCACTGGAGGAGGGAGGGTTGATTTCTGCAAACGTTGATCACAATGCTCTCCTTGATGCTGAGACTTAGATCCACACTGCCAGGGGCATCGTCATTTAATAGAGTTGACTGTAGGAGAGTCTGACCTGTTTTGTTTCTGTATGATACCAGCTCCTAAGGGGAAGTTGGAGGAGAGGGGAAAACAGACCAGAAAGAACACTGACCATCTTTCTGAGTCTTTGTGGGGCGGAGCCAGGTCCTGCCCCATCTAATCTTCTAACTGCGTCGATCTGCAAATTCCCAAAGCTCCACCCATGAAGGATTGTGGGGTGACTGGGGAGGGGGTGTTAAGACAAACCCATCATCCTTGCTTTTTAATTCCTTTTTTCATCTTCTTATCACAAGTTCTTTGGTAATTTTCCGATTTCAAAGGAAATATTTGGAAGGATATCTGAGAACTGGATGTGTTCGTATTTTACACCAAATGCTTTCAACGTGAGAATCCGCCCAATCGCATCTAATAAAAATATCCTTCCTGAGCTGGTACCAGGAGGTTTCATTAAAATAGCAGTCGATAAGCAGAGCTGATCTGGCACTGAGGAAGAAAAAAATCATAGGCGTATCAGGGCTTTGGAATTCAAGAGTGCAGCTGAATCCAGGCCCTTTTTAGGGGTTTTAGGACCATATTCTGGAAGGAGGAATGAATTGTTCCCAGCTGGGAAAAGCATGGAATGCTTCCTGGAAGAAATGGCATCTAACCTAGGCTTTGTGGGGGAGCCCCTGGGCATCAAGGATGGGAGAGGGCATGCTTAGAGGGGTATCTGGCGTACGTTAAGAAGATGCCAGACCAGGGCTCTCAGTGAACAAGGGACACATAGGGAATACCTACAAGTTCGGGGTGGCCCAGAGTTTAAAGGGTGTGAAAGACATGAGGGCCAAAATGATCAAACCATTGTCATTGTTTTCTGCTATTTGCATATGTTTAGTCATTGACCCAACGCATTTGCTGAGGTCCCTTCTGGCTGGATCATTCCGAACGCCACCTCCACCGTTTTGAGACAGCAGAAATCTTGGGGAGGCATGAGCTGAAACCCTGGCAGGCAAAAGCCTCCTTAAATCCCTCTAATTTGTGTTCCTCTAGTCTAATTGCAATGCCTTCGCACACAGCAGTCCCCCTGCCTGGCCCCCTCTCTGCTTTCTCTACCCAGTGTGGTTGGAGACAAAGAATCTCAGCTCAGATTCCTCGTCTTCTGTGAATAAGGGCTGTCTTCTGCCCAGAACCCTGGCAGCTCCGAGTTCCAGGTTTCCCCTTCCGCTTTCTCATCACACACCGTCCACCCACACGGCTCTGGCCACCCTGTGCTGAGCTCGTCTCTCTCAGAAACAACAGCAATGGTAAGAGCGGAAGCAGTTTCTGGAACCCTCAGGACAGGTGGGATTTTCCCTGCAATTTTTTTCTCCTGCAATATCCATCACTTCTTTCAGACAGAACAGGATCTTATCCTATAGCAAAGGGCGTGGGCCCGGGAACCATACTGTCTGGGTTTGCATCCTGGTTCTGCCACGTGGCTAGCTGGGTGACCTTGGGTAAGTTACCAGCCTCTCTGTGCCTCATATTTTCTCATCTGAAATACAGGGACAACGATAGTATTACAAGTATTATTAGACCTGCCATATAAACCACGTGAGAAAACAGAGGCCCCCGGGGCTGTGCTGGAGGTTCAGCGAATTGCTTAGTGCTTGGCGCAGAGGCAGCGTTCCGTACAGGAATGTTTATTTTATTATGTTTATATTTGAACTCAGAGTTTCCTATGTCTGGCAACTGTGCTGAATACATGAACAGATTTTCCCAAGGTTCCTTCCAGCTCCAGCATTTTCCAGTCCCAGCTGTCACTCAAGGGCCTCGGGGCAGGGCAGAAGCCCTGGGAAGGCCCTGCTGTACTAATCCGTCGGAGCGGCCCCCGTCCTGGGCAGGGCCTCTGGGTCTGAGCTGGGCACCCAGCTCACATATGTTTCAGGTTAAAAGCTGAGACTTACAGAGCTATGGAAAAACTACCCTTCAGTGCATTTTACTTTATTTCCTGTCCGTGAGTGAGGTCTTAAAAAATTAGAAAGAAGAAAGAAGGGGAAAAAAAAAAAGGAAAGAAAGAAAAGTAACTGATCTGTTTTGTGCCAGAGCTGTCTGGTCTCTCCAAACACTTAATCCAGCCGCTCTCATTGTCTGGGATCAAAGCGCCTTCCCCACACGCTGGCTTTGTTCTACTTGGAGCCGAGGAACAGGCTGAAAGGAGAGCTCCTCCAGGCTTCCTGGCCCTCCCTCCCCCTGAACTTTGAGAGAACAAAGAGATTTACAAGGCAAGGATCCCAACTACAAGGTGCTAATGATCAGAATCACAGGCATGCAGGTCTGGACAGTGTTCCGAAGTCAGAAGGCTTCCGGGACGGGAGGGGCTGCGGGGAGGAACCAGGAGCCGGAGCCAGGAACGCAGAGCGCGCTGGATGGATCTGTCTCTCAGAACACAGAGCACTCCCCTGCCAAAGTGCGTCTCACCCAGGAAGGATGCCCCGATCCCAGCGTTGTCCACGGGGCTCCGGCCCTCCAGGAGTCAGGAGGCTCCACTCGGCCCAGGTCCCCTCTTGCAAAGCACCAGGTAGTTACCCTTTAGTCTCCCTCTGTGAAGACAGAGGCCAAAGGTTTGCTGAGAATGAGAGCACTGGCTCTGCAAGGAGACCTGAGTAGCGTGACTCGCACCCCCTGCAGGGCTTGTTGAAGACAGATCACTGCACCCAGGCTCAGTTTCTGATTCAGTAGGTCCGGGGAGAGCTTGCGAATTTGCATTTCTAACAAGGAAGGTTCCGGGGCCATCCTTAGAGAGCCGCTTACTCTCCGGCTGATACACAATGAGACCGGTTACTGCTGCTCATCTCAACTCCTGCTCGCCTCTCCCCAAGGATCTGGAGCCCCACGAGCAATCGAGCTGCCCGCCCGCCCGCCGCGGTGGTCTCTGTTCCCCCATGGGCACCGTGCGTGGTCTGGTCAGGGTGGAAACAGGGCGTTCTGCCTTCAAGCCCTGCATGTAAATCACAGAGACACACTGACTGACGTTGTGAAAAGCCTAGTGGCAGCACTGCGGCAGGGCAGAGGAGGGGGGATTGCTCAGGCAGGCTTTCTGGGTCCTACAAAGCCACTTAGTCGCTGGGTGACGACGGCCAGGGCACCAAAACACCATAGGCTCTCTCTCCTTCCTGGAGAATGAGGAAAGTGATTGGCTGCTCTCACTGAGTTGTTAGAGATTCTTGAACCCATACCCACCTCATAGCACTTCTGCGATAATATGTTTAGAAGCCAACCCAGCCCACGTTACCAGGCTCTGCAGCCTAAACTGTCTACACCCTTTCTGTGAGCTCAGCTTTTGCCTGCAACCCATGGTGGTGGAAGGGATGATCAGAACCTCTAAAGGCAAAATAAATGCCTTCCTGCCTAAAGTTGAAACAGCAGAAACACGGTGTGTCTGGTACCTGACAGCCCCCTGCCCGGGGCACGCGGCATCAGGGCTGAACTTGGCCACACCCGGGACTCTGGCCCTTACAGTCCAGCCCGCGCTGCCAGGGGAACGCCTGTTTCAGGAGGAAGAGCCTTGCTGGGGAAAGGGGGCCCTGTCACTTTTGCAGGTAGAACTGAGGCTGATGGGATTTCAGAGGATTCTTGCAACCTCAGGAAGGAGATGTCAGCTCTCGCTGGCAGAACAAATGGATTCCCAAATATCTTCTATTTGAAACAGAAAAGCTGAAAGTAAAATGCGGTGACTTTCCTCACCTGCTGAGCACCCACACACGAGGCCTCAGGCCTGAGTCCCCCCGGACTCTGCTCCGGGGAAGCCTGGCAAAGGAAGAGCACTGCCTTGTTAGCGGCAAGCACTTTCTGTCCAGGGGCCGGGTGTCTGAACCTCTCTGTGAGCAAGTTGAAACCTTCCGTGTGGTCTCGAAAGCATCAAATCAATGACTGGATACCTCCGATGGCACAGAGCCGAAGCATCTGTGAAAGGCACGGCTGCCTCCCCCAGACTGCCAGCTGGGCTCTAGGCACCATGACCCCGAGCCAGGCACACACGGCTGACCATGACCCCGCTGCTCAGGAAATCGAACGAGAGGCCGCAGTCAAGGCTGAAATGGGGAGGCTGATGGCGCACCAGCCTCTGTGAGTGAGAACCGTATAAAAAATAACGCAAAGGCACAACCTGCTCAAAACACTTTTCCAAATTTCAGTAAAACAAATGCTATTTCCAAGAGAATACGTGACCAGGTCAAGGTGTCTCCAGCCAGCCTCAGCGGTCCTTCCTGTGTGAATTCACCCAATCGCTGTTTTCACGTTCTGGGGTTTTAGCAGCATCTGGAAGAGGAGGCCCATCACACTGGGCCACACTCCCACATTTTAGGTTCATAGAAGCTGATAGACAAAGAGCCAGCCTATTCATAACCATTCAGAAGCACTACAGCCACATAAGCCAGTGCTCTCCTCTGCAAGGCCGGTCTGTTCTGCCCCCATCCTCCACATGTTAGGTTAAAGGTCCCTGCTGAGCTTCAAGTCAGAGTAGGGCCAAGCTGAGGGTCCACAGGACGTGAAGTTTGACCCAGAGGCCCAAGGACACCCTTGGCTCAGAGCTCCTCAGAGTCTGGTGTGACAAGTTCAAGAGCACCCCCCAAAGACAGCCAGGTCCCAGGAACCTTGCATTATCATCAATGGCAAAGGGGGTGTTGCAGGTGTGATTGAATGAAAGCTCTTCATGTAGGGAGATTGTCATGGATTAGCCAGGTGGGTCAGTGTCCTCATAAGAGGAACTCAGGAGAGATTCGATGGTAGGGCAGAAGAAAAAGGTGATGTGATGACTGAAGCTAGATGCCTTACCACTGGCTTGAAGATGCAGAAGAGGTCAGGTGCTAAGGAATGCAAGGAACACAGCTCTAGAGGCTGGAAGAACTACCTCCAGAGAGAGCACGGCCACACTGACACCTTGATTACTGCCTAGTGAAACTGATTTGGGACCTCTGACTTCCTGAATTGTGAGAGCATATAGGTGTGCTCTTTCAGCCCCTCAGTTCGGAGTAGTTTGTTACAGCAGCCACAGGAAACCAATACTATGGGGTGCTACCTCACTGAACTGCACTTCCCCCTGCTCCCTATGGAAGCACCTGTATCCCGCTGTTGGCACCTCTTTCCCGACGAGGCACGCACAACTCGCTGGTCTTCTGTGCACCTCAGTCCCGCACACAGGTGATAGCCCCCAGGTCATTTCAAAGGAGGCTGAGGTTTTCCCAGACTCTGTAATCACATCTTTATGGACTCCCTTGGCTTGTTTCTTCAAGAACTAAAAGGTTCTCACCGATCAGGGACAGTCTCACAGAGCCACTTGGGAATCAGAACACAGGTCCAGTTCTGTCTTTGGCACAGCTGGGATCAGAGAAGGTGCTAGGCTTCCCACCTCAATGTCAGCTTTCCCCCATCATCGCTGGAGAAGCAGGAAAACAGGAGGAGCCCTCCCCCCCGAAACAGGTGGAAGCGCTCCCCATCTCAGCAAGCTGGTGGTTACAGCCTGCCTTTCTCTGGGAGAGGGGTGAGGAGAAAGGCAGGTGCTGGTTTCAGTGCTGACCTTTCTAGGGAAGGAGCAGAAGCCACTTCACGGGCACATAAAGAAGAACAGTGCCCACTACTCGCAGGTGGCTAACTTCATTGATTTTGGGTAGCATATACTAATTTTCTTTTCCATAGGCAATCTATTCTTCCCTCTTTTTTAAAATTCGTGGAAGCCTGCTTGCAATCACTCCTGTGCACTGCCTATAAAATCAGTCATTGTCAATCTGCATGTCTCGTCAAAGAATCTGAATATCATCTGAGCTGCTGGGACATTTCGCAGACAGTAAAGAAGCCCAAGTTAGAGTCTAGAGCATTTGAATTGGAATTTTTAAGGAATACAAATTTTAGTCTGCAGGATTTTTTTTAAATTCTTCAGGTTGTGCCAATGTAAAGACTGAGAATCATTGGCTTAGTTCAACCCAGGAATTCGGGGAGGGGCAAAGAGGCTTCCCAGTAGCCAATCCGAGCTTTGTCTGGATGGCAGTGCAAATTCCAGCCATGAAACACAAGTGTGTGGTCAGGTTAGCATTTGCTCTCAAACAGGGTTACATCATGAAACCACCCGAGAACCTGTAATGAATGCTCCCCCAGGGGCAGCCTGAGAGCTGGGATAACTAAAAGCTCCCCAGGAGATTACACTTGCAACCAAGCTTGAGAGGCACTACCTACCCTTTGGCGGAAGAGCAGGAACTCAGCAGGGTGACTGGCTAAAGAGGACAGAAGTCAACTTTTGGTAATGCCAACAAAGAAGGAATTTGGCTGGAGGATGGGAATCAGCTTACACCGTTATTGAGGAGGCTGGAGAGAAGACTCAGACAGCAGGCAGGGATGAGGTGGACTGGTCCGTATGAACCACAGCCCAACCAGGCCCCAGATTCTGGTGGGAAGGTCTGTGGTCTCTACCACAAGCACTACAGACCCACCAACTCTGGATGTGAACAACGGCCACCAGACGACAAGGACCCCTGTAATGGATTCTAAACTTTCACCTGTTCTTTGCCATTCATCCCAGAGCAACATTCCACCCTGGAGCCTCTGGGAGACCCTGTTCGGGCCACTTCCTGATAGTCAAGGTACTGACTGTGTCAAGTCAAGAGAACTACCTGCCTGCTTGGGGTTCCTGAGGTAGAAGGCAAAGCTCCACCTACCACCCACCTCGCTCGGGGTCCCTCTACAAATCAGGCTGGGTATTCAGATGCCGGGAAGCCAAAAAAGACCTGTGTCTACTGTGTGTGTAACTTATCAGGTCAGGTCATGGGCACATGCAAGGTAATATTTCTATGTGTTATAGACTCTATGACACATATAAAGGTCACTCTGTTATGAGTGCTACGGTCCATTTTACAGATGAGAAAACTGACTTTTAGAAAGGGAGAGGAACTTGAACAAGGTCCCACTGGTGATAGATGGTCAAGCCAGGGCAGAACTGACTTTGGAGTCCATTCTCCTAGCACCTCATGCCACTGCAGTCGATGTGAGTGTAGGATCACTAGAGGGCGCTAGAGGTTCCTTTGGAAGCTGACAGCCCTGATCACCGTGTCTGTCTGGTGTGCCTTCACTTGGTATTGTGTCATCCTCAGACTTCGGCTGCTAAGAGCCATGTCATCCCAATACAGAGATATTATTGAGAGCAGAGCTCGGCACTGACGCTAACTGCCTCCAAGTCAGTATGTGCCATTACGAGATCAGCCATTAAGCCACAGGCAGCCAGGCGGCTGCAAGGACATGCTCTGCCCATTTCCATCACCTGTGATAGGAGAGAGACACGGTTCAGAGGAACCCCAGGGCGCCTCTGAGCCAGAACTTGTCGACTAGAACTGCTGCTTTCTGGTGAAGAATTACTGACAGCCTGTTACTGACACTTAGGATGGTTAAATACCAAAGGTCCCTGGGAGAAAGAAACTCAATATGCCCCGCCATGTCTCATTCCAGTTTGCTACACGCATCCATGAAGTAAGTGTTTATTGAACACCTCCTACTCTGTACTGATCCCCGGGGTTGGAATAATGGGGAAGGTAGGTCCCCTCCTTGGGACTCAAACCCCAGAGTCCAGCATGAAAGAGACACGTAGCACAGTTTTAAGGATCAGGTGCATGGCCCAGAGAAGAAGTACTTAAATTTGCCTGGAAGGTCTGAGAAGGGTTCAGAAAAACACTGACAGTTCAATGGGCTCACTAAGATCTGCCAAGCAGAGAGGGGGCACCATCAAGTACGGGAAGCAGGTTATCTATACAAAGACTTGACGATACTGAGGAAGAACCGTGTCCAGGGGCCTCAAACACTGGGTATAAGGAGAGGACGCTGGGCTTGCAGTCCTAAAGGCCAAGGATGGAACTGCTGTTCCAGACCACAACCTGACTGGGATGGATATTCTATGCCAGGCAACTCCAGCAAGATTTCAAATGGGCTGAGTCTCCAACCTTTCTTCCCTGGCTTGCCTCAAACTCTTGAACCTGAGCTCTAAAATGTGTCACGGCAATGCTTCCACGTTAATGATCCAACAACGTCAAGTCATCTCATTCATATGCAAATGCTCTGACACAGACGCTATATGAAATGAATTCAGATGGAATATGCCAGCATCCTTTAAAAAAAAAAATCCATCCAGAGAGTTATGATGTTGCTACATAAGTTAATGAGAGGAATGGAAGAGCAAACGCTGTTCCCGAAACCTGTCAGCAGTATAACTATTTAGATGGGTATTAAAGCCAGGCACTGTCATATAATTTGAGGGTATGGTTGAAGACATCTTAAGAATATTTTGTTTCTGACAATTGAATCATAATTTTAATAGACATCTCCAAAAAGAGAAGCGGTAGTAGCAGCCATGTAACGTTTATTTAGGAGCTGGTGAAGATCTTTGATTCAAAGTGCCAGCTGAAATGATAGTACCTGGCTCCTAGAATGTCAGACCTGCCAAAGGGCTTGCATTTAATTACAATAGTAAGTGCCCCCCCACCCCGAATATCAACTCGGTGCCGGGCACCATGCAAAGAGATCTACATTCAAATTTTCCATGTAATCTTCACAGCAGTTTTGTGAGGTAGCAAACTTTTATTACCTTCATTTTAGGGATAGGTAAACAGAGGCACAGGGAAGGCAAGTAACTTGCCAAAGGTCACACAGCTCATGAGTGGAAGAGTCAAGATTCCCAACCTTATAGAACCTGGCTTGAGTCTCACTTACTGGCCTGTCCTCCCTATGGGCAGTGAATTTGACTGCTTTATTCTTACAGGTAAGATGATGGCTAGACCAGGAAAGCAGTGACCTCCAGTTAACGTGAGCTTTTCATCAAATCTTGCAAAGAGGTGGTACGATTTGTGAAAGAAGTATAATCTTTAGAGAAGCTAAAAACTGGATTAGAACCTTGGCTTTGGCATTTTGGCGTTTGGTAGATCTGCTTCCTCTGGCAAATGTCTCAACTCCCTCAGCCACAGTTTGATCGTGTGGACAACTGAGAGGCTCTTACTTACCTTTCAGAGTAGTCAGGGGGACCTGAGGTCCTCAAATAAAGTTTATGTGAAAAGTCTCAGTCCTGTCCAAGGCTGCCCCAAGCTTCTGGGCAGGTGAGGCAGGCAGGGTTTAGAGCCAGAGCTCTGAGACGCTTGCAAAAAGCAGATGCCGCTGGATTGCAAAGGAAACAACCCAAAGGCTCATCTGCACTGGAACGGACTCGTAATCTGTGATATATTCACCCAATGGCATGCATACAGCATGGAGAATAAACAGTCTACAACTACACACAGCAACAGTGACTGTTCCCACAAATGAAGATCAGGTGAAAAAATCCAGACCAAAGAGTCCATGTATATGATTCCATTCATATAAAGAACACCAGCAGCCTACAGAGGTCACCCTGGGGGGTCAGTGACTATGAGGGACGTGAAAAAGGGGGCTACTAGGGAGTTGCCAATGATCTGTTTATTAATCTGGATGCCAATGACATTGATTTATTAACTTTGCAAAACTGTGATAGGCTATACTGACAATATATGCACTTTTCTATATATTTCAGTAAGTTTTTTTTAAGGACTCCAAATGTTTAATTCTCCTCTCCCAAAACAAAGCCTTTGATCCCAAAAAGCCAAAAGAGGCACGAGACACACCCAGCCTAAAGTGGGAGCCACCCAGTCCAGCCCACAAAGAAGGCTGAGGGGCTCATCCAGGCCCCACCTGAGAGAGTTTGGATGACAGACATGCAAGAAGGCCATCTTGGGAGGTGGCAATGCAGGTGGGGAGAGCCTGGGAGAGAAGGAAAGAACTAAAGACAGGCGGGCAGCCTGCGACCACCACCTCAATAGCATCTATTTCTGCTAAGGGAAATCCTGCCTCATGTGCAACTACTCCGTACTGATGGCTGCAAAGCATAACCTAGGCATCATTTTATTCGGAATCACAAGTGTCTTCTAAGATGGATTCTATTGTTCCTCCTTACAAATGATGGAAAGAAGGCTGTGAGAAAATAAGTTACTTGTCTCAGCATAGCCGGCATGTAGCTGATGTGGAATTTAAATCAGTCTCTCCGATTCCAAGAATTGTTCTTTTTGCTTAATCCACTCCAAATGCAATAGTTTGCATCTACTAACCCAGTGAGGTCCTGCTGTATAGCACAGGGAACTGGTGATGGAACATGATGGAGGACAATAATGAAAAAAATGTATAGGAGTTCCCATTGTGGTGTAGCAGAAACAAATCCGACTAGGAACCATGAGGTTGTGGGTTCGATCCCTGGCCTCGCTCAGTGGATCTGGTGTTGCCACGAGCTGTGGTGTAGGTTGCAGACGTGGCTTGGATCTGGCATTGCTGTGGCTGTGGCATAGGCCGGCAGTTGCAGCTCCAATTAGATCTTTAGTCTGGGAACCTCCATATGTTATGCATCCAGCCCTAAAAAGCAAAAAAAAAAAAAAAAAAAAAAAGGTGTGTGTGTGTGTGTGTAACCGGGTCACTTTGCTATACAGCAGAAATTGATAGAACACTGTAAATCAACTAAAACAAACAAAAAAGGATTGTCCTTTGACCAAGGTCCCCTCCTTCCTCTGCCTACTTCTTAATTCTGAGCCAGAGTGGGAGAGTGGGATAGTGATGATGGCCTGTGGGTAAAAATGAACTAAAGAGCTTTAACCTCAGCCCAACTGGTGTTTAATTATGAAGCCTCTTGCTAGAGCCTAACAATATAGAGAAACCAAAAGCCTGATTCAAAGGATAGCAGGCACCCAAAGCATCCTATGATGGCAACATTGCTTGGTGAATTAATGAAAGGAAGAACCGACATGCACATTGCAATGGCTGTGGAGGTGACGCACCGCATTTCCTCCTCACAGTAAATGGGGAAACAGTTTTATTTTTGTTTTAATGACTGTTGTACCTATAGATGGGAAAGTGAGGCTAAGGGCAGGCAGAAAGACTGGCTGCAGAATGCCCAGGGACGGAGAGGCAGCACCAGAGACAGCCAGGCCTATTAATAAACACCTGAAAAACTTCTGCCAGGATGTCAACACCCCAGCCCACTGTTTAGACAGCAAATCCTCAAAACCATATTAAAGAGAAGCCGCACTTTACTTAATGAAGCCCAATGATCCTTTAAAAATAGTGCTGCTATTTATTGTATTTCTGGAGCGCAGAGCAGCTGAGCAGAATATTTTAATGCTGTGTTCTGAGAAAGATGCGGGCTTGAACCAGTGATGCAATTGGCCAACCTCGAGAATACAGTTGGCTGTGCTATTTGGACAAATTCACCCTCTGTTTGCTTCTTGGAGGACTTTCCGTGGTCTGTCATCCCTGCCTGAGGCCAAGGATGGCATAACAGGGGGCTGTTTCTTGATTCAGAGTCAGCACCAGATCATGGTTAAAAGGATCTACCAGTCAAATGCAGGCAAATCTCAATCATCCTCAGCCACTCAATCAATCAATTCTGACACCAAGCAGAGGTGGGCTGCCTCTGACGGATGCTTCCTCCTTTAAAGTTCTAAATGGTACCCCATGGCCAGCACTTTATTAGGGGCCACACAGAGAAAGAGGAAAGGCAAGAGAAAGTCCCCTCTTACTCCTCCTTCTTTAGGAAGAGATTGCATCACAGGCCTAGAGCAGAAATAACAAGAGGATGCATAGAAGGCAAAGGAAATCCCTGTAGAATCCAGCAGAGACCATCTGAAATGCCCCTTCTTTCTGCAGGACCCTCCCCAAGCATGACACAGTCCCTCCTGTCACCAGAAGGTAATGGGCCAGGAATTTGAACACCACATAGGGGAAAATTTTATTATGTACTATTTTCTATTCTAGTTATAATGCTGATTAATTTGTTCCCCCCTCCTTTTTTTGGTTCTCTTTTTATGATCTTTGTGCAATGAAAGAAAAAATGTTGTCACTGACTTTTAATTTGCACCGTGGGCCTGAATCTTGCCTCCATCACTGCTGGATATGGTCTCCACGGCCAGAGTTGACTCTCTTCAGAAGATAACTGCTCTCCCCCCTAACCCTCATACTTTCTCATGCTCTCTGGGGTCTGCTGTGCTTTCCCAAAGCTGCCCTGTCAGTGTCCATATCAGCCCCCGTGTTCAGACACAAGCAGAAATCATTGAAAACAGCAGCCTCCCTTCTCCAGGGTCCAGCCCCTGCTTCTTTCCTGGTGAATAGCAATTGCAAGGCTCAGGGCTCCCCCTTTGTTAATTAGGATCAAATCTCACTGTCTGATAACCCAAAGAAGGGAAAAGGCAGCCAGTCATGCTAAGAGGCTGTAAAGAACTTCCTCTAATCCCCCCAAAGCACTCGAGAGAAGGCTTTCAGCCAAGTCCAGGTCATTTAATGTATTCTGCTCAGGAAAAGATATTAAAAATGATTAAGTTCATTAAAAAAGAAAGAAAAGAAACCTTGTCTAAAGCAATGACCTCTGCCCAGCAGCTGTGTTAAAACAAGTACCTTTTCTCAGGATCTGAGCTGTGGTGGAAATTTCAACAGAGGTATGTGGTAGGGCAAGACCCACCCACGCCAGGGAGTGAGGCTTTCTGCCAGCAAACCAGCACACGTGCCTCCAAGATCAGAAGCCAACAGCACTCTGGTCTCTGTGCTGAAGAGGAACCAGAGAGGGTAACACAGTCTCTGTCCTCAAACATCTTCCAGTCTGGACAGAGAGAGACGACAAATACGAAGAAAAGGACAGTACCTGCTGGGCGCACGGTGCTCTCAGTAAAAAGATTCCCAGAGGGTGGACTTCTCTGCTAACCCTTGAATGAGGAGTTGAGTCTGGAAGGGCAGAGAGGAAGCCCATGCCGAGGAGGATATTGTGAGCAAATGCAGGAAGTTTACAGAAAGGAAAACCCAAGTTTGGCCCCAGGGGAGAGAGAGTAAAACCGATTGAGTCCTTAAGAGCTTAGACACGAACCAGTGAGCTGTGAGGTTGTTCTGAACATCAGCGTGGGTGTATTTTTATGCGAAAGAGGATGAGCAAGATCACCTCCTAACTTGCGTGGGATGCCCAGAGCTCAGAATCCTCAAGTTTCCATCATGCCTCTACCTTCCGTTATCTTTCCTCCATGAATTACCCCCAAGGGCTTTTCAACTGGGGACAGCACCCGACAAGAGAGCATTTGATGTATGTAGAGCATGTGGCATCTTCACTACGACTGGGAGACACAAGTGGCTTTTGTGGGGAGGGGGGAGAATACAAAACATCCTTCCTTGTTCAGTGAAGAGTTTACCTCGACTAAATTGGCCATAGATGCCCTTTGAGTTGTTCCATCCGTGCTGATGATGACGATGACAACACTAAAACAACAAAAGACAAATACCATATGATATCACTTATATGTGGGATCTAACATAGGGCACAAATGAACCTAGCTACAAAACAGAAACAGACTCAATAGACATAGAGAACAAACTTGTGGTTGCCAAAGGGCAGGGGGTGAGAGAGTGGGATGGACGAGGCATTTGGGGTTAGTAGATGCAAATTACTACATTGAGAATGGATAAGCCATGAGGTTCTACTGTACAGCACAGGGAACACTTTCCCATCTCTTGGGATATAGGATGATGGGGGATGATGTGAGAAAAAAGAATGTGTATATCTATCTATCTGTCTGTCTGTCTGTCTGTATGTATGTATGTATGTATGACTGGGTCACTTTGCTGTATAGCAGAAATTGGCACAATATTGTAAATCAACTGTACTTTAAAAATACTAAAAAATAATAAAGCAACAATAATAAAATCACAGAGCTAAGTAATTGTTTGAGAGCTACACTCGGCGTAGATGAGTCAAAACCTAACTCTTAACACCATGACAACAGACTCTGTGGGTCTTATTTTTTCTTTTTCTTTTTACAGTTGCACCTGTGGCATATGGAAGTACCCAGGCCAGGGGTCGAATCGGAGCTGCACCTACTGGCCTATGCCACAGCCACAGCAACGCAGGATCCGAGCTGCATCTGTGACCCATGTCACAGCTTGCAGCAGTGCCAGATCCTTAACGCACTCAGTGAGACCAGGGATTGAATCCACATCCTCATGGGTACTAGCCGGGTTCTTAATCCACTGAGCCACAATGGGAACTCCAGCCTCTGTGGATCTTTTTTTTTTTTTTTTTTGTCTTTTTGCCTTTTATGTAAAGCCACACCCGCGGCATATGGAGGTTCCCAGGCTCGGGGTCTAACAGGAGCTGTAGCTGCCGGCCTACACCACAGCCACAGCAACGTGGGATCTGAGCTGCGTCTGCAACCTTCACCACAGCTCACGGCAATGCCGGATCCTTAACCCACTGAGCAAGGCCAGGGATCGAACCTGCAACCTTGTGGTTCTTAGATTCGTTAACCACTGAGCCACGAAGGGAACTCCGGCCTCTGTGGATCTTAATGGAATATACATCTGCCTGTCATTCATGGCTACAGAGGCGCCAACCACACCCAACTTATTTCCCCTTGAAAGTTAATATCTGAATGGATGAACCATCAGTGTAAGAGTTCTCTCTAAAAACTGGAAATAGAAGCAAAGAGGGTGTCCTCTTGTCCTCTGCCTGTGGTTCTGAAACTAAGCAAAGCTGCAGGGACCCTGTATTTCAAAGAAGGCATCACGGTTTACTGCTATAGCTCAACTATGAAAGAATGTGACACTTACAAGTATGAGAAATAGGGTGGAAGAGAGAGGGTGCTGCCTACATATTGGAATGTCTCAAATAATAAAGATGCATGGAGACAACTGTAGAAAATAGTTTAAAAACGATACTGGCACATTGGCCATTGTTTCTCTCACAACTTGAAGTGGGCTCTGACTCAAGGTTGACCGGGAAGAAGAAATTTCTAATTACTTAAAGGGGAACAGGAATTTTCTAACACCGTGTGCCATGCGCCAAAACGGCAGACTGAGCATCCTGGAAAAGTTTCAAGGAAGCAGCAAAGATGAGCATGAGGATTATGGAGTCCTGAATGGCCTGTGCAGACTGGAGCAAGACGTGGACAGTGGGACTTGACTTTGTGGAAGTGAAACTAGTTCGATTTAAGCAGTACCTCAGGTCCCTAAGCACACAAATCAGAACGCTGGACAAGGTCCCCA
>PVHT020000180.1:12843171-12859167 GCA_004024745.2 Catagonus wagneri
ACGGCAGACTGAGCATCCTGGAAAAGTTTCAAGGAAGCAGCAAAGATGAGCATGAGGATTATGGAGTCCTGAATGGCCTGTGCAGACTGGAGCAAGACGTGGACAGTGGGACTTGACTTTGTGGAAGTGAAACTAGTTCGATTTAAGCAGTACCTCAGGTCCCTAAGCACACAAATCAGAACGCTGGACAAGGTCCCCACTCACCCCTCCACCCTCTCCTACTGAGCATCTCACTGGGTGCCAGGATTTCTCGACATGCTGCTGACAGAGTGAACCAGACAATGGCCCTTCCAGTCTCAGCAGGAACGCTTTTAGATGCCCCCAGAGACTGTGGTGGGAGCGAGAAAAGGCTGATGTCGGGGATACCCAGTGAGGGGGCAGCGGAATCACCCCACAGCCACCTGCTTGGGACTGGGCTGATCGTCACGGGCTGGGATACACGGGTGGGACGGGAGTAAACAATCATCCCAGTTTTCCAGGAACGGAGTCGTTACTAGGCCTGATGGATATTCTGTTGGTCTAGTAAAGTCCTGGATGATCCGGGATGAATTTGCCACCACAGAGGACACCCCATCTTTTGCAGCTGAGCAGGGCTGGGGAAGAGGACAGCTGAGAGCCTGAGCCCAGCTGGGGTTTGCTGCTTCACTCTAAGTCCAACCCCTTCCTGTGCATCCCACTTTCTCCTTGCTCTTCCCCCTGGCTCCGTTCCCCCACTTTAGGCCTCAAGACTTCACCACAAGTGGTTTGTCCAACTGCAACTTCTGAGCCTTATTCGGCCACCCCCATCAGCCTCCTTCCATCGCTGATACCAGGTTACCTACCACTTGTTCAGCACCTAATACCTTACGGGCAGGCGCTTTACACGGCTTATCTAGTGATCCTCGTAACTACTCCTGAGATGAGAGCGACTCCCATGGTAGAGACTGGGACACTGAGGCCCCAAGACTTACCTCCAGGCCTGTGCACAAGCCGGATACCCCCTGTGCTGCCAGACTGTGGAGACCTGTAGCACCTGCCCGACTACATCACCCTTCCACCCCAATGAAAAATAAAATAAAATAAAATAAAATAAAAAATGAAATAGTTTTTCATAGTATCGCCCACACTTGCACACTTTTCAGATGACACAAAATGCCCTTGGAAGCCAAAGCAGGGAAAGTCAACATATGGTGAACCACTCCCATCTCTACTAGCAATATTCACTCGCTCATAACCTTCACTGTGAAAAATCACCTTGAGGCCTTTATAAGTCATATATTCCCTTAGAGCCGACTGAGAAATGCAACACTTTCCCAACACCTAAGACCCTTGGGAGCAACGTGAAGGCTTCCCCTCATCAACTACACTCTGTACCAGGCATAAAATGTACCCCGGCACATTCAGAGTTTGTGACTTCCTTCTTGAGACGACCCTGTAATGAAACTCCTAGTTTGAACCTTTATGCTTCCTTTAAATAAAGGGAATCGAAGTTGTGTCATAAACTCCTTGCCTTTCAGCTCGGTCTTTATAAACGAAAAAAAAAAAAAAAACAGAGGTTGAGAGAGGAAATAAATGTTCCCTGAGCAAGGTCATATACATTAAGGAAAGAAGCTGGGAAGAACCCAGGTCTAGCTCCACTAGATGTATTGTTAGATATAGAGTTGACCCTTGTACAACGTGGGGTTACAGTCATCCCTCTGTATCCCTGGGTCCACATGCATGGACTCAACCAAGACTGTATCATGTAGTTCCATATCAGATCTATCTCCCCAGCAACAGGTCTGTAAACCCATTGCTCTCTCACTCTTGCTCATGGAGGGGATGAGGTATGGAGGTGGGGAGCAGGCAAGAGAACCATTGGTGTACTTTTCAAAGCATCCATGTCTTAGCCCCAAAGCAGTTCTTCCTTCGTGAAAGGTTACAGTGATCCACGATCATACCATGTGGGGAAAATGCATATGCTGAAAAGTTTCAGAGATGATCCAGATAATGCCATTCCTCACACTTGCAGTTGGAAACCTCCAAAACTGCTAGACCCATTTGGTCTAGGAGCAGGAATTCCTGACTGGAATCTACAGGTGGACACCTAAGAATATCATGAGCTCCCAAAGAAACACAAAGCACTCTGTGCATGCACCACACACGTTTTTCTGTAATAGCCACCAGCTTCTTAAGCTAGCCCCTTACTCAAAACAAGCTCAAAAGTTACTCTTTGGGAGGAAATGTGGAATTTTCCTGCTTTCCTAAAGCAGGAATATTAATTCTATCCTTTCCAACCTCAACAGGCCCTAGACACATGTAATTTTAAGCTATTACTCAGGGTACTTCCTCACTTTGCATTTAGGGAATGGTTTCCCCAATTTAATGTAAGATTGCTATTGGCAAATAGATCACTCTTAGAGTCATCCAACCTGCCAACTTTTATATCCACCAAGGCAAAAAACTGTTCATCAGATTTTTGTCTTTTCATTCTCTCAACCAGCTTCAATAGATTTCTGTTGGGGATCAAAAGGTTGGCTGAATACTGGCCGTGCATAAAGTTTTGTGGGTTAATTAAGATGATCATTAACTGCTCGAGTTCACTCCTAGCCTCATGATTGGTAGGTAGAGGGCTTGCTTCTTTCAGGCACAGTTGCCCCACTGGGATCAATCTGTGTGTGTGGAACGTTCAAGCAAAGGCAAAACCCTCAAAGGAAACCTGGCTGGGTTTTGAGGATAGGTCTTGGCATTTGTCAACCTAATGAGGTGTTTTTCTCTTGGTTTAGCCCTGCTAAACCACTGCGGTAGGAACCTTCCTTTAAATATTTGTGGGAAATTCTATTCCTGTTCCAGTTGCTTCCCTATACTCTCTGCTGGTATGTTTCTTTCTCACCTGTGGTTATAGACAGACTTCCACTGTACGTCTTTCCTTCTGCGCACTGTGCACCATCACACTGAGCCAGACATTTACTGAGCACCTCTAGTGTGCCAGGCAGACTGTTGGGCACTGCAGCATGAAATTCAGATTGGATATATGGTCTGTGTCCTCATGGAGCAGCTCAGAGCCCAGCGGAAGAGACAGAGTTATGATACGATCAACACAGGGTTGTAAGAGCTTTGGTGGAGGTAGGTTGCCAGAAGGAAAAAAACTTGGGTCTTGAAGCGCTAGTAGAAATTAAGTGGGTGAATGGGGAGTGAGTGGAAGAGAGGCTCTGCAGCAGAGGAAATGGTGTGTGCAGGAGCGGGGGTGGGCGAGAATCGGTGTGTCATGGAGCTCACCCATTTCACAATAGATGGCCCCAGCGTCAACTCCCCTCCTTGAGAGATGTGAATGGTCTCAGAGAGATTAGCTGCTTGGCCAAGAAATAAATCTGCTATCATGGGCTAAATGATTGTGTCCTTCCAGAATCCTGTGTTGAAGCCCTAACCCCCAGAGTGATAGTATATTTACTAGGGACTTTTGGGAGGACCCTCGTGATGGAATTAGTGTCCTTTTAAGAAGAGAAAGACAGCTGACAGCAAGCTCAGGTCACACTCATAGAAAGTATGGACTTTTAAATCCTGACTCTTCATGGTCTGGAGAGTGATAATTGAGGCCAAATGACCATCTCTTGCTTTGTTTTTTGAATTTCCAAAATTTCCTTTTGGAAAGCCCCATATGGCCAACAACAGAGAATGAGATGATAGGCGTTTCAAACCCTCCCCAATACTATGTGATTATCTCTATGTGAAAAGAATCTGAAAGAGAACGGACATGTGTCTACGTATAACTGAACCAGTTTGTTGTACAGCAGAAATGATCACTATACTTCAATAAACTTCAATAAAACTTTAAAAGATGAAAGAAAAACCCTCTATATTTTAGCTACAGGTCAAATTTCTTACAACTCCCTAGGCATTTCCCCTAAGAGAGTCAAGAGCCCCCATCTCTTAAAAAGCTGGGGGTAGGGCTGAGAGAGACTGGCAGAAGAGGGAAAGCCTATGTGAGAGACACTCCTACCCCAAATGCCTTTGCTTAGGGTCCACCGGAGTATAACTCCTCCAATTGAAAACTATTTTTTTTTTTTTTTTGCAGGGGACAGAGAGGGTGGGTGCCACACCCAGAGCATATGGAAGTTCCCAGACTAGGAGCGGAATCAGAGCTGCAGCTTCCGGCCAACACCACAGCCACAGCAACTCGGGTCTGAGCTACACCTGCAACCTACACCACAGCTCACGGCAAAGCCAGATCCTTTACCCACTGAGTGAGGCCAGGGATCAAACCTGAGTCCTCATGGATACTAGTTGGGTTCATTACTGCTGAGCCAAAAAAAGGGATCTCCCAGAACTACTCAATTTTAAACTTTTGGTTACCACAGCACTCGCCAAAGTTTCTGACCTCAAATCAGCTTTTAAAATACACCGTTTGTGTTGTTTCTGGTTTTCTTGTTCTTGTTTCATTTGTTATAACACTAACATCCCAAGGATCCCAATTTGGGAAAACGGCCTAAGACCAGTAGAAAGACCTACCTAGACCTATTCACCGGCCAAAAATTAAGGGAAGAAAGCATGTCAACAGCTGCTCTCTCTCTGCAATCCAGTTCCATGTATTTTCATTTTTATACTTTTATGAATTTCTAACGTTTCTAAATTAAATATTTTCCTTTTGTAATTCAGGCAAAAGTATTTCTTGATTTGAAACTAAATAAATCATTATTTATGTTACTCAGGGACACTCTTACTCACTGCTATGCCAATTGTAGGAGTTGAAATTATTTATTTTTAACAAAGATTTGGGAGCATTTTTGAATAGTTTGAAGGTGCAGAGAAACGGAATTTGAGGACCTGTAGATACGCTTCTTTTTTGATACAGTGGTTCTCAAAGTGTGGTTCCTGGGCATTTTGCAACACGAAGCATCTCCCACCCCAAACACACATCACTACTAAATAGAAACTCCAGGGATGGGGAGTGCTTTAGCAAAGCAAAACAAAATAATAACAACAACCAAAAAAACCCCAACAGTTTGAGCATCACTCATTCTAGGCTTAGAGCACCACGTGAGCTCTCAGTGTTAGCGGTGATTTGATGATCCTGACTGTCCCCTCCCAGCCACCTCCCGTGTCAGCCTGTTCCCCCGGTCACCGGAGGATGGGGAATCAGCCATCTCTTAAGTCGATTCTTCCAGGTGTCTGTGAGGTGTACGTTGCCTCATCGTCTCAATCAGCCTTCAGCTGTCCCTGCTGTCATTAGTCAAACTGCACCAGTCAGCAAGCGATCCAACAGCTGTGGACCAGCAGGTGCAGTAAGGAGGAACTTCTCTCGACTTCCCCTAACTGGGGTTGATCCCTCCTCCCCCACCGCTCACCTCCTCCGGGAGCCCAGCCCTGCAGTCATGTGTACACAGGATGAAGTGGGCTCCTCTTGCTGCGACTTCATCGTGGCCTCTGCAGTGCAGCTACTCGCACACTAGCACGTGGGAGAGTTCAGCCAGGAGGCAACTCAGAGACCATTCCTTGACCATTCCTCCTGATCCCCTCGTTTCACAAGGAAGGATCTGAGGTCCCCAGAAGGGAAGACTAGAGCATAACAACACTGGAATTCAGAATTCCTGTTTCTAAATGCAAAGCCATTACAGTTCCTCCTAAGAGGAGCTGAATATTTTTATGAAATAAATACAGGTAGCAGTGAATCAGTCACCACTTTGTTATTGCAACAGATATAATGTAACGAGTAGATAACTGTCATATATCCATCATGACTTCAAATAAGGCTACCATAGAGGACAGATTGCAAATTACACTAAACAGCCTTGCATTGTGCTCTTTTTCAGGGCGGTTGTAAGGATCCAAGTCTGCCCTTTGCTTAAATCATAGCAATCAGGAACCATTTTGCCCCTGGTCCTTTCAGTTGCTGCCAATTCATGATTGAGACAGTGGGAGGACAACTGGCTTCCAGCAGGCTCAGACCTGCTGCTCACTAACCAGACTGACCTTGAACATGTCACTTAAAACGCCTGGCCTCAGTCTTCCCTTCCTTGACACACAGGGGTTAGTTAGTAATCTTCAAGAGAGTTCCCACTGACAATCACGCACGCTTAATACCTACTTCCAATTTGCCTGCCTGGGACAAACAGAGATGCCTCCTGCGAGCCCACTAAGACAGGCCAACCCCCAAGTGCCTGGACCGCCTTGTCCCCTCCACCCATCACCATCCCCCAGCAAAGCCTCAACCCCGTTGGGGCTCTTGCGAGTCAGAAGTCCTGACTAATTTGCCTGACCACCCAGCTAGCCTCAGCGGGCTCATCTGGCATTCAGGTCACGTTTGGCTCTGGCTCCAAGAGGAACTGTCCCTGCCCCTGAATGGCCATCTTGGATACCCTGAAACTAAAGATGAGAATACCGAATGCGGGAGCCTCCCTCTGCATCCAGAGAACGCTGGAGACACCTGCCACTTATGGCCCTGAGAGGAGCTGGTCCCCACTTGGGCAGCCAGAGTCAGTCTTAAATTACCTAAAGAGTCTGAGTGCTGGGCCTGGGCTCCGTCTGTTTACAAAATAGGCACTTTCAAAGGCCCTTTACTAGGGACTGGCAATTCCCAGGTCCCCTGCTATAGGCTGATGCATAATGTATAAGATGCTGGGAAATGCGTATTCATGAGGGCGGCTTGGCTTTTGTCAAAAAGAACTGTGAAATATTATGATGGAACAATTTTCATTTCTGCCACATTGTTTTTATAGTGCATTCATGACTGGGGATTGAGGGCTTTTCGAGTTTTGTCTGGTGCAGATGTTGCCGTGTGGAGAGCTGCTTCAGACGTCCTTATTTTCCAACTTTGTTGCTGACAATTACATGAAGGGGGGGAAGGGAGGCTCTCACAGGGAGACAAAGGATATATGTCCTCGAGTGATCTTGTCCTGAATTCATTCAGGAGGGAGAAAGTGATGCCTGGAGACGCCTCCTGACCGCCAGGCCTCCGGGCTGCCCTCCTTGTGGGAGCCAGCAGCTGCCTTTTACTTATGAGGAAATGGAGGCCCAACGAGGTTAGGCCACCTGTCTGAAATCCCAGAACCGATGGAAGGTGAAGCCTGGGATTGAATCCGCATGAGATGTCCAAGCTGATGGTCTCCTCCAGCGCCAGGCTACCAGAAGAACTGAAGCGGAAAAGCGGCTCTCCTCCCCACCCACCCCACCCCCGGGCAGTGCCTCCAAGAGACACGGGGTGAGAGGCACGCACTGCCCCTGGGGGAGGAGAAGGCTGAGGCCCCCACCCGGGGGAGGAGAGCTGGGGGTCTGACCCCAGGCTGGCTGCCAGGCAGCCGGCGCCGGGTGCAGACAGGCACCCAGGTCTCGGGATGCAGAGGAACTTTCTCAGACTCCACAGCTCCTGCCTTCCGGTGCCAGTGTCCTGGCTCAAGTCTCCTGGACCGCGAACCTCTGACTTGTCATTCTGTGGCACTGGGCCGTCTCCTTGTCCAGGAAGGGCTGCGAGTTCCCAGAGGCAGGCACGGGGGCTTCATTTTCCCTGGATCCCTGGGGCTTGCACAGCTCCGGGCGAGCTCAGCGTGCAGGCTCCTCACCTGCATCCAGGTGACAGAGAGGCCAGGCTCCACGCAAACTCTGGGACCCAGGGCAGGAGAAGAACCCATCCTAGGGCAGTGGGAGCAAAGCAGGGCCGGGAGATAGGAGCGGCCAGGGCCTCATGCTGGGGGAAGCACGGCCCAGGGGTCTCCTAAGGCCGACACGGCCTGAGCGGGTGACGGCAGAGCAGGGCAAAGCAGAGCAGAACAGGGAACGAAGGGCGGCCCCAGGCACGGGTGGGGCCCCTCTCACAGGCCAGGACAGAGGCAGAGCCTCGGGGCCCAGGCTGCAGGGAGACCAGCTGGGCTTTCAGCTTCGCGGAGCCCAGGAACCGCAAGTGCCTGGGGTCCTGCCTCCCCAGCTTATGGAGACAACTGGGGTGGGTCTGCGTGGGGGTCCGAAACTCACCCCCCAAAAAAAATCTCTTTGTCATGTGGGTTATTCTGAGCTAAAGACAATTAAGGCCCCAAAAGACTTAAGAAGAAACTTTGACCATAACCCTAACTGACTAAAAGAATTGCGCTGGAGAGGACCTGTTCCCAGAATAGAGAGGCATCTGCAGAGAATGGGGGTGGTGGGCGGTGCTAGGCAGGGCCCGGAGATCAGGGTCCGCTCTGTGTCCCACCGCCTCTGCAGGCCTGGAAAACATGCTTTTCCATCTCCATGTGTGTTGCCTTCCTTTCCGCTCCAAATCGTTCCCCCCAGCATCCTCTTTTGTCTTCAGCTGAAGATGGGATTTAAGGTGAGAGCTTCAGCCATTTGGGCGAGTTACTCAGTTTTCCTGGGTCTCTCCCACACATACATGTTCCTAAACATTTGTTTGATTTTCTCCTGCTGATGTGTCTCATGTCAATTTAATTCTTGGACCAGGAGCCAAAAGAACCCAGAACGGCAGAGGGCAATGTCTTTCTCCCCAGCATTTGAAGGTTCAAGGAAGAAACGGATGCACATGGAGACAACACCACCTCTCCTGAGAATCTGTCAGGATGGGAGTTCATGAGGCTCTCCGGACACGTTCAGATCCACTTTCTTTTCCATGCCGAAATCATCACTGTGCCAGAAATCTGGTCCACCAGGGTGATTAGCTAGAACTTCTAGGGCTCAACCACTGCAGTCAGGCCGGTGGGTCTCTCTGTAAAATCCAGCTCCATAAACCTCTGCCCACTGCTAAAACAGACCAAGGTCTTTCCCACTTGGGGGTCTTTACACCGGCTGTTCCCTCTGCCTCCATCACCCCCCACCCACCTCCGTGGTCAGAACGGGTTTTTTCTTAGCCTCCAGATCTCGGGCAGTTCAGTCATCCCAGTACTGCCCATCTGAGCCTGGGCTTGCAGCTGCCGTGCTGCTGTTTGTTACTGCCTTCCCGTCTGTCTTCAGCCATGATATAAAGTCCTGAGAGCAGGAATCAGGCAGTGATCTGCCACCCTTCTCTCCCCGGCACCTAGCATCAAATGTCTAGGATGTGGTCAGAGCTCAGTAAATGCTGGAGAATGAATGAATCACTTCACAGTGCGTTATGCAAGAACATTAATAAGGTGTCCCAGAAGGGACTAAAATCCAGCAAGTTGCTCTCATGCTGTACAATGTGTTTCTGCCTATTTGGATAAGCAAACCAGGCCAGGGGCAAGCTCTAAAGCATGAGAAAACAGATCTAAGCTCAGTGCAACCAAGTCCAAGAGGTTGCCCGGACCCTTCTTCCCCTCAGCCATCAGGTAGAGTCTTGTCAAGGATCAGCACAAATGTGGTTTCAAAACCCCATGCTCCCAGGTACCAGTTTTGTTACCATTAGCCTCGGGTTTTCTACATCAGCATAAAGGCAAATGATGTCATCTCCTTCAAGGCGATGATGCCATGAAGATGGAGTGAGAGCAGTGTTTCAACCAGGGGTGAGTTTGGCCCCCAGGGAGCATTTGGCAAAAGTTTGCAGACATTTCTGGTTGTCATAATGATTGGAGTAGAGGCCAGGGATGCTGTCAAACATCCTACAACTTACATGACAGCCCCCACAATAAAGAATGACTAAGTCCAAAATGTCAGCAGCGTTGAAGGTCAGAAACACCGCATCAGAGACACTGCAGTTGCACAGGAAGACTTCGTATCCGTCCCTTCGCTGTGACCAGGTCCGCCTGCAACTGCAGGGGTCCCATCAGCCTCGTCTGAATACTCCCAAGTGCTCCTCCATCAGGACTCTGACCACACCATCACCTCACCAGGAATCCTGTGTCTCAGTCTGCTTGGGTTGCTCTAACAGAATACCACAGACCGGGTGGCTTAAGGCACAAACACGTCTTACAGTTCTGGAATCTGGGAAGTCCAAGATCAAGATGCCAGAAGATTCAGTGTCTGGTGAGAACCCATCCCTGGTACACAGAGGGCTGTCTCTTCGTTGTCCTCCAGACTGGAAAGGGTAAGGGAGCTCTCTGGGGTCTCCTGTACAAGGATACTAATCCCATTCGGGAGGTCTGCGACTTCATGACTTAATCACCTCCCAAAGATCTCACTTCCAAATCCCATCACACTGGGGATTAGGTTTCAAGATATGAATTTGGGAAGGATGCAAATATTCAGTCCATAGCACCCATCTTCTGGTTCCTATTAAGATCCTTCTTTCACACCTAACCTCAGATCTCACTGCCAAGCCACCTCCACCTGTTTTCTCCATGGTTAACTCTGTTTGTTCTACAACACTGAGCATCCGCAGCACAAATTACAGCCTGCTGCGGCCGAGGCTTTCTTCTTCCACATGGCCATTCCCTCTAGCCATCCTTAGGCCTTAGCACTGAATGTTGCCTCCTAAGGAGAGAATTTCTTTTTTTTTTTTTTCGGTCTTTTTAGGTCCGTACCCTTGGCATATAGAAGTTCCCAGGCTAGGGGTGGAATCAGAGCTACAGCCACAGCAATGCCAGATCTAAGGCACATATCTACGACCTACACCAAAGTTTGCAGCAACACCCGATCCTCAACCCACTGAGCAAGGCCAGGGATTGAACGTGCATCCTTATGGATACTAGCCAGGTTCTTAACCCACTGAGCCACAATGGGAACTCAAGGAGGTAACTTTTTAATGTATTTTAGCATATTTATAGTTTTACAACCATCATCACAACCTAATTTTAGAACAATTCCATCCCAAACCCCCAATCCCGCCTTCCCTCCACCCTCCTCCTGTCCCCTTTGGTAACCATAAGTTTTTGAAAATCTCTGAGTCTGTTTCTGTTCAGCAAACAAATTCATTTGTATCCTTTAGATTCCATGCACTATACACAATAGCCAAGACATGGAAGCAATCTAAATGTCCATTAACAGAGAAATCAATAAAGAAGATGTTGTATGTATATACAATGGAGTATTACTCAGCCATAAAAAAGAATGAAATAACACCATTTGCAGCAACATGGATGGACCTAGAAATTATCATACTAAGTGAAGCTGTTCAGATAATCAGAGAAAAACATCATATGCTATCACTAAGGAGACAACTAGATTCATAAAAAAGGAGGGGGCTTCTTAGGCTGGAACATCCAGAGTCCTAAATGTACAACTTCTTTCTCATTCTCTGGCTTTTTGCATCTGCAAAATGGGCATTATCCAATCCACGTGTCAGGCTCTCCCTGAGCACCAGGACACTGTCTGTGACATGCCACCTACAAAGGTAATAAAATGCCACTACTTCCCATGCAGAGCTGAGTAGAGCCTCATCAGTTGAATGTTACATCCACCTCTCTCTCGAGTGGAATAGGGTTTTTGTTTTCTAATCCCTTGGGAGCCAAGCACATTGCCAGCTAGGGCAGGAAGGCATCAGGCTTCAAGGCATGTGTTTAGAAGAAGTCATTTTCTTCCTGAGCCACCTTGTGCTTCTGTTCCTCTCCCTCTACAAAGCCAAAGGGCTTCTCCTCCAGTAGCAGAGCTCTTGTCACATGAATCCCCCACCTCTCCTGGTCGGATCAGACCTCCTGACTGTGAGCCTGCCACCCGGGAGGAAGACCAGGGCCACCTGCGGAAATTGCCACCACCAGGTCTGCACTTCATCTATAGCTGCTTGAAGTAGTCTGTGAGGGCAAGGAGGGTCTACAGTAATAATCTCCTAAAGAAACAGAGGCATTCACAGCTCCTCAGACCCCCAGCTATAATTTCTAGGACAACCAGTGATTCTAGACGGAGAACATCAAAGGGGTCGATGGCTCAGAATATAGGCAGGAAACATTCATCTCTAGCCACTGTGGCAAGTCCAGTGGGGTCAGAGGCACAGACCCCAGCCACGTAGGGGGTCCCCTGGAGCCTCTTCCATCTAATTCCCAGTCCACTGTTTCATGAATTTTTTGCAGAAAATCAAGGGTCAGGGGAGTGCTGGCAGAGGAGGCGTAGAGGGTGCACCCATTTTATGTTAGAAGGGCCACGCAGGGTGTCTCACACAGGTCCCATCTGTCTAGTTCTAGTCTCGATGGGGAGTGAGGGAGGAAGGCATTCTGCCCCTGAACAAGCCCACCATCGGTGCATGTTTCAGAGCCGACTCCCTGTGACCTGTTCTATTACACTGTTGGGTTTCAGACGGTCCCAAATATCCTTTCTCCTCACCTCCGCCAAGGACTTGAGGAGAACTCTCAGGGCTCTCCATAAGGTCTTGCTCCAGAAGCCACGTGACCCAGCAGAAGCCACTGCAAGAACGTTAGCAGAGATGGTGCTAACATGTGCAGCTGTCCCAAGAAAGGGAACCATGGCAGGAGGCAGCCAGGTTCCCATCTCTGGAAACATCAAGCAGAGGGGAGCTAAGACTTTAGGAGGAGACAGCAGAGGGCCGGAGCAGAGACTAATCCACAGACAGGAGGACGGCGATCTGAGGAGGACAGCTGACAGCAGCAGCTGAAGAATATTTTATTTCATGACTTAGAGTTTTACCAAGGCTAAGAGGCTAGTCACAGCCAAATCTCATCAGGCTCAATATGTAAACCATCATCCAGAAAGCAGCAGAAAAAAAGCAGACACAAGGATGATTGATATCAAGGACGGTGCAAAACCCCAGGGACAGGGCTCCGCTGGGCACTCTGCTCTCATCTCCTCCCGTCCGACTGCCACTGTCTGTGACGTGGGGACGACAGTCTCTGCCTAGCTTTTCTATTGTGAAGACCAGAGTAGAGGAGGATTCAGAAAAAGTGAGATAAACCCTTCAATATTGAAGGAACTAAGGAATTATGCTCAGTGATGAAGGTTAGAGTATTGCTTCTTCTGGAAGCTTCCCTAGCCCTCCTTTGACCCGGTCAATTCTTGCCATTAGCTTTCACATCACCATGTCACCCTCCTTCCAAACCCTTACTGCGGTCGTCATCCTATATTTCTCTGATTCTTTTTTTTTTTTGTTTTTTGTTTTTTTGCCTTTATCTAGAGCCGCACCTGCGGCATATGGAGGTTCCCAGGCTAGGGGTCTAACAGGAGCTGTAGCTGCCAGCCTTCGCCACAGCCACAGCAACGCGGGATCCAAGCCGCGTCTGCAACCTACACACAGCTCACGGCAATGCCGGATCCTTAACCCACTGAGCAAGGCCAGGGATCGAACCCGCAACCTCATGGTTCCTAGTCGGATTCGTTAACCACTGAGCCACGAAGGGAACTCCTCTCTGATTCTTTAGTTTGGGTTCATCTCACACATTTGACTGCAAACAGGAGCTGGCTCTACTTGTGTTTGCTGTTGTTGTTGGTTACCGTGGGCTCCCAGCATGGGTCCTGATACACGTCAAATGGCCAAACAAATGAAGAAGCGCAAGCTCCATGGTGGTCGAAATAAACCGCAGCAACTGTCCCCAGGCATTCCCAATGTGTCATTACAAAGGTGTCCGCAGGCTTGATACGCAACAGCACACCTCCGTTGGAGACCATTATCTCTCCCTGAAATTTAGCAGGTTAATGAAAGTGGCCGGTATTTATTCTATTTCTTGGGGCTATGGAATCTTCCCTTATCTGCAAACAACTTAAAAATATTGTGCAGGCATCCTGAAATGTTTAGCGACATTATCAGGTTTGCTCTTTAAGAGAGAAGGTGGGTGGGTGGGGAAAAGAAAGCTGGTTTTTCATGTCATCTCTAGCAACCACATTTATAAAAGCCAAGACTGAACTGGAACTTTGGGGTGAGTTTTAAAAGAAACACAAGCCCTGTAAGTTAAATACTACTCTGTGCCACTGGCACAATGCATGGCAATTATTAATCCCTAATTATGTGGAAATCTAAAGACTTGTAGCCCTTTAATTAAGAGCCCAGTGGTTTCGAGCAAGTATGTGCGCTACTTCTATTACATTCATGGGTGAATGATGCTTTGTGCTCTCTTACCATTTATTATGGCCAACTCTATTTTCTCCAAACTTTCTGAGCAAAAAAAAAAAAAAAAAATTTACAAAAAATTACTTTTTTTGTGTTCCTGTCCCAGGTGAAATACTCCTCTTTCTACAGTGAGCTTTGGATAATGGCATCATTAACTGGGTTACATACTCATTTGGCAGGGGAACAGGTGGGTAGCACAGAGGAAATGGCACTCCGATGGAAAGAGCCACAAAAAGGGAATTGTTTAAAGGCCCCAGATGATTAAACAATTACTTTCTTTGTAGTTCATATTTTAGAGTAAATAGCATTTATCCTGGGCTGCATTTTTTTTTTCTTTCTGTCTAGGAAACTTGTCTGCCTCTGCCGGCTGTGTGTCGGTCCCCTTTCTCCACGATGAAATTTCATCCCTCCAGGAACTGTTTTTGAGCAGAAGCTGCTGATCTCTGGCCAAATGAAAAAGGCCTGCACTTTCTGCTCCTCATCCTACATCAAGCCCTTATTTCCAAACACGATATCCTTTTTCTGATAGCCTGCTGCACTCTACTGCCTCTCTCTCCACACTAATTCAGAGGTTATAACTCCTTCACTTTATAACATTTACCAAGGGTCCGGATGAGATAGCCTCCCACTTTAAATGGATTTCCAATTTTCAGAGGCCATTATTCAGCTCCCCACTCTGATGTCCTCATCCTAGTGGCTTTTGTATGTTGGTTACGGTGGCATAAGGGAGCACGTGTACAAAGCCAAACCTCCCTAACCTGGATGTTTGGGAACTGCTGAAACCCTACCTTCTTAACTGGGAGTTTTGGGGCTTGGGAACTAGTTGTGTTGCTGAAATGTGGCCTGATCTAAAAATTGTAACTAAAAACGACTAAGAATATGTACGTGTATTTCTTTGTGTCTGTGTGTCTGCCTGTCTGTCTGCAATAAAAAAGATAATCATGGCTTGAAAAAAGTATGCTTTTATGGAGACTAAAGGGGCAAATTGTGCTTAGACGGGGCTCTTCTGAAAAATACAAGTTGGTAAATGTGTCATAATTTGGACCAAGTTCAAGTTCTATATAATTAGGGGCAGTTCCTGAAATCTAGCCAAAGTGGAACATGAAAATGCAATAAGGTAGTTGTATTCCTGCAATCTGTTCTACTCTAGGTAAGAATCTTGACCCTAAGACTGGGATGATGTGCCTCCTCCAGGTTTCTGTCTACACTGAGAGCAGATCTCAACTTCCATCTCCTTCCTCCAGATGATAAGTGGATTCCCTGAACACACTGAAGTCCACGTGCTGGAAGGAGAACTTGATTCATGTGACTCCAAACTGAAATGAACAGACCAAATATAAAGCACAGTGGTCTGGGTGCCCGAACTTTGCTCCTGATCATGGGGTCAGGGTCTGCAGCACCGGGGACGTGATAAAAAAGCAGAATCTCAGGCCCCAGCACAGACGTGCCGAACGAGAATCTGCATTTTAACCAGTCCCCCTTTGAAAAGCCCTGCCCTAAAGCATGTTTGATCATTCACAACCCAGGCAGGGGAGGTTGCAGTTCATTTTTGGTCCAGATCAGCGGCTTCTAGAATGCACACTCTAAGAGGGTATTACTTCATCTTTACCCCTTCTCTAGTAGGCCCTCAATAAATACACTTTGAATGCGTGAACAGGTGCCCCTGCGATGCTTGTTCTTCATGGTCTCTATGCCCTGAACAGTCCAGTTCTGACTATAGGACCCATGCCCCTAACTCTGCAAGTTTGTTTATGAGTTGCCAGCTTGTTCTAAGCCCAGCCCATGAGGCCCCAGGATTTATAGTGTAACCTCAGGATTGTGCAGCAACTATGGCTACAACATGATCCCTGGGGCAAACTTCCACCTTTATCTCAGCAATATTAAACCCCTTTTACTAGCAACAGTCACTTCCTGTTTGCTATCAAAAGCCCAGAGCGCAGAGGTAGGACACATCCTGTGTAGCACTATTAAGCTTCCCCTTACGCAGCCACGACCCAGCTTGTGTGACACCATCAATCTTCCCCCTTCCATTGTTAACTACAAATTTGACTGTCGTCACTTTGTATCATTATCGGTGATAAAAGAACATAAAATAGACTCTCTTGCTTCCTTGTCACACTTTTCAATGTGGAATGGAAGTATCTCTAACCACAGTTGCCTTTATTGCAGGC